>JABFER010000021.1:0-320979 GCA_013618295.1 Fusarium armeniacum | reverse complement strand
CCACCATCCTGCAACAGATGGAGATCACCAACCATGTTGCCAAGCTACTAGTTGAGCTCTCCAAGTCCCAGGACGATGAGATTGGTGACGGTACCACTGGTGTTGTTGTGCTTGCCGGTGCTCTCCTGGAGCAGGCTGCCGACCTGATCGACAAGGGAATCCACCCTATCCGAATTGCCGACGGTTACGACCAAGCTTGCGATATTGCTGTTGCCGAGCTTGATAAGATTTCAGACACAATCGAGTTCTCCCGCGAAGAGACCTCTAACCTTGTCAAGGTTGCACGAACAAGTTTGGGCAGCAAGATTGTCTCCAAGTCTCATGACCAATTCGCCAACATCGCCGTTGACGCTGTTCTATCCGTTGCCGACCTCGAGCGAAAGGATGTCGATTTCGAGCTGATCAAGGTCGATGGAAAGGTCGGAGGAGCTCTCGAGGATACCCTCCTTGTCAAGGGTGTTATTGTCGACAAGGACTTCTCTCACCCCCAGATGCCCTCAGAAGTCCGAGATGCCAAGATCGCCATTCTGACCTGTGCCTTCGAGCCTCCCAAGCCCAAGACCAAGCACCACCTTGACATCACCAGCGTCGAGGAGTTCAAGAAGCTTCAAAACTACGAAAAGGAGAAGTTTATCGAGATGATTCAGCAGATCAAGGATACAGGTGCCAACCTGGCTATCTGCCAGTGGGGTTTCGACGACGAGGCCAACCATCTCCTCCTCCAGAATGAGCTACCAGCTGTTCGCTGGGTCGGTGGACCCGAGATTGAGCTGATTGCTATTGCTACCAACGGCCGAATAGTTCCCAGATTCGAGGATCTCTCCGCAGCGAAGCTGGGTACGGCTGGTATTGTCCGAGAGATGTCCTTCGGTACGACACGAGAGAAGATGCTTGTCATTGAGGAGTGCGCCAACACTCGGGCTGTTACAGTCTTTGTCCGAGGTAGCAACAAGATGGTGAGTTTATCTATGGTTGTGGATGAGAGAAATGCTAATATGCCTAGATTATCGACGAGGCCAAGCGATCTCTGCACGATGCTCTTTGCGTTGTGCGAAATCTGGTCCGTGATAACCGCGTTGTCTACGGTGGTGGTGCTGCCGAGATTGCCTGCTCTTTGGCTGTCGAGGACGAGGCTGTCAAGACCCCCGGTCTTGAGCAGTATGCCATGCGCGCCTTCGCCGAGGCTCTCGACACCGTTCCCATGACCCTGGCCGAGAACAGTGGTCTCAACCCCATCGCTACTCTTGCCGAAGTCAAGAGCCAACAGGTCAAGGCTGGACCCCAGGGCCGTGGCAAGCTTGGTGTCGACTGTATGGGACGCGGTGACAACAACATGAAGGAAGCCTTTGTTATTGACCCTCTTATCGGCAAGAAGCAGCAGCTCCAGCTTGCCACACAATTATGTCGCATGGTCCTCAAGGTCAACAACGTTATTGTGTCGGGAGCGGATGACAACGACTTTTAGACGAGATAAATGGGTAATGAACAAATGCATACTTATCAATCTTGTCATGTTTGAGGATTGGTTATGCAGGTAGATGATATCCATGGATGTATAATCAAAAGTGCTGTATATTCCTCATATTGCTGATGCTTGCCTATTGTGTTGAATTTGATGTGATATGAATGATATGATTGGATGATATTTGGAGAACATCTGACAGGGTTCGGAGGAATTTCATTCCCCTTGGCTTGCGCGCTTCTATCCATCTATGGTAAACATCTTCAACTACATGAGCTGAGTGTGTCCCCAATCTTGAATCGCGAAAATTGCTTGCCTGTTTTAAATTTCGATGCAGTCTACTGAAGCTGCTGCATCTACTTCTCCGGAGGTATTGGCTAATGCCGACACTTCAACGGCCATAGCTAAAAGAAGACCCATTCCTCGAAAAGGCCACACCAAATCTCGAGCAGGCTGTTCCAGTTGCAAAAGAAGAAGAGTGAAATGTGACTTGATCGCCCCAGAATGTGGTGCTTGTTATCGGCTTGGCCTGGAATGCCAGTATTTAAATAAGCCTGGGGGTCAAACCTCTACGACTGCTCTATCAAAGCCATTACGGACTGACCCAGCCACGTTCGATATGAACGACCTAAACTTCTTTCGACATTTTCTTTTCGAAGCGTATCCTTCTCTGCCCATCGATGGTTTTACTGTGTGGCAGCAAGCTTCACAGCTTTCGCATCAGGTGAGTTCGATATGGGAGGATGTTGTGATGATCCGACTAACAGACATACCCAGTACGACTTCTTGTTGCACTCAATGCTAGGGCTGGGAGCGTCTCATCTAGGATTATTGACACCATCTGGATACGAGAAAGCTGCCTTGAAACACAGAGTCATTGCGATCAGCGCACTGAACAAACACCTCACAAAGGCCAGTTTCACCCAGCAAGATACTGAAGCAGCGTTCGGCGCAATGCTCAACTTGACGTTTCAATCTGCATATATGACCGATGGACTTGTTGACTTTCTGACAATGATTCGAGGATGTGAGTTTCCCTTTTTTTCAACTTCATGCGCAAGCTAAGCTGTTGGGCCTTAGGCTGGCTCGTTGGCACGCAACCTTCTGTCAACTTGGATAACACCATATTCAAAACTTTCGGTAGAGTGAGTTATCTGGACAAGATTAAAGCTATCGTTCACGAAGACGATCAAATAAATCACTATCTAGACAAATTCATCGCCGAAGGTTTCTGTCAAAGTGTTCGGAAACTGGGACCGCTATGCAACAGCGTTGCTGAGTTGCAATATCTGGCTCATATGCAAAGAATTGCAACTCTTGCGTCTACGGATCCTGCAGAGAGTAAGACTCCCCAGAAAGACCTGCTTCTGCGCATGCTGATAATTAGGCTACCGTGAGCTTGCCTTTCTCTACGACGGGTTGGGCCATCTCAACAGCAACGATTTCGCTTCCTTTATCGACACTGAGAACTATGCTTCGCGGCTCGTCATCATGCACATGCTCGTTTTAGAATTTGTCATGAGTCGCAAGGCAGTTGAAGGAGATACAAGGTCTTCAATAGGTCAGAAAGGTTACTACTATAGGAAAGCCACTTCAAAGGGTTGGATCCAACATATATCCAATAGGCTTCCCTTGGAGTACTACAAGTACGGCGAGTGGCCCTTGAGATTTATCAACAGTCTGAATTACTCGTTTGATGGTGAGGACCAGGTTTGGAAGCCTTTCTTACTGAGCCGCGGTACAGCAGTATTACAAGAGGGAGGTGCACTGTCTTTGGCTGTGCCGTAACTCTGCTCAATTCTGCAAGCACGGATTGAACATCAGCTTATAAAAGGCCGGGCTGTTTGAATCTCGATGCATGGTTCTGTATTTGTATCTGGCCGCATATCGACGAATCTATAGACTGGTTTCTAACTAACTTATGTCAACCTGAACCACCTCTTCGTACCTTCCTTACCGTTCCAGACAGATCATCGTAAACAAGAGCACTACTCTTGACGCTCGGCCAGCTCCACAGCGTCTTCAGACTGAGTCACCTTATATCGATCACCATGGCTCCCTAAGTACCGGCCGGGATGATAGATGCAGAAAATTCCAATGGCGCCGGCCATTGGCAAGCTCTCGAAAACCCAAAAGAGCCACTCGTGGTTGAAGGCATAAGAGTCCCTTCCGCCAGCGAACTCAACAAGGCGAAAGATACAACGAATCTGCAAAGTTAATAGGTAACTCTCTCGATCAAAGAATGGGTCGGAAGACCTACCATAATAAAAACACTCGAGATGTACACTGAAAGAACCACCTTCTGCCATCCCTTGGGCGCAGTATCGATAGACATACGACGTGCAAGACTATGGAAACTTCGGAAAACACAAATAAAGAGCGAAAAGGCCGCGAGCTGGAACGCTAAGCCGGCGATAAGTATCTTGACCCCGATCCTTTCCATCTTCCCTTGCCAATTGCTAGAACTTGCCACCCCAGAGCCACTTCCCTGGATGATGAATGCAACGACATCGCCTACAACAAAGACTGGTGTCAGATGTCGACCTGGAATTTTAAGGATTCGGTGGTGAGATGGAGGAAGGACGGCAAGGATGAGGCGGCTAATAAGGAGGTAGTTCCCTGCTGCGATGAGAACGGGGGCTAGGACCGTATAAGTCAAGGTCATAACAAAGGGAGTCTTTGCTGTTAGCTGATGATCAACAGATTTCCCCAAAACTAACTTACTATTTCGGATTGATTCTGGATGGAATATACTCTCAGGTTGTAGGCGGCGACCTCTATGGCTGAGCCTACGACAACAACGATGAAGAACCAAGCTCGATATTTGATGAGAGTCTGATAAGCGAGAACAAGGAAGATGAAGGAGTATACAACAGTTGCGATTATAGCGAGCGGGAAAGAAGGATTATACATCCAGATGGACTGTTGGTCTGCCATCTTTGCCAATAGATAGTCTATACTGGCTCGTTGAGAACAGTACAAGTAGACTTTTAAACTGACAATTGGCTTTACTTTATGCCTGCCATCTTTATCATTTACTATTTACTATTTCTTATATACATAATTTTGAACATTGAGACTACGCAATTCATCTTTTTTGAAAGCGACGGATACGTTGCCAAGCATCAAGGTTTCCTTGATAGGCATCTGTAAGTACGTGAGGATGCTTATCCCAGAAAGGGGAAGAATTCTGGTTGGCTGTGAAGACGTGCCAGTTGCGTGGCGTTGGGTATGAAAGCGATGAAAGCGAGAGACGAATCATACGAGAGCCAATTATAACAACGCCAACACTATCATGAAATGGATCTATGGATATCATGGGATTGTTTGATAGCAGACAGTGGCTTACATGATAGCCCCTCACGGGTACATGTTATAGTAAAGCTTACACTCGTCTAGAAGATCCCGTCATTCATAGAAGCCAAGAACTAAAAGGCAACACTAAAATAAGAATTAAAGACCCTGATTTTAGTGGCATTAAATTACTACTAGGCATCAAAGACAAGACCAAACTCTAGACTTGAAACCGGCAAAAAGGATCGGCATAAGACGAAAGGATATCCGGAGCCGAGGTGATGTCAAGTCTCACGCGATGAAGGTATTCACATGAACACCCCGCGGTTACCCGGTCCTCTGCCGTGTTGTTTATTGCCTCAAAACAAGAAGAAAGACCCTGCACGAACACATGACGCTGTCTGTTTCCGATGTTGACAGCGGTGGGCCATTTCTCATGATCTCAAGGCGTGTGAGACAATACTGCTAGTAGTATAAGCGCATTCTTTCTCGTTCTCCGGCTCCGTAGGTGTCTTAGACCCTGACTTGGCATAATTCGATTCTTGGGTCATGTCATGGCAAATTGAGGCAGATGATTGGGGTCGGTTGACTAGTGGCGCCAATATAGCTTGGTGTTGCGGCGAGTTTTTAAGAAGCGTGACCAGACAAGGTCACGCAAAGGAGAGTATTTTTTAATTCATTTTATTTTGTAGCAAATAATTAACGTTGAAATGAATTTTCTTATTGGACCTGTTGATCTTTTCTCTGTTTCCCGAAGTGTTTCAGACATTTGAGATGGGCAGAGACAATGGACTTGGGCTCGACTATGGGGTAACTACATCCTCGGTCTAAGCCTCAGCAAGTAGGTAGCCATGTCGCACCTAAACACTGCCACCAGCCGCAATTCTTTGTAAGGGATCGCATGTGAGGATTACTGAGTGACTGATTGATCAGAAAAGGGAAACGGTCAGTCAGCCGAGATGGTTTGTATTTGTGTTCCCCAAAAATGAGGCTTGGCCGGTGTTGTCAGTTTGAGGATGACTACAGTTCCATTCCTCAATCTCGCCGTGAGAAGTGACTGGAAAGTTGCACTTGCGGTTGCACTTGCCACTGAGGGTGCATGTGGACTGAGTCTGGATGAGGGTTTGTTTGCTTTGCTTTACAATATGTACATGTGCAGATGGCGTGCATGTACGTGAACATGGGGAGTTTTAGACGGTGATTAAATAGGAAGTTTGGGATAAGTCACTGTATGTTCATTGATTTTATAAGAGAACAAAAGAAATGAGAGGACTAAATAGCAAATATGCTATAGTCAGTTGTATGTATTGGTAAAGCTGTTAAGGTGGAATAGTCTAGATGTAGATAAACTACAAACATGATAATGCTAATAATACCTACTAGACAACCCCGATGCTAAAGAGTTAAATCTACCGTTTTAACTACATTCAGCGTTTAAGGAAAAGAAATAAATTAAAATAATAATTAAAACAGCCAATGAATAATATCCATCTAATTAATTCTTGAAAAACGGTCAACTGTATTGTTGTATGTAGGTACCTACTGTCCCAAGTCCCCTAAAGACCGGATTCCCGGGCCTCACCGCCCACCGTGGCCGCTGTAACAGGCCTATTCCCCGGTCATCTGCCTTTAATTTGCTGAGTTGTTCAACCCCCATCACTCAGTTTGGTGACTGACTGTCACTCAAAATGCATGCACACTCCCTCCCATCCCAACACCACCTTTGATGGATTTTGCAAGAGCCCTGAACCTAGTTCCTGTCAATTAATGCAATAACTGACCCGTCCTATACTATATTCCTTCTCCCCGGGGCTTACATGAGACATGCTCCATCTCCCTCACCGGATCTTTAAACTACACCATCTAGGTACGTATATCGGGTCATCTCTCTCCCTCATATGCAAAGAGCCGTTTCTTGAAGCAGGAGAAGAGAAAGAAACATTTATTCTCCTATCATAATGCCAGGTAATGGCTTGCTTTGTCCTACATGCTCTGCTATGTCATGTAATGCAATGCTATGCGATGCGACGTAATGACCAAGCCCTGTCAAGTGTCATTCATTGAATTGATATCCTTTGCTAAATCCTCATTTATTATCGGATTTTATTTTTTGCTTTTGCTGTTTTGTTAAATCAAGTTTGGTTGACTGATTGCTTGCTTGCTTGCTTGTTTGCTTGCTTTCCCTTTGGTGCCACGACATAAATCACGGCCTCGTATTGTGTGTGATATGATGGACACCATAATCTGTCAGATTTGTTTATACCCGATTACTTGTCGTCTGATTCATTTTCAGGCTTCTTGTCTCTGGTATCTGCTCATCTCAAGACTAGCGGGCAGCACCGATGGAAACAAACCCACCCAATGAATTCGATTTGTATCATGGCCAAGACTTCGCAGAATGATAGATCTCAGCCACGCCGGGATGCACTTTCAACTTTAGCCTAAACAATCCCTTGTTCTGGTACGTTCAGCTACAGCTATCCGTGCCTATCCTTCAAGTTACGTACCCTTCACCGACGTTGATCTCTGTCAGCCACAGCCACCCCCGTGACTCTTCCCAAAGTGGCATCTTCTCTCATCTCTCCATCTTGATCTTGTCTTTCGCGGTAGGTAGTAACCTCCAATGATCTTGTGCCATCTCCTCACGAGAGCCAAATCAACCAAACGGGCCCTTTTCCGGGGCGGCGGCGGCTTCATGCATCGAGTCACCGTTCGCACTGCAAGCAGAGGTCAAAGGAAACAAGCAAAGTCGATCTTGGGAGGCGGGTGTGACCGCAGCCGATAGTTTGCCCTGTTTCTTTTTTGTGTGAGACAACAGTAGGTAACAGACAGCCAGCGGCCGTCTATTGCCCTTCTGTCGAGTCCAGTCATTCATTACTGTACCGGCTTATGTGAATGTCGTCCTCGTGAACTCATGGTGTTACTCGGTCTGCTGTATGTATGAGTACAGGTAGGTAGTGGCTGGCTTTTGACAGGATAAACCAAGCATCGAAGAGTAGTCAACAAGTAACCGTAGTTGACCCCTCGCGAATTGTCCCTGAAAGAGATAGATACGGATCGCCTTGGCTTGACTTTGTTCTTGTGTCATGGCTGCCATGTTATTTTAGAGGACATTTAGCGTCACCACCGACCTCACATCTACACATTGTTTTCTTATTGACTCACTAGGATAGAACAAGGTCAAATAGATTATGACCCAAATGTAATTAGTTTTACAATCAATAGCATCGAATAGTAATAAATGGATGTTTTTCGCTAAAAAGATGGATTCACTCTCGATAGGCAATGACGCGCTGTGAGTCACTTCCCAATTTGAGTTAACAGCTATTTTCTTGCTCACGTAAGGATGGAACGACTCCAGCATGTGGAGTAGCTCGCCACTCCAACAACATCACGATAAAAGCATCTACTTCTCGCTGCTTCCACCAAGCAAATTCATCCGTCTTGGTTAAAGTGCCAGTATTTTTAGGCCAAATAACATTCAGAAATCTACAATCCTTCATTTGCGTGGCGTTGGGGAATTATTTCGAATACATTCGTTTCCATTTCAACCACCACCAAAATACTACTCCTCCTGCAACAGCAACAACCCACTTCTAAAAACGCCATGATCTCTACGAGTTCAAAACCAGACTCGCCGCAGACACGTAAGCAGGCTGTAGCTGAAGCGTCGTCCTCTCGTGTCATTCCCAAGCCTGTGCCACAATCCCAGGCTCAGGATCCCAGGACATATCAGATCGAGCAGTTGCGTCGACGATATTCACCCAAGGAAACCACCGCCCCAGACGGTGCAACTTCACTAGCCTTCAGGCTCAAGCCCTCAGATCCCGACTTTCCATTCGAGCTGGCCGCTCTCGAGTGTGATATCCGTGTTCCCCGGGCTTACCCGGATGAGACGCCGGTGTTGCATGTAAAGAACAAGGATATCCCGAGGGGTTTCAGTATCAATGTTGAGAGAGGATGGGACTCACTCGTCGAGGAGAAGCCCGGGGCTACCTTGCTCGCTTACACGCGAGAGTTGGACAAGAACCTGGAAAAGTTCCTGTCTGAACAAAAGGCCGAGACAGTCAAACTCGTGACTTTTAGAGACACAAGACATGTGGAGGCACAAAAGACTCCAAGTCAGACTCACACACAAGAGTCAGCAAAGCCTAAGCAGCCGACTGAGCCAGCTCCGTCAAAACCTGCTCCACCGCCTGTTAGGTATGTTCCAGAACCGGCATTCACGAAGGAGGAAATCGCCGCTGCGAAAGAGCGACGCGCTCTCGAGATTCGTCAGCTCGAGGCACGCATGAAGAGGACGCCTGAATACCGACGCTCGCCCGACGGTGTTGTGTATACTCTCCCGCTAGAGCCACAGAAGCGTGCTCAGCTTCCACCCGGATTACAGTCTGTCAGGAGTCTGCATCTAATCATACCTTTACTCTACCCCCTGCAAAACCTCCGTATCCAGCTTAATAACGTCGAATCCCAAGATGCGGAGCCCGTGGAGGATCTCTTCTGCGAGAAAGCTGAGGAGCAGCAACATATGTCTCTCATGAGCCACCTGAACTACCTCGCACAAAATATTCACAAGCTTGCCAAGCAAGCACAAGCCCAGGTACCCAAGGTTGAGACACCAGCCCCAGTTGCTGAAGACGAGTCTCAAGATACAAAGGAACCCGAGCCAAAATCTGAGAATAGCCACATTCAGGTGATTCCACGACCTCCTGAGTGGGGTTACGTTGATGGAGATGACGAAGAGAGCTCTAGCTCGGATGAAGCTGATGAAGGTGGTGCTGTGATAGAGAATGAGGAAGAGGAACCGCAGGTCTACATGCCAGGTGAGACCCCTGAGCGTGGTACTATGGTGTCGTTTCCTTCAATCGAGCTACACGGTATCGAACTCCTTCAGCTTGCCATCTTGGGCATCAGCGTCAAGTGTGAGCGATGCAAGACAGTGAACGAAGTCACGGGTCTGAAGCCTGACGTCGAGAAGACGGCGAGCTGTAAGAAGTGTGCTACACCGTTTGCCGTCAAGTATCGACAAACGCTTATCCACGAGAATTCCACACGGGCTGGATTCCTCGATCTGGCAGGGTGCAAGGTGGCAGACATGCTACCTAGCACATTTGTTCCTACTTGCGAGAGGTGCTCTACCCCAGCTCCAGGTCTTGTCTCAGTACGAGGATCATCAGTGACAAATGTCTGCCGAGACTGCCACGGTCATTTTACCTTTAAAATCCCCGAAGTCAAGTTCTTGTTCATCACCCCGGGGTCTCTCCCCCCACCAACGTCAGGCCCTCGTCGGAAACAAGAGAAGCTTGGTCTCCATGCGGGAGACCAACTGCCCAGCAAGGGTACATGCTCACACTACCGAAAGTCATATAGATGGTTTCGCTTCTCATGCTGCAGCCGCGTACACCCTTGCGACAAGTGCCATGACAAGGAGGAAGACCATATAAATGAATGGGCCAACCGCATCATCTGCGGCTGGTGTAGCCGCGAGCAGAACTATTCATCGGCTGTTGAGGCGTGTAGATTCTGCGGTCGCTATCTGATAGGTAGAAAGGGAAGGGGGTTCTGGGAGGGTGGAAAAGGAACGAGAGACAGGACGATGATGAGTCGGAAGGACCCGAGAAAGTACAAGAGGATTGGTGGTTCGGCGGCCAAAGAAAAGTAGCGTTTGGAGGACGACTATTCTTGGCAAGGTTTTTGTCACAGCTGAGAAGCGCCAGGCTGAAGGCTCAGCGTGTAGTAGTAATTACTGACTGGATAGTTAAATAGTACAGAAGAGTCGCTTCCTGTCAGCCCGAATGTAACCCCAAATCAGCTGAACCACATGCTCATTGCCACTGGCCCTTTCGTCTTTCCAGCGGTTACGAGCCGCCATAAAGAGCGTGTTGTTTTGTGCTCGGTGAGAGATACCTGCAACCACTACAAATAACAAAAGAGATGGTTTCTCAAGAAGCCAAGCAGCACACAATCTTGGGGCATGTGAAACATGGAGTAGTGGGGGTCACTGTAGTCGCTCTGTACGATGCTTTGGTTCTATTCTGATCGGTATCTCGCTGTGGACGCGATATGATTTGAGAATGGGGGTTGTAATGGAGTGTCACATTGAGTTACGAATCGTTTGTGTTTGTGTGAGTGCGTGTGTGGGAGTATCAGTTATATGGCGGCTGCGATTGAATAAATGACTTGCGAATGAGGAATTAGGAATTGAATTTATTCAAAAAGAAAGAGGAAAAAATATGATTGAACGGTTATTTGTTACATTCAGTTATCAGTTGGAATGGTGGTTGCAATTACGAATTTCTGATGGAGATGGATGGAATAAATCGTTGCGATACTTCCCCCGGTACATCGATCACGCAATTATTGATCATTGTCTGTGATTATCACAAGATACGTATACAAGTCTACAGAACACGATTTACCGATGAGCTGACTTGGACACCAACATACAGATCATGGTTGGGTTGTCATGTGAAGTTACAAAGTGAGAAAGACGGAAAAAATACCGCAGATTTTCTGCGGTATCGGATACAGTTTTGTCTCAAAAACCAGAATGACAGCTGATTTGAGTTGAGCGGTTTCGGCCGTGGGATGGTAGGGAATCAAGTTGAAGGCGTGGGATGCGATCAGATGTCTTTGATAAGGAAGTGGACAGTAATAAGGTATATTGTATTTACTACTTGTTTTGAGTGTGAGGTGTTTAGAATATGCAGGTACCATACTGCTAGGTACACAGGTAATTGAAGCCCAACCATACTAACATATTGTCAATGTTACGTGCCTCTCCGTGTCGTCCCAAACTTACATACTAACTATCTATATACAGCAACAATCCTGAAGCCATCGTCAAACAAGTGACTCGATAGGACCTTGACTTGCCAAGGCGTGTCAACTTACCCCACATTGTTTTGACTCTAACTCAGGGATGGACCCTTGTTGGGACGTCACAAGGCCATGAAAGCAATTCCTTGAATTCGTCCCCTTTAAATGCTTTGACGCTAACTGTCGTTCACCAACTACCATTCGAGACTGAACCAACGTGACGTGTGATGGTACCTGATTAGACGAACTCTTTGTCTCATGTCTTGATTAGGAGTATCAAACATGAATAATGAGAAAGGGGGAATGAGAAGGGAAAAAAGAGGCGTTTAGAAATACGCGGATCAACGGACAGACGCGCCACGGACCGTCAGCCGTCCATCACGGGACCTAATTGTGGCTGGACAGGGATAGTTTCACTTAGTTATAAGGATGTTTGCTAACTAAAACCAACTGGTAGTTGTAGGGCAATGAAAGAGTTGAGTTTGGGTTCGGAATGAAGATACAGAGTACAGTAGTTGTAACTCGACTCTGTCCGTCCTAGTATTGCTACAACCTTTTGGCACATTCCAAGCCTCTTACTACTACTATTCTATGACTACATATGATCAAGATTATAATCAAGGACGTGAAACGACTAAAGATAACAGACATCTCGGCTCGGTCAACCTGGCTAGTTAGTCTTATCACAAACACTTAGACGACAACAACGGCGCCCCCGAGGAGATCAAACACGCACACCCTCGCACGTGCACGCCTTGACCTTTTTTCTCTTTCCTTTCTTCTTCTTGTTCCGCGATTCATCTCTGACCATCTGATCTAAATGATAGTAGCCCTTGTCTCATGCCATGCCACTAACAAACAAAAAAAAGACTCAGACCCCCCCGCGGGTCCTCTTCCGGTGCCCGGGGTGACCCCTGAATGTGACAGACAAGGGGTGCTTAGTTGCCCTTCTAGAAGGTCAAAGCCTGGATTTGAAATTGAGCTTTGTTTCTCAATTGATGCCCAGTCATTTAATCAATTTATTGAAAGGAACAATAATAATCGGTTCTATTAAATCGATTTACTCGCTAGAGTGTCGAAACGGTGGTCAATGAACAGGTTATACCCAAAAGGTGACCGTTTTCTGTCCTCTGTATTGGTTTACTGTTGCTTGCCATGTTGTAGAAAGATAACCACACAGATGTAGAGCAAACCTAACGACTGTACTACTGCTAATTCTTTCTAATTTCTGCTTGCCTTTTGGGTGGTGGCAGTGGAAAGGCAAGATATGACAGCTCTACCGTTTCGGTCACGGTAACAATAATAGAGACGATATTCTAAAACATGTGAAAAAATTGAAATAAAATAGAATAAAATAAATTAAAATGGTGTCACGAAGAGGAATCAGGCTAAAAACCATTCACCCCAGCATTGATTAATTGCTTGATACTCGCCTAAGGTACCTCATCTGATGATAGTTGCCGAGCTGCATTCGGATACAACAATGAGGAATCGAAGCCCGGGACTCTAGACCCATGATCCCCGCTATAGCTACTAAACTATCCTTAGGCAACTCTCGTACATACCTTGTAGGTCACATCAGAACCAAGAACCCGCAAAACCGTTCAAATCAGCCCCCGGGCGACAAAGACCAGGTTTCGAAAGCTTGGTAACGAATAGGCGAGTGCCTAAATGCTTCACCTGATACCCGCCATTGGATCTTCCCAATCTCGTTTGTTCTGCTCGGCAGAAAGAGACTGAAAGAGAGGCGTGGCCGGTCGATCGATGGGACGCAGACTCATCTCGACCGAACCGACCCTTGACTATGGGCCCGGCAGTGATGTGATTCCCACAGACTTGGGACGAAACGGAGCTCAAAAGAAGCAAGCGAACTCAGACCAGAATTGGGCATCGTTGGAAGGACCGAGACAGGACAGCCTCCGGGTTACTTCTTCGGGGTAACCAGGTCAGACTACATAGCTCTAGGAGCTACCGGACCGTCAAGATTCAGGCTCTGGTCTCAACCATGGCTTCATCCACTCCCAGACTCGCCCTGCGACTGCATCCCTGGAATCGCTTGTCGGGCCCGAATTCTCTTCCTCCTCCACTTCTCTCTCCCTGGTCTGGCCCTTCTCATGGGGTTCCGAGTCTCTGGGTAGTTTTGGGCACCTCGCAAAGAGACAAAGGATCAGACCTACTCCGGCCATGATACTCCCTGCCATCCAGAGCTTCTTGAGTGCCGCCGCCACAGCCATGTTCATGAAAATGTGATCAAAGCCTCCACTTTCCATTGAGGCTCTCATCAGCTGCATGGCATTATTGACCTGCACACTGCTCAGACCCACCTTCTCGAGCTCCTTGGCGAGCTGAGTCGAGAAGATGGACATTCCAATCGCGATGCCCAGGCATTGACCCATGGTGCGCAGCACAACGATCATGCTAATACCATGGCCCGCATCTTCTTCATCACATGTGGCCTGCACGCCAATCGTCATGACCGGGAAGACGAGGCCCATGGCGATACCCATAAACATAGCCAGCACCAAGATAGTCGCAGTCGAAGAGTCTTTGTCCAGGATCGTCAAAACCCCAAAGATGGTCACTAAAAGACTCCAGCCACTGATCAAGAACCCTTGGTACTTTCCCGTCTTTTCTGCTACTAGCCCTACCAATGCCGCCATAGGAGCAACAGAAATGGTCGCTGGCAAGGCCCATACTCCTGTCATAAGTGGAGTTTGGGACTTGACACCCATGAAGTAGACAGCCAGATAGTACAGCACCATCCACATAAGCAGACCATGCAGCACCGACATGCCCAGATGGCAGATGGTGGACCACTTTCGGAAGAGGCCTCGTCGAAACATTGGTCTTTCAATCTTCTTCTCGTACACTCCTAGAGCAACAAAGGCAAAGAAAGATACTATGAAGAGGACAATGATCGCTGGCGACTTCCAGGGGAAACGAGAGCCACCCCAAGTCAGCGGGAGTACCAACGAGACAGAAGAGATAATGTAGAGCAAGACACCAATCCAATCAATGTTCTTGATGTCTCGACAGTTACGCTTGTTTTTATCATATCCCATAAGAGCCCAAGCTCCAACGAAACTCAACACAAGAAAAGGCAAACTTGCGCGAAAGATCCAACGCTGTTCCCAGTCAGTAAATTTGTATCCAGACACGATATCAGGGGTTGCCTACCCAGGCAGAGTCTCTGCCCTGAACAATAGCACCCCCAACCAGAGGACCGGCAATCGTACCCAAAGCCCAAGAAGCTTGTTGATACGCCATAGACCCAGACCGCTTGCGGGCAGAGTACAAGTCCGCCATCACCAGACCCGACAGTGCCTGCGGTCCCCCAGAACCAACACCTTGGATGGCGCGACCAACAAGAAGCATCACGCTACTATTGGCAGCACCCGAGACTATGGATCCAGTCATGAAGAAGACCAAGGAAGTAAGGTATGCTGGTCTTCGACCAATGACATGAGCGAGTTCGGCGAAGATAGGCTGGGAGATGGCAGAAGTGAGCAAGACGGCCGAGCCCATACTAAGGCTTATCGAGAACGAGGCATTGAGCTGTCGGGCCATGGCCTGTACTGTGTCAGCAATGGTTAGGAGGCTCGCACGGGGAACATACAGGGAGGATGACACATATGGAAGTCGCATCGAAAGCTGCAATCATCGTCACAGTGTTGAGTGCGAGGATGATTCCCAACCTTCGCCAACGGCCCATCTCCTGCAGCGATTCTATATCGGCTTTCTCAACAGCTGTCGGGTCAGAGTCAGCGTTTTGGGCTACCATGGGCACGGCACCCTTCTCGCCCTCAGACTCAGACTCTGCACGCTCGCCTTTGAGGATTGCGTCTGTCATTTTTGCTTTGGTTTGGAGCTTGTATTTCTTGCTAAGATGATCTAAAGGGGATGGAAGAAGGAGGGGAGGGCGAGAAGAAGGGGAATAAGAAAGCCCAAATAGTCGAGCTGCGCAAAGGTCCAACTTTCCAAGAAATCATATATTGACTTTCTATTCGGGGAGGTATGGCAGAATTTCTCGAGTGTTGCCAATCCATGAGGTGATTTGAAGTTAATTTCGTGGCCACATCCTATCAAAAAGTTTACTGAGCTCGACCAGTCGAGTACAAGTTATATTTGTCCTTTTTCTTCCCAGATTTCCCTCCACCCTCTTTGTCTCTCTCTGCCGACCGCTTTCCCCAATGGAGTTCTCCAGCTGCCAGATGCTGCTCTCTAGCTTTCTCATGTCCAGTGTGATATACTGGAATGCGTACTTTGTCGCCGATTATCTTCTTAGGGCATGCGTACCAAATGTCTACCGGCGCCTGAAAGAGGATGAGCTTCGTAAGCTTTGTCCTCTGCTACTCTTCATCCTTCGGGCAGCCTTTGGCCTTATATTTACCCTACCATCTTGTGTTCTGGCTGCTGCGACAACACCGTGGGGCGTCAACCAACCCCTGAACTCCTTTGGCCAACTCTGCGTGGTATCGCAAGTCGCTGGATGGGCCAACGAACTCGCCCTGATACGATTCTACTCTTTCGAACTCTTCGTCCATCATATCATCTGCCTCCTTGTAACTTCCAACATTATCTTATCGCCGGCGGTACACCAGATTAAGCCTCTATACATGTACTTTGCGTCGCTGGTGGGAGATGTCGGGCCAGTCTCTGTGGGCATCTTCCGATTGCTCGGTTACCGCTTACAAACGTCGAAGCCAATGTACTGGATTTCTTTTGCATCAACCATGATCCTCATCTTTGGTCGCGTTGGGTGCGCTTTATACACTCTCACCCAGGTCATGACAGACCCTTATAACATCACTGACTGGGTATGGGTTCTATCAGTTCTGCTCTTCGGCTTCTACTCGATCTTCAACGCGATACAAAACCTGAGACGACTTGGACTCATCAAAGTCGAACCCGATCGGTACAGAGTCACATACTTCAACAAATTCGACATCCCTATCGCAAACATGTATCTGGCACTCGCTTGCAGCGCTTCGTTACTATCGACTTTGTTCCTGTACGGAATCTACCTCGATCGACCCCTGAAGATGGGAGAAACACACCTCATTTCCCTGCATGGACTCATTGCGGTAGCCATCGGGCTGACCGGGGCTCTTCTTATGAGAATGACACAGCCCAGCAACTACCCACTCCCGGATCCATGGGGGACTTTGTACGTTCCATTTGGAGTCTTGGTCACTGGTAATTGGGTCAAATTCATCACTCGGTACACCACTTTTGTCGACCGCAATACACTCTTGGGATCGATGGGCATCAGCGTTCCTCTTTTCTTTACATTCTCTCGGGTAGCCCAATACTATGCAGTCAAGGATGCACTGGTAATAGCTGACAAGAAACGCCCTGTAGATGCTGCTTACTGCAGACTACATCTGGAGTCTGTCATCGAACACGCCACGATATTCTTCATGTTGCTGGGCCTCTCGGCTGCCCACGGCTTGAGTCCATCAGAATCAGCACGCATGGCCATTTGCGCTTCTCTAATAGTCCAGCTCAGGCGTCCACGAGAAGATTCTCTGGCTGTTGGAATTATGAACGGGGCAATAGGGTATTTGTTCCCTCGGAATAAAGTTTGCAAATCCAGACTTATCATCATTCTCATTACTGCATGGGACCTTGGATATAAGAGTACCACTATGGATCCTATGTCGGCTCGTCTGACTCTTATAATGGTCGTTGCCATGGCTCTCTGCATATCAAACCCCCTGATAGCAACCAAGCCTTGCAAGGGAATGGCGGCACCTCGAAAGTCCAGGAGATTCCACCCCATCACGCTCCTCTATGTCTTCTTCGGTACCTTACAGGCTATGTTGGTTTGGAAGTATCGTACCTTTGAAGAGGGTATATCAGAGACCAGTATTGGATTCAACAACTTCCGCTGTGTTCTATCAGACCCGTTCACTTGGGTGGGCCTTTTACACATGGCTTCATTGCCTATTGTTGTTCTCAGGGGGGCCGAGTAGGGATATGTTTTGTGCGGTTAGTGAGGAGCAAGGTTTATATAGTTTTTGTTTACAGTTCATATTGCATTGATACTGCTTGATTCTTAAGCTTCCTTTGATCCCCTACCACTGGATGTAGCCCAGTGCACCCTAGTGACAGAGCCACACGCGAGATCCACCACCATTAACAAACAAATACGTTGGGCTGTAGGTCCCTCAAAGATCGCCAATAACCCTTCGCATGATCATTCGGACCGGCTTCGTGTGTGTCACCACCAGCTGCTAGGATCTACCCGTTCGGCCATGCTAGCTTCGTGTTGTTCCCTCGCCCAGCGAACTGCAGCCTTTTGAGGAGTCTCGAACTTGGGGGACAACTCCCACCCGACACAAAAATCGTTTTCAGACTGCTTGGTTTCTTTCATCCACTTTGTCAAGACTCCCACGTCGTCTTGCAGCCCCTCGACGAAGGCTGTAGTATTGGCCGACTTTGCATAGAGATCATTTGTCAGAGAAACGGTGAATTCTTTGTGTGTGTTGATCTTCTTCTCTTGCGCAGAGAACTTGTTTTTGTACTAGTAAAGGTAAGCGTTAGTCTCATAGAGCATGTCACGTTTGATCGTGCTTAGTCTTACGTGGGCAAACTTGTTCTCAAATCTTTCGTTTGAGGCGGTGACAGTCTTCTTGAGATGTTCATGATCATCTCGCAGGTCGTCGAGCCGGCTGAGCAGACGGTAGTTGAGTTGCATCATTTTGTCGACTTCATTTTGACGTTCCGTCTTGAGAAGCTCGAGTTGCGCAGAGAGTCGCTTGTTCTCTTCCTCGGAAACCTTGAGCTTTTCTTTAGTTTCCCTAAGGGTCTCTGCCAGTGCGTGGTCGTACTCAGGGAAGTTTTGGCCCTGGTTGGGGCCCTCGATGAGCAGTAACTGGGTGTTGACCATGGTTCACGAGCTTTGATGAGTGCGAACAGTAATACTTCTGGGTAGATGAATGGCAAAAGATACGGATCTTGAAGGAGAGAAGTTTTGTAGCTGACTGCAGGGCTGAAAATATTCTGTATCTAGGTAGGCCGGCTGTTTGAAATATGGCTGTGAATCGTTGTTGGCAGTGTCTGGCACCTGGCAAGCACTGACAGCACGTTTGTTACTGCCACTTTGTTTATTATAGCATCACGCCTATTCTCCTAGGCAACAACAACTTCACCTCTTCAATTCTTTGTAGATCTCCTTCCTTTGTTGACATTCAAACGTCTGATTGATATTTTCTTTTTTGTAAAAAGCCGTATCCGAAAGCCTCACTATTCAGAGAAAGTCATGTCGTCTCGACAGTCATCCGAGGCAGCCCCTTCTCAGCTAGAAAAAGATCTTTCCACACAACTCCAGGAAGCAGCATCAGAGAAATATGCGCTGCTGAAACAACTTCTTGATGCAAAGTGCGAACTCCTCGAGGCATCACGAAAGCGAGAACAGAATCTCTCCGATCAACTCAAGAGAAAGGTCTCGGAGCTTGAAGCAGCCGATGGTCAAAAGGAGAGCTTGACGACTCAGCTCGAGAAACAAGCTGCTGATCTCGCGACTCTCAAGAAACATGTCGATGATCCCCACGTAGCGCTTCTGGAGAAGGAGAACGCGCTCCAAGCTTCGCGCCACCAAGAGCGAGAGTTGGCCTTGGAGCTCCAAACTGTCAAGGCTGATTTCGCATCCTACAAGGACAGTGAGAAAGATCGGGGAGATAGACTCGAGCGGGCCGAGAAAGAACTCAAGTGCTCCAAAGACTACGCCAGTCTATTGGCTAGTGAAGTCCAAGAAGTAAAGAAGGCTGTCGACGATGCCAAGAAGATTGCTAAAGACCTCAGAGAGCAACATCAACAGGCAAAAGAGGAGATGAAGTTGTCTGAGAACAAGACAGCACAGATTGAGAAAGAACTGCAGAAGTGCAAGGCCGACGTTGAAGCCGCCCTGGTTCGTAAAAAAGGCCTCAGGAGCAGACTCTCGGAGACCAACAGATGCACCTTTGGACGCCAAACTCCACCTGTTGTATTTGGTGCACCCAGCCCAATTCCCGGAACACGACCAGTAACATCTTTCGGTCATCCTGCTCCCAAGAGTGAACAGATCCCGCCGGCCGATCCCTCGTCGTTCAAACAAATCACCAACAAAGAGCAACAGGAGACGACGTCCCTCTTCGGCGGACAGCCTCAGGGGACGTTCAGCTTCGGTACACCCATCAAGCCTTCAATTCCGGCGCAGAGCCCCTGGAAACCACTTCCTCTAGTTGAAAAGGCGCCGCCGCAGCAAGGGCAAATCACCAAGTTTGGTGGCTCTTAGAAAGAACAGCCCCAATGGGTATATACTGGGTTGCATACTGTACATCCTAGTTCGCAAGAAAAAAGACAGCAGCAAGAACAACCTTCACAGGGCTCGAGGTACTCCAAGAGAAGTCGTCGACGATACGGCCCTTGAACCGATATCAAAACTCGAACGCCCTGGGCGTTCATATTTTTCCTCGGGCGTCTCTTGCAGCCTTGCTGAAATACTGTTAAAACGATGGAGTATTATGGTTGTATTATGGTTGTGTTGTGCGAAGACACGAAGAACTTTTACGGTACAGATAGGAGTTACCTCACAATGTTGAATTACGGAACATATCATGGACGGACATGCTGAACTTACATGGGAGGACACTCCGAGTTTACAATGGAAGATAGTGAAACAGCAATCGCGAAAGACCAGTCTTGTAAGGCGTTATGTTGTCGAATCTTTCAATTGAGCTGATAAGACTGCGACATGTCTGAAGCAGAGTTCAAGATAGTTGGCTATAGGGAGTCGACGACAATTTCCTTACTAAAGTCTTCTCATAATTCAGAGCTATGAACATGATATCAACTTCCTTTGCAGTGTTTGATTGGCCTCTCTACCTCGGACCTGAAAGTCATTGCTATCCATTTTCTTTAGCTCTCAGGATAACTCTACGGTTGTCGTGACGATCACGGTGTCATTCAAATTGGGAACTATGTCAAATCGACGATCTTGCGAGCCAGAGTCGAGCTGCGAAAATCTGACTGAAAGCGCAAGTCACTCGGGAATCGTGTAAATGGATATCACTGGGACTGGTTTGACATCATTGCTGATCAACGGACCCTCTGCCATGATGTAATAGACGCTTTTGGCGATCCAATCCAGTACAAAGTTTAGAAACACAAAGCCACATCAACTGGAATTGAACGCCAAGTTAGTCTATTGTCTTTTGTTCCTGGCTAATGGATAATGCATCATCCATCAACTGACCTCGGTTCAAACGCTTCCGTTGCTATGCACACGCCTGAAGCTGATCTCATGTGGTTATTCCATGGCACGATATTACCCATGGAAGGGCTGTGGAGTGAATATACTAGACTGTGATTCTTGGGACCATGAGGCTGATTTAACTGTCGATTAAATTAACATGGTTTTGCGTAAAGTGATACACGTATGGGATATGATGTGAAATGTCTCTGTACGGAGATTTAAATGTCGCCTGATACAGACACAAATACAACGGTTAACCCCCGTGTCAACGTGATACACAAACGCCTACTCAATATGAGTACAACTTCGTCATTACAGGAACAGGTCAAATTTGCAACGGTAAATGGGAATCTTTTCCACAATCAGCACCGTTAACCTGACCATTCCTTGGCACACATGCCTCGACTTAGATACACATATTGTAGTCATGTGAAGCCACATGGGGGTCATCGCGGGGGTCTTGCCTGTTTCACTCTTGATAACCGTTGCATAACCAGTTTCAGCTCAAATAACGAAATGGACTAAACCGATATTGAATACACACAATACAACTTCTAATCTTTTTAAACTTTGTGTGACAGACTGACAGTTGTTGGACCCTCTGACATCATCTAGAAATCCTTCCTTGACCGAGGTGCTCGAATATGTCCATTTTCGGCGTCACGTGGAATATCTAGTCTAGGCTGCCGCAATGCAAACACAGATCCTCCCTCAACGCCAGATCAGACTTGTTGGTGTATGATCTTACATTATATCACATTTTATTGTGCCCAGTGACTGCCAGCGCATCGCACCGACTCGGCCCGTCTGCCACCCATTCCTCATCTCCATGCCTTACGGGCCGTCGATCAACACCTATATCAGGATGGATAGGAATAGACTACCATACCTGCCCCAGGCACAGCAGTTCGAAAGGGTCTCATTCCAATATCCCAGCCCCAGGCCCGCGGATCAGACCCTCATTGCATCCGCATGAATGAGATGTCAAGCTTCCCAGGGTTCTCCGCATCACCAGGTCTTCCCCCCATCCTGGCTCATGCATTGAGGGGCGGCCAGAACCATCACATGTCGCCTGTCAACCCGAAAGAAGAAGCTGTCATCTTAGAGAAACTGCTCCTGAGAATCCAAACTCAGTAACTGAAGATGACACGGCCCTCAGATCCGATTCAACAGGGACGCCCCCGTTTTATTCAACGGCACAGTTTCTCCGTCGGCTATCACCTTTTTGCTTCCCCGGACATGGATGTTTGTTTCTGCCAATTTCCGGCTCTTTGGGAAGTTGGGGAAATCCGGACGAATTTGGGGGTTTGTTCGACCCGACCGACCGTCTGTAATGAGAAGGAGGGTAGTAGCAGCAAAGTTGACAGCGAAGCAGAGTAGAGCATCCAAAAGGCGAATGGCCCGGAGGCTTCCCGTGGCCTGATACCGTGTCAGCTGGCTCGGAGCCCTGCAGGCATTAGATATACCAGATAACCTGGGGTAAGATGGAGGATGGTTTGATATCCAGTCCAATCCAATCTGCCAACACATGCGCGACCTGCCTCTCTAAGCCTCGAGGCGCAGGCAGATGCTCAACTGCTGATTAGCAGATAAACGGGTATCAGCCAAAGGTGCCGTGAGGAATCGCGCGCATCATTCTTGAGATTGAACATCAGACGCTGCAGCGAGCATCAGAAGACACTCTCGGCAACACCACCATGCAAATTACAGCACCTCTATCAAATACGATAGATAGCTCATAGCCGATGGGCATGCACATTCCTCGATTGGCAGCAACCCAGACTGGCGGTAATTAATCGTCCAGCCTAACAAGCCAAGCTTTGGCGATAACCACGCCCAGCATCATCTCGATATCAAAGCTTCAACTCGGTTGTCTAGACAGGGATATCATGGCGGCTTTTCAACACATGACTGTGTAATTTAAAGTTGACGATACCACATCCTCCAGCTCGAAATGGGCAACGCCAAGGCATAATTAATATCCTTTACCATTGTCGCATCGAATCCCCGACCACGGTTCAGTTACCGGCCGCGGCACAGCAATCGATCGTATTTTACGGCATTACTAGCAACATTAAACTCTCGGCAGCAGACAAAAGGGGCAACGGTTGAGTGCGGAGAAGCTTCACCACGTGCTGTTGCTAATGTCTGCGTTGAAGACTTGCCTCCGAAGTCGCGCAGAAGAAGGAATCCAATCTGTCCTAAGCCCAACATAAGCGCTAGAGCATGCGTTAGACTGAAGAGTTTGCTAACAACTCAGTAACCTTAAGAGGATGATGATGGTGTTCTCAAACGGGCATCTTCTGTCGACATCCAATCCGGTGCGTCTTGAGGGTTGAAAGAGGGCTGTTCAGCTGCGTTCTAGGAAACCTTTAATTGTCTCTGTCTCTGTTGAATCATTGTTGTCGATTGTAGTGACATTACACTGCACTACACTACAGGCAGACTATCATATCCGTGCAGTACAGTAGCTCGGATCCCCCTCATCGGCGACTCCGTTGAATCCATAAAACCGCATCTGCATTTGCCCACATGGCGATTATCGATAAAATCTAATGGCAGAGTAATGAGTGGATGCGCATTTTGATCAAATTCGCCTCCTCGTGGCTAGGTACATGACACAGCACAGCCACGAGAATTTCACGTGTCAAGATTGTCTGGATGTCACTCTTTGATGCTAGTCGAAACGAGGTATCCATAGCCGGTTCGGCCAAAGTCCAATCACAAAGCCGTCATTGCTGTATAACTGCCGGGCCGACAGAAGACGGCCAGATATTATCGAAACGTCAGTGGTTGAGGAAAAGGGCCGTATAATGCACGAGGCAAAAACGGTGATGAGAGAGGGTCCAAAGCACAGCAATGGCTTTATTGAGGGGCCGAGGATCGCCGTAGAGTCGCCGGAAGACTGTTGTACCTTATCAGTGGAGTTGGAGTTGAAGGAGGAGGGAAAAATAAAAGGAAAAATAATTCAAAAGGTGGGTTTGTCTGTATTAGGGAGGAGTTCTGCCGTTTCACTGGGATCCATTCTGTATTTGAAAAAGTGTATATATCCTAGCATTCTGTTTGGCTCATTCTAGGGCAAGCGGAGAAGAAATGATGCAACAGTTGATGAGGTTTTTGCTGCCCAACTTCGACCGTTTGTTTGCATTAGAGTTTACAAGGCTGATGACCAGGGAGTCAAGTTCACAGTTTGAGGTGCGGTACACTTTTTACATGCACATACTTTCTCCACTACGTCTGAAGGGGATTTAACTAACTGCCCTGAACTTGAACTGAAAAGAAATGAATCCAAGAGGTGGAGATATGGTGCGTGGTTATTAAAAATCGAAAACAAAAAGGAAAAGGAAGAAATAATTGACTGTTCTGATTCGCCAAGTAAGAGTAGTGCTAGTTGATGTTACATTCTACTCAATCTGGAGAAGATGCTGCGTCATTTTTTGACTACTTCAATATTGTAAAATATTGCCTGTTCAAGCCTCAACGGCTTTTAATTAGTTAACTGTACCGCGTGATTGAACAAGATTGACTGATTAATGTATGGTAGCATGGGTTGATGGTAAAAAAAGATGGTGTGAGCCAGATGAAAAAGAGAAAGAATCTCCTCTCCACGTGCGGGAGAAGACTTCTAGAATGTCTCAGCTTGGGAATAAGAGTGATTGGTCGGGGAACCTTCGGATCTGTACAAGACACAGCACTAGCCAAGACGTGCTAAAAAGGATGACCAAACCACTTCTAGAGAGGAAAGAGGCCTTAGGTGTCGATGTATTCGTTCGCGCGCTTGTATGCCACTTGTAACTGGCACTAAACGAGTTCCGACAGCGGCCAACACCAGCGCGGCTAGACCGAGAAGTGTGTGCAGTAACATTAACGGTACTGTAGACGAGGTCGGCGAATACCCGGACACATTAACCGTGTTCACCATCCGAAATGCTTTGCCGAGCCGAAGTGAACTGAAATGAAATGATCTGAGGAGCCGGTTCTAGAGTAGGCAGGCAGCGTCATGTCTCGTGTCTCGTGTCCCTTCCGTCATAGTTGAAATGACAGCTATCGCAACATGCCGTTTGCAACACTTTCAATGGTTGACGACGAAACAACGCATCAATATCGACATGGACAAAAGCAAAGCAGAAACAGGTAGCCTCATGACACTATTTACAAAACACTTGAGATCTCAATAAAAAGGAAAACCAAGATCTGACTCTTTATTAGCCATGCGATTGGGTAATAAAAAACCTGACTCCAAAAATCTAAGTCAAACCAAATCTGGGGTGTCGCGAGACGAACCATTTACAACACCCCAGAGTATGACGTAGTCCGGGGGGGAGGGGGAGCTAGGAGGAAGATCTCGATTGGCAGATCTGGGAGAATCTATCAAGAGTAATTGTCGATATCAACTCAAGTTCTCGATATTGACCATCTTTTGACTTTACCAGCCTTGCATATCCCCCTGGAGCAACTGACGTTAACTGATCACCAGCCTTGGCCTCTGGACCTTGAAAGCTGGTTGCAACCAATGCGTAATGCAATGTAACCTCTATTGTTTTTGCCTTGTTCAAGTGTATGTAGATACAGTCCCTATTGCACATCTTCATCGCGATATGGTAACATGTGCCTGATTTTGTTTTTTATGCTCACACACCACATTCTTTTAGTTAATCATGCTTTATTTTATTCTGTTCTTATTAAATAATGATTAATTGAAATCTTGACAAGTGCTCCATCGATGATGATCTTTGCGATTTGAGCCCCACCGTTTAGAGACAGCAGTACCCTCTAGATATAATGGGTACTAACGTACTGATCTATCCGTAATGTACGGTAGAGTACCGTCCAGACTGTTTCACTCCTGTCGAGTCCGTATTCATGACACCCCTAACCTAACAGGTTTGGCTCCAGTCGGTAATTTTGATTATGTACGCAGTACGCTTCAATAGCTAAGGAAACGTTGAGTAAGTAGGTACGTAAGTTTCCGACTCTTCTTCGTGAGTACGACCTGGTTTCCCCGTGGTTTCTCGCTTCAGTGGATGAGGTTCCACTAAACCCCAGTAAACCTTTTTCTTCTTCTGGGGAAATGCTGTCCGTCAACGTCAGTCAGTCAGTCAATTCGGTGCCTTGACTAATATTACAATTATTTCAATTATTTTACAGACTATCAGGCAATTTTTAGTTTGACATAATTGATACGTTAACTACCATATCCCCTGAAACGGAATGCTGTCTTCTACTGGACCCGGGGCTTGGTCAATCCTGAGCCTAGTCTACCCCACGAATCATGCAAACCATGTCATAGGCCACGAGGAAATGCTATTTTCCTCCTTCTCAAGGCTGAAAAGGCTTGCTTCGGCCAAAAGGTTGATCAGGTCACCGGAGCATGGTCACTTTTCTTTTTGCCGGTTGGTTCTTGACAGTGACAGCTGTCTAGTTTAATGCTGAGAGGAGACCCCACGTGAGGTTCGCTCTGATGTCAGCCATGGCTTGCCTCTTTAGATCTCTCGGCATTCCTTTCGATTCGGGCTCAGGCACTTTGGTCTTTTGGTGTGCTATGCTGAGCTGTTAAACTCTGCAAGTGACCTCGGGGCACTGCGGTCCCGTACTTGGCGAAAAAGGAGGGATCTACATCCACGAGTATAGCTCTTATTTTCGGGCTCGGATACTCCTGTCCAGCATCTTATCACAAATGTCAGAAACTCGTTCAAGATGTGAGTCTGAGAGCACGCAATTGTTATCAGGCGGTGAATGGATGCGCGGCATTAAGCACATGCACGAAAGACGGTCAAGGTTGATTTGAGCTGAAGATTGAGCAACGGATGCAAGAAAGACTCTCCCGGCCCTCTCGTCTGTGGGCGCGCTATAAAAATACCAAAGACCCTTGTTGCATCGATATCTCTCTTTTTCTCTCTCTTTTTCGCTATGCGCCATAAAATTCCCCAGGTTTCCGTTTCCGAGACCAGCAAGCGGAGAAATGTCCGCCACCAAAGCTGGCTCCACACAGCCGACGGATAGGTGGCTCGCGTCTGACTGACTCTTGTCAGTCTGCCTCATGAAATGGCGGATTCTTATTCTAACAGACAAGATCCCGTGGGAAGGAATCAATAATCTACTGCCTGTGCCGACCCGACAAATTTTGCAACACAGTAAACACGAAAGAATGACACGGCTCACACAATACATACAAACCTATTGACGACACTTCAAAGGGACCCTGAATAATTGAAAGGAAACTTGACTCCACAGTTCAGACCGGGTAATGTACGTATATGTAGCAATATGCTTTGTCAAACAACTACGGGAACATTCTTGAAGATGCCAGTATGATATGTCACTCCCCCATTCGTGATGCTGTAAACCTTAGATGCTGGGAGCTTCGAAACCTAGCCTAAAAAAATGCAGGGTCCTTCTACTCCGAGATACAGTTCGCTGAGATGCCGATCGGTAATTGAGCCAACTTGATTTCCCTTATTCCCGAGCGCACTCCCCCCTCAAAATTGGAAAATAAATCGATCACTAAAAGATGATTGGTTAGGATATGACTTTACCCGTCACTCTCATGGGGGGTTTGGTCTAGATTTTATCAAGATTCGGTTTAGCCTAAACCACCACCACCAGCTCTCGCTTCTCAATTGACAGTTCTCAATATGGATGACATCTGTCACATTTTTTCCTACTTTCTTTTTTCTTCTCTTTCTGTTCTTGACTCAGAAGAAGCATCGTCATCTAATGCACCCTACGTGATTAAGTTTCAGGCGAAAGAAAAAAAAACAGACGGAGAGGTAAATAAGACCCGGTCGTCCGTAGCCATGTACTCTGTACCCCCCTTGCTTATATCCCTGTTTAGTTTAGTGGCGTTTTCTCCATCTGCTTCTCACGGAGGAAAACTCCAAGCGCACATATCGCAAAAAGCAAAGCCAATTATTCATGGCACGTAATGCGGAAAGGGAGATTTTCTCCAGTCCCATGTGACTTTTCTACTAGACTCTGCTACTGTACCCAATTTGTTATCCCCTTACCACCAGACCATCAGTACCTAAAGGTGAATTGTTAGACGAATGGACCGGGCAGTGTTTGGAAAAACTCATCACGCGGATGACCACAGAATACTCCAGATTCTCCGCAACGTAGTTCTTTTTCTGGGGAATTGGCCACGTCAAAGCTTTATTGAATTCGTTTTAATAACATAATTTTTAATATTATTTTCTCATCTAGACGCCATTGACGCTCAAGAAATGCAACAACATATCATAATGCCAGCGAACAAGGCGCGGATTGACTGATGATGAGTGTGCGTGTGTGTGGTGATGATGAAATGAGAGACACTTTACTTTTCCCCAGGAAATTCCAGACCCAGACCCTGAACGGGAGAGGCGTCGTTGTCTCTTTTTGCCCTTTCGATTCAATCTGACTCGACCTCATCTGTTTCATTACCCCCCATACCCCCGTACGCAGGGAGGCAATTGAGGGCAACAATTGACTGGCTGTAAATGAATCTCTACCACAGGCATATAAGATGTCACAAATGACTGATTTCAAACATACATATACATACATGCACCACAATGCAGTAGAATACAGTACCGATACGGAGTACAGTCCAGTACATCTGCCCTCATCGCCAGCCTTTTCTTTTCACATTCACTGCAACTGTCCTGAAACAACCGATTCAATACACAGACCTTTTTCATGTTCCATAGGGACATACACCCAATCCAATACCACCACAATCAAGTGGCGCTTAGCTCGTTGTCAGCCCTTGAGTGCGGCTCCGCTTGTACCATGATTAAATGGTCCTTCTCCTCCACAATTTGGCCGTAGATTTCAAAGTCCGGCCCTTGCCAGCAGCTGACTGATGCGATACATCCAATGGTCCAAGACCAACACCAAGACCGACCACGCGGAGAAATTTGTCAAAGACGGATCCATAGAAGGGGGAAGTTCTGGACTGACAATACGTGTCTAGACCAACAAGTCACCTACGAACGAACATTCGATTTTGACTACCTAGACTGCGCTATGAAGTAGACATGATAATTGCAATACGTATCCGTACGTCTCTCTGTCTAATACGAGGTTGTTTTTATTAATCGGAGCTTGGCAATTGCAGCTCAAGGATGAATTAAAGCCATGTAATCGTAACCGAAAACTCAATCCTACCAGTAATCCATGCAGTAAGACGCAGTACCTCATATTACTCAGTTCGCAGCTCATATCGCATCGTGGCTTGTTGGCTGTAACGCAAGCATCACCGCCTCAGTACCCTTAATTCCCACTTCTGCTTACTTTGCGCACAAACGGTGAAGTTGAGGATAAGACTGAACCAGGAATATTCCAAGGAAACAAAAAAAACTAAACCCCCGGCATCGTAGTTCGTCTGCAAAGGTTTGGCCGAGTTGCGGAGATGGTCTCTGCAAGTTCAGGTCCAGGTCCAGGGGAGATTTGAATGTTTACGCGTTCTGACGGTGCTGAACTTGTAAAATCATTAGCGTCTTTTTTGTTATTCGTTTTTTTCCTCATTCAACACCCTCTCCTCTCTGTCTCCCCTTCCCCTCACCTTCCCTCCCCCTCCCTTTGGTGGTTAGGATTGGTTTTTGAATACCGGGTTGATGGACAGGGAACGGGACTTGAGAACACCCACTCGTTCCAATTGTTCAAGTCTGGATGAAAAAAATTGATGCCACCCTTGCAAGTATCGCAAAAACTCAATGGACGGATATCACATGTCCTCCCAGAACTGAGATGTAAAAAAAGACAAACTCTCTTGTTCCTGAAGGCGGCTCAATACGGCTTGCTTGAAGTCTTCTTTTTAGTACAGCAACACCTCCTCTTCATCATGCAGATAGTATCCCCAACAAAGAAAAGACAGCAGTAGCAAAGCAGCACGCACTGCTTTCTGCGTGCTAAAGTAGCTTGCAGCAGCATGGCACGCACCCGACGCACAACTAATTGAATTGACCTGACCGCCTACTAATAATACAATAGTAGAGTAGACTACGGGAATTGTCGTAAGGAAGCTCATGCCCGTTGTGTTCCTTTTATTTTCTAGTGACTCATGCCCGCAATTTTATCTGTGTACAATAGGTAGTACCGACAGTTTGGTTTTTGATCATCAGTCATTTTGTTCAATCAGATTTACTTGCATGTGAAATCCTCAACCTCCCTACATTAATGGTCATTCATGCTGTTGTTGTTGTTGTCTCAATTCTGACATGTGCTCACTTACCCTCTGACTCTAATTTCTTTCAACCTTTTTTTTCTCCTCCTCTCTCTTTCTTACATACTTCTCATAAAAACCAAAAGCCAATTGATCAAGTCACGAGCCCTGCAAGGTCTGTCTTTGGTTGGAGTCTTTTATGTCTAGGCTGCCACACCAAAAAAGACGCCTTGAGGCTTGGAGGCTTAACCTCCCCGGACCAATAGGAATTTGGCCTGCCAGTATCAAACGGCCGCTATTAGTTTCGGTTGGTTCATGATTGTTGTTTACCCTCTCCACCTTGGCATTGGGTGAAGGTGACCCTAGCAGGTCAGCTTTCAACCTAAGCCAGCCAGCCATTGATGACGTCCATACTGGGTCATGTCCTGGTTCATCCAGGAACCTTGGAACTCTTCCAACAACTCACAACGGGACATTTCGAGCTACACCTACTCAAATTTACATAGGAATTACTGCAGAATGCGTCCGACTCACTTGCTCATTCACTGATTGTACCAATGGTAGGGACTGCATGTAGTTCGATAGGAAATTTTTATTCATGTTTTTGCGGAAACCTCTTTCTCGTAGTAGACAATTCGCCTTTTGCAGGTTTTTTTGATGAACAACTCCTTTTGATCTTCTCATACTTTTCCGTGTCCCCTCCAAGGCCTCGTATTGTTCGACCTTTTTTTCGCTTTGTTCCTCCGCTGTTGACTCTTCTTTTCGCCTAAGTGAAATCAATGACCGCCCCCATGCTCCTTTGCCTGGCTTTCTTCCACCTCAAAAAAGGGACTTTCGTAACGAATCCATATCCTCAGGTTGCCCCTAAATATCTTCCTTCATTCGTATGAAAACTACTAGTACACGTGCTCCGAGTCCGGTAAATGGCGGAGCATGAGCTCATCGCAGCCTTGATAAAAACACGATTTCATGGTATCATATCGTTAAGAGTCCCCGCCAAGACTGGCAAATAAAAATAAAAATTGACTCGAGTCCCGTTTCGCTAAATGAGTTGATAAAACAAATGCTGCCAATTGCAGCCAATCGCTTAATGCTGATGTGTTGATGCCTTTCTTGCGCCGTCCAATGCACAATTGTTGTGGGTATAACTGTGTCGGTGTCATATAAGGTATAATATGGTATAGGTATTATCGTTTACCATCCCTTGGAGTGATATCCGTCGCTGGCCTCCTTGGAAAAATATTGGTTCCAGCTGCTCGCGTTCACGTCCTCGCTCTGCTTCATGCAAGGCTTCTCTGGGAATTGCTTCAAGTTTGCAACATCATGTGATGTGTGTCGTCGCTTAAGGACGGCATTAGCTGTTGAGGACTTCTGTTGTCGCTCCCAGAGCAGGTGACGTCGAAGAGACTCTGTCAACTCAGTCGCCAACATGTTGCGACGAGTTGTGCGAGGTGATAGCGCAGCCTGAGGCTGGAGGTGGTTAGGGCCAGTCATAATGGGCTGGGCGGTAGACCTGGGAACCTCGTGAATAGGCTTCAGGCCAGGGCCGCGCATACCCTTCATCATCAAGGGGGCCTCGTCGGAATCATTAGGTGAGGCAGCCAGTGAAGGACCATTGACCAATCGAGATCGGGGAATAGCTGATGTCGATTGGGAAGCATGGCCACCAAGGTTGCGTGCGCGATCATTCTGGGCAAGCATGAGAGTAATGAGAGATCGTCGTGAAGTCAAGTTGGGCTTGGAGTCGACTCGCTGGAAGAATCTGTCGTCCATGCTAGACTTTCCGCTCTCCTCCATGGAGTCTTCCCAGTCAGATGAGTCGTCATCATCATCGATGGCGCTCTCGTCGATGTAGTCGTCGCTATCCGAGTCTACAGCAGCCTCATCATCATCGATAGTTCGGGTCATGACATTGTTGCTGAAAGAAGCTTGCTTCTTGCGAGCAGACAGGAGCGAGCTAGGTCGCGACGAAGCCATGGCACTCTTGAGGGATCCATCCTCTTCAGATGAACCACCAATTTGGAATACCGGCTTCTTGATGATGGGAATGGTAGGCTTGCTAACGCTTAGGCTCTGGTCCTGCTCACTAGACGAACAAGAGCCACCAAGCGCAAAGCGAGCAGGCTTCTTAGACTGTACTACCTTTGCGGCAGGTGAGGACTTGGGTTCGGGGATCGCATGCGATAATTGAGCGCCAGAGATGGTTCGGGGAGTGGGAATCTGGGAAGGTGAGAAGCCACGCACGACAGTGGTGCGAGAGAGGCTCTGGGGCGAGGGCTGTGGCGAACCCTCAGAGGCAGTTGATTTGGCAGGCGATTGCGACTCGGTAGTGGTAGAACCGGATCGCTCGAAGGGGGGCACAGGCAGGGACTGCTTGGCCACTGGCGCAACGTGGGGAGGGGCGGAGAGAGGACCCTTGTCCTTGACAATAGAAACAATCATCTTCTCGAAGTCGTCCGAGCTGATGTGGCGTTCGCGTTTGCTTCGGGTGCTGGCGCAAGAATCTTGTCGTCGTACACGAGGGCGGGCAATCTCAAGTGGCGCTGATACTGGTGCAAAGTCGACAGCTTCCTCGTCTACAAGGGAGTCGACGCTGCCAGACAGCTGAGGTAGATCGGGTATCCTTGACTCGGAGGGGATGTTCTGGGGTAGGGTCTCAGTGGCAGGAGAAGTCTTCTCCTCGTTATCAACAACAAAGGTTTCTCTTTGCCAAAGTCTCCAGCTGAGGTTCTCTAGTCTTCGGCCTTGTTCAACAGAGTCTGCGCACCGAGAAAAGACTGACTGGTCAGTATATGAACAATCGGCATATGCAAGAAGCAACTCACCAGTCCACATGCTATACAGGTTAGCGGGATTGCCAGTATCGACTTTGTGGATGACGTTTGCATCCACTGTCAAGACGTGAGTATCTAAACGATAGGGCATTATGTGTGTGCTGAGGCGGGCAATTATGGGTTGATAATAAGTCGAGCTGAAGGGTACAATCGGTGGAAATTCCTAGGTAATCGGCAAGATAGATCGAGATTAAAGCCGACAATGCGCCAGAGCGTAGTATACAAGTTGATCTTCGAGGTGGAGTTGACTTAGTCGCGGGCGGTGAGTTGATGTCAATGCAGGTGATTTTGGTGGGTGAGAGTGTTGTCGAGATGGATACTGTCTTTCATGGGGATCCTCGAGTAGACATGTATTGTAATTGTGAAGGCGAGGTCAAGTTGTCTTTGACCCAGAGATCCTTTTTACAAAAACAAAGGATGTTGGGGGTTGTTTGGTGGTTGATTTGGTGTTATGTGTATGTGTATGTGGAGGAGGACGAACAAAGTCCGGGGGGGAATCAAACGTAGATATTCTGTTTGGGCCCATGGGAAGGAAGACGGATTGGGGGAAGGGAGTCGCGGTGTACGCTATGTAAATGGAGTCTAGCAGCAAGCACAAGCACGAGCGCACGCCAGGTTCAAGGGGGGGTGTCGGACCCTGGGGGCGTGGTGAAAAGGCCCTGAGGGGGTGAGAGCCACTCCAGCCGGGTGTGCTTCAGGTACGTACCGGGAGGAGTAGAGATGGATGGAGATGGAGGGGATTGGAAATAGCGGGTACTACCCGAATAGCACAAGTTCAATTCTCTACGTTTTCTCATTTGAATACAAGTCGGACGTACCGCGGCGCAGTAGAATTTTCGCTGTTCATGGGCCAAAAGCGAAGGAAGAGTCGAGTGATTGATTCCTTTTGGGGAGTATGATCTTTCAATTACCTATGTATGCGAGTATGTACATATGTTTGGCTATGGATTGCAGCATGTACAGCACATCGCAGCACAGAGGCATGACCGAACGAATTTTAAATGCGGAGGTCAATTTGCAAGACTGGAAGTGTATTTAGCAGAGCAATTAACAAGTACAAGCTCTTGTTCAGACTGCGGTATTTCTCATCAGTATTCGTGCCTTTTTACACAGTCAAAAGATCCATCATCTCTTCTCTCCCGACCAAAAAAAGAACCTGTCAATGTCACGTCCCTAGAGGTATCAGGGAAGACAGACAGGCAAAGGTAAGGAAGGTGAGGTGGGGGAAGGAGGCCCTGTTCGGCGACACAGCAGAACAAGGACAGGGCTTCTGTCAGGGGAGAGGAACGCGGGTGGAGGTGGCAGAGAGGGGGAGGCAAAAAACTGCCTGCTGACCAGTTCCACGGGTCTTTACCTGAAGAGGCACTTGTTCTGCTTCGACCAGCGGATCACTTGATACCCTTTATAGTTTAGATCACCACGACCCGATCCAGTCCCTTTTGGGTTATACTTTAGCTGCCTTTTTGGGTAACTTATGGGGCTTGAGACAGTAACGGAGGAAGAGCAGACGAACGCGGTCTTGGGAGCGAAAACGGTCAATCTCTCGGCCTTGGTCTTTGTAGCGGCCTCCAGAACGGAAAAGCACGTATTGGTCTCCGTTTAGACGACGTTCTGGAACGTCTCTCTGCTCCCTTTTGCTCCGTCGCGAACTGAGACCTAATCGGGCATCCGAGTCCAGAACTGAGGCCCCCACCTATTTATCCTTCTCTTCTAATAGTATACCCGCGGATGAGTTCCCCTGTTGCCGCTGTCCACCAGGGACTGGTCTGAGGCCCCATCACGAGTCACGATGGTGAGCGCAGCCTCGCTCTGTGCTGTTCTGGCCCGAATTAACCGCGGTATTAACGCGCTCCAGGCAGAGAATGCTAAGACTCGTGAAACTTGGCCAGGAAGAAAGGGTCCTCTAGATGCCTTTAGTTCAACAGCTTCAGGGCACATGATAGACCCTGAAAACCCTTTGTTTGCCGAGAACCTGGGGACGGTCATGTTGATTGATGGTGTTTTGTTGCCTATGGAATTGGCCTTCAATTCCAATCCCAACCCGGGCATCGTCAGCATTGCCTACGTTGAAGCGTCAATTGGTCCGCTTGCAGTTCTGGCCCCGATTACAACGGCGAATTGACGTGATTATCGATGATCCGGGATTGGAAATGAGACTCTTGCTAGTGACTCTTGCCCTGGAAACCCCAGAGGAGACGAGAGGATTCGTGGGGATCCGTCTATTGACTTGTCTTGTTACCAAAAGTCCGGTGACCCCGTGATAGCAACGAGCCCCAGGTTTCGCTCCTTGTCATCTACTCGCTGCACCTCGCCTCCGCAAGCGGCCACGGACCTTTGAGTGATCTTGCCTAGAACCTCATTTGGTGACAACAAAGGACAATTTCATTACGCGGTGGAAACACAGGCGGGTAATGACTGATGACTGAATGCTTTCCTGCACTGCGCCTGACCACGGAGCACTTCCCGACGGGACGAACTCGAGTCGAGTCACTCCAGGAATTCTCGAGCTGTAGCTATCCGTCTTCAGCAAGCCAAAGTCAGTCGGCCAGGTGTTGCCCTCCGTTGCGCCGTGTTGAAGCGGCCGGTATTGACAAGCGTGATCACGGACATATGCCGAGCAGATCAGACGTGAATCTCGCTGCCGGCATCAAATGTTTATCCCGAGGCTTCAGTGACGATGTGTCTGGGGTATCAAGGTCACCTGGTCTGAAGCTCCTGGTCCCTCTGCGCCACTTGTCATTTGCGGGCTTCGCAGCTGGACTGGCAGACTGGGAGTCTGGGACTGGGTATGTGGTAGCGAAAGGAAACAACTGCACATCACATCAGGGAGGGAGGCAGACTTGCATTGAAATGAGCCTTGTTTGACCGTTGTCCTGGGTTGAGATGAGCTGAGGCCCTGCTGAGGCCTCTGTCGTCATGTTCAGGGGCGCTTCTTCAGGGTCCTGGCGACTCAGCGCTTGGCGCCCCAAGTCACCAGACGCGCTCTACTGCCACATCAGGCCAACCATTTCCACCCAAACACTGTGAAGTGATGAGCTTTGCCAGCGCATAAAACAGCATCTGCAACCGCATGACTTTCCTGAAGGGCCTATATTTCGCGTCTCTGGCGTTTTACTTCTCTGCCTGCACCGCCGGGCAGCAATGTAGGACTTCAACGACAGACACATCGATGATCCTCGTCGCGATCATCATAACCTGTCTGTCTTGGTTTCGACTTGTCTTACACATTTGCTCGGTGACATGTCACATTTGAGTGCCGGTATTTTGATCACCCTAGAGCTTGCATTGACGTGTTGTCTGCCTCAGCTTTGTTCTTGAAGACTATCACTCGAAATTGCTGTATGACATCCACAATGCTGTGGTTACGGTATTCTGTGTGTGATTGCTAGGATTTGTCCTGAATGACCGTATGAAGATGCCCGTGAATCATACTTGATCAAATTAACTCGACTGCCTCTTATTGTTAATCATGGGTTATGTACATCCTCACTAAAGTCTATAGTTATTGCATGGTCGAAACTATCGACATTATGAATCATCATCCTTGCCCTCGAATACAAGCATGGGATCTCTTCTTAAAATAATGCCCTTGTGTTCGGCGTCAGTTTAATGGGTTGAAGATGCGACATCTGAGGCCAGCAAAGTTGAGGGTTGTGTTGCTGCAGCTGGTGAAGCGAATGGCGTGTTTAAGGATTGCATACAATGGGATGTGGTCATCTATGTTGGAGCCCCCTGACAATTAATGAATATTGGCATCTCGATCGTATTGGGATGCCCGATCTTGCAGTCAAGCCTGTCTTAACAATCGCCTACCCTGCGTTGCAGGATCTGGCTACTGTTGCTCTCTCTCTTGAGCCCCACGAACCGCTGCAGACCAGCCAGCAACCAAAGTGTTAGATCATGGTAGACAAGGGTGTCGGTAGTTGGTTAAGTACTTATGTCGAAATGGAAATTTGAAGTGATGGTGTATGTTAGAAGTAGCTCTTGCTTGATCTATTATGTATTCGTGATCTGGTATCTGACAAGAGAAAACAACCCATCTTGCCCACCTTGGTCAGGACAAACCAACAGACTGAATGCAGGCTTATGACGTCTCACGGTAGGGCATCGTCCCACTGGGATGCTGTACCATTACATCCAATACCGCCGAAACGTGGACCTGACACCAAAATAGCATGCGGTATTATTCTAACGGCTTCGATTGTGCGTGGGAAGAGGGTCCAGAGGGCATCCAAGAGGTGCAGGCATAAAGCACCGAGACTAGGAAAATAGGTGAGGTGAGTGTTAACATCACATCATACTGGAACCCAGTGGTCTGGCCTCCATAGCTCTAGCTCACCTTGGTAGAGGGCGAGGGGGAAAAAATAGAGGGAAAAATCACCCCGCGGCGGGCCGATAAGCGATAAGAGCTCTTTTTCCATCATAGCCCTCCACCAACTGCGTCAGTGGAATGTCTTGGCTTCCCTGCCCCTCCATCTCCATCTCCATAGTAGGTTCTCACTTATCGATATCCTGACCTGCGTCACCGACCTCTGTCCCTGCCCGGACCATGAAAAGCTGGTGCCATAATAATTGGATTTTCCCCCATCCATTCCTGGTGACACGATATTTTATCAACATCATCCGTTAGAGCCGGCGCTTTTGTTCTTTTCCTCTGTTTTCCCCTGTGAGTATCGTGCTTTCCCCCAATTGCTGCTTGGTCTGTGTCTCATTATATATTCTCTCTTCTAGAGCTGAGCTACATACCACTAAATCTACTACTTCAGCCCCGCCGCTTTTTTCTTTCTCCGAACGGCTTGGCTACCATACCTAAACTCACTCAACGCGGTTTATCTGCAATAAGCTTTGGCTGAGCTTAATCGACTGACGCTCCCTAAAAACAATTTCTCCTCCGTTAACATCACCGTCGAAACCACAATCATGGCTCCCAAGAAGAAGATCGCCGTCATGACCTCGGGAGGTGACTCCCCTGGTATGAACGCTGCTGTTCGAGCTGTCGTGCGCATGTCTCTGCATATGGGCTGTGACGCCTTCTGCGTCTATGAGGGATATGAGGGTCTAGTCCAGGGCGGCGACTTCATCCGACAAATGCAGTGGGACGATGTTCGAGGCTACCTCGGAGAGGGTGGTACACTCATTGGTACTGCTCGATGCATGGCCTTCTACGAGCGTCCCGGTCGATTGACAGCCGCCAAGAACATGGTTCTATCTGGCATTGATGCTCTAATTATCTGCGGTGGTGACGGATCCTTGACTGGTGCTGACAGATTCCGAGCTGAGTGGCCTTCTCTTTTGGAGGAGCTTGTTTCCAAGGGCGAGTTGAAGGAAGAACAAACCACACCTTACAAGCATCTCAACATCGTCGGCCTCGTCGGCTCCATCGACAATGATCTCACAGGAACAGACGCCACCATCGGCTGCTACTCAGCGCTCGCCCGTATTTGCGAGATGGTTGATTACGTCGAGGCGACTGCTTCTTCACACTCGCGCGCTTTCGTTGTCGAGGTCATGGGACGACACTGCGGTTGGTTGGCTCTCATGGCTGGTGTCGCGACTGGCGCAGACTTTGTCTTCATTCCCGAGAGACCTCGTGAGAATGACTGGCAAGAAGAGATGAAGGTCGTTGTTAGAAGAGTAAGTTCTATGTGGTAATACATCTCTCGTAAAAAGTATGCACTAACGACTTACAGCATCGAGCGCTCGGAAAGCGCAAGACAATTGTCATTGTCGCTGAAGGTGCCCGCGACAACAACGGAACCAAGATCAGCGCCGAAGAAATCAAGGATATTCTAGCCGACAAGAGTGAGGGAGGTCTTGCTCTCGACACTCGTATCACCACGCTCGGTCACGTTCAACGAGGTGGTACTGCTGTTGCCTACGACCGAATGCTCGCTACCCTACAGGGCGTCGAAGCCGTCAAGGCTGTCCTCGAAGCTACCCCCGAGACTGAGACTCCTTTCATTGCCATCAATGAAAACAAGATTGTTCGCAAGCCTCTGATGCAAGCCGTTGCCGAGACAAAGGAACTTGCCAAGGCTGTTGACGCCAAGGACTTCGATAAGGCTATGTCTCTACGAGATGCTGAGTTTGCCGATCAATGGAACTCTTATATGTTGACAACCAATGTCATGGTCGACGAGGAGAAGTTGCCCGAGAAGGAGGTAAGTTTCACACTCAATCTAGTTGCTATACACATCTGACCTGAACATTTAGCGCATGCGAATCGGTTTCATCAACGTTGGTGCCCCTGCTGGTGGAATGAACGCCGCAGTTCGTGCGGCTGTTGCATACTGTCTTTCAAAGGGCCACGAGCCTCTTGCTATCCACAACGGTTTCGCTGGATTTGCGCGACACCACGACGATAAGCCCCTCGGTGCAGTTCGTCCGTTCGACTGGCTCGAGGTTGACGGCTGGGCAAGCAAGGGTGGTTCCGAGATTGGTACAAACAGAGAACTTCCTGGCGAGTCAGGCATGGAACTGATTGCCAACTTGATCGAGGAGCACAACTTTGATGCTTTGTTCATCGTTGGAGGTTTCGAGGCTTTCCACTCCGTCACACAGATGCGCAAGGCTAGGACGCAATTCCCCTCTCTGTGCATCCCCATGTGCCTTCTCCCTGCCACAATCTCCAACAACGTCCCCGGAACAGAATACTCTCTGGGATCTGATACCTGCTTGAACGAGCTTGTCAACTACTGTGACAAGATCAAGCAATCTGCTTCTGCCACCCGCCGTCGTGTGTTTGTTATTGAGACACAGGGAGGTCGATCCGGTTACATTGCTACCTTGGCTGGTCTCGATGTCGGTGCTTCGGCCGTGTACATTCCCGAAGAAGGCATTTCCCTCGAGATGCTCAACTCTGATGTTAACCATCTCAAGGAAGTGTTCCGAAATGACAAGGGTCAGACTCGCGCTGGACGCTTGATTCTCGTTAACGAGAAGGCCAGCAAGGTCTACAGCGCAAAGCTCATTGCCGACATTATTCGAGAGGAGGCTCACGATAGATTCGAGAGTCGAGAGAGCATTCCTGGTCACGTCCAGCAGGGTGGTGTTCCTTCCCCTATGGATCGTTGCCGAGCTGTTCGTCTGGCCATCAAATGTATCCAGCACCTCGAAACTTATGGACGCAATGCCCACAACCATGTTAAGAAGGACCCCAAGAGTGCCTCGGTTATTGGCATTCAAGGCTCCGAGGTTGTATTCTCCGGAGTGGAAGATCTTGAGGAGAATGGCACAGACTGGCCCAACCGGCGACCCAAGACTGCCCACTGGATGGGTCTTTCAGAGACGGTAGACATGTTGGCGGGCCGTCCCGATTACCCCAAGCCCGAAAAGAGCTTGACAGGGCTGATCGCAAAGGACACAAAACGTGGTCTCTAAGGGAAACGAATACTATTGATTGGATATAACGCATTCCTAAGTTGGCATTGCTTCATTTTTCTCACCTCTTTATTCTTAACGATAGCTCAGTATGAATGAAATCAGTTTAGGCGTTCAAATAACTATTTTTCTACCTTGGTCTTTACACATGTGATTGTTTGCCTCTTTGTCTTTGCCTGGTGATGATTTTACAAAAGAAGGAGATGTAACAACACATGTTTTCATCTCACGTGCGTAGTCACTGACAAGCTATAGTTGAGGAGCAACTGCATGATGGCTTGCAATGACCTGGTAATGCTGGGTCCAAATAGTCGCCTCTCAGTCTGTAGTCCCGGTCACACGAAGTTTCATGGTACATGTTTGCTTGACGGCGATATGCAGACAAGCGAGAAGTTGGTGGACTCTGCTATTTCTAAATTCGAATTGTATGTTTGTGAACTTGTCTTGTTTTGAGATATCACAGAGTGACTTGCAGACCCGTCATACCAGTCCCTGCTTGTCAATGCAACTGCAGAAACAAAGCAAACAAAACACGCAGTTCTACAACGGTCTCGTTCCAATATCTCGCGATATTCGAGTATATACCACTTTGTAGAAATATGATAAGAGACGATGGGTCCATCTTGACCTAATGAGACTTGAATATCATCCAAAAGTCCACATCGACCACTGCAGGGTAAGTCCGTTCAACATGAGGCGGCGATACATTTGTACAGGACGCTTCCCGTTGTGTTGTTAAATGAATAAAGACGTTGTTTGATGCGATTTGATCTATTTTACAGGTATGTATATATCTAGTGATATTCATGTGAGTCTGTCGACGTCCAGTTCGTGTTGAGCTGTTGAAGTCTCGAGTAGTCAACCTTTACCTCACAGCTCCTCTCCACTTCTTGTTTAGCCGTCGAAAACAGTGACATTTTAAATTCTCCCTCTGAATGGTAAAGAGTTTCGTCACGAGTAGAAAACCATGTATCCATGCCTAGAGATAGGAACTGTTATGATACATTGCTTTTCTCTAGACCTGAGGCCTCGCGGTTTTGACTCAACTTTTCTAAAATTCTGTGCTGTGTAGCACTAATTGGTCTTAATATGATGGATGTATATGATGGAACGCATGCATACTAATTAATTATTGGTGTCAGAGAGTGATATTTGAACGTCTCGGTTGACTTTTATTGAGTAGTGTTCATATCACTGACGTGAAACACTTTGTCGTAAAGCATATTCTTTGGGTTTCAAGCCAGACAGACAGTCAAGTGAGATATTGGGTCTTTATTTATTGCATCCTCAGTGTGAAAAAGGTCGTCATTTGAAACAAAAGAAAGGTGGGAGACACAAAAAGACGAACTGGAAGGCGTTGGGATTGCTCCCGCCAGGGCTTGAACCTGAGACCTTCGCATTACTGAATATTCAGATTGAAGTATTAGTACGACGCTCTAACCAACTGAGCTACGGAAGCCGTCCAATTCGTTGGTAAGGTATCCGAATTTTAGCGCTATTATTTCAACGCCTGGGTATAGGAAGTAGGCAGGCCATCTTGCTAAACTCGGGCCTTCCCGCGCTTGTGTTTGTTACCGGGCAGATTCTCAACATTAAAATCGTCAGGTTTTTAATCATGCTCGAGAAGCATACACCAAATCATTCCCTCGTTCTAGTCCGTTGATTGATATCCAGTTTCGGGAGAACAATCTAGATCAATTCAACACCGCCCAGTTATGGACCCTGTTTTGTGTCCCAAGAAGTGCCGGGGTCTGTGCAGCATGTGACAGTGACAGTGACAAACAAACATACAGTCATAGAACCTTGGAATAACGGCAGATGCTCAAGGCCCCAGTGTGGACTGGAAGCTGACAGCTGAAAATGGCTGCTTATGGGGTTCAAGCCCAGACGCCTCGTCGGGCTCGTAGCATGCCTTTGAAATTTTGACTTCAGATGGATCCAATACGATACGATGCGGATGCTCAAGGATCGCTCTTTGTTTGAGAACCCAGTCCTGGTCAATGACGGCTCGTTTCGAAGTTTGAATGCCCAACCCAACGAAACTACATTTCAGACTCTGACTCCATTGCCGATCACAAGGGCAATGATTTGCATGCAGCGCAATGTAACAGAGATAGACTTGCAGCAACATTCACAATGCTCATATCACATTTGTCCTGTCTCGTCGACCATCATTAACATACAGTCCTGTTTATTCCACCTCACCAAGCCTACGAGGGATTCGCTGCAAGTTGGATCCGTGGCGCTGCAGGGGGCAGTCCTGAGAGCCCTGTTCTGGGTCCTAGTCTCGCAATGCACTGGACCAAGGTCCCAAAGATGCTGGGGTGAGGTAGTGTGATTTGCTGCACCATTGCGTCAATACATCCCCACACCACAGCCTGCTTGGATGCAGAAGAAACAGCTTTTGGGAGCTTCGCCAGAGAAGCGAACATAAGGAACACAAATTGAAAAGATAAAAAATATGCCCAACGGATGCCCATAATTAATGAGAGGTAACATGGATAAACTCTATAATGGGGAGATGGATCTTCAGTGATGGGGCCTTGGGCAGAGACAATTTTAGATCAGAGTTCGTCAGGTTGGCAGGTCTCATGTCCTTTATGGTTGCGCTTGACCCTCCATCTAAGGGCTTCGCGTGGGAGAGGGGAGCGTCTTATTGGGCAGCCATGGGAGACTCGTTGTGTTTGGGGTCGTCAGGTAGGCAGACTGACTCTCTCCGGTACTTCGTGGGTCATTAGATAGTAGGCATGCAGTTCAGTCTGTTGTGGTCAGTTGTTCGTTTGCTCTCTACGAAACGAGCGCCATTCGAGGTGGTCAACTTGACGATTCAGCAGAGGGGCGGTTTGATAGAACTTGAATAACGAAAAAGATCATCGCCAACGTTTAGTTCTCCCGTTGCGGACCGCTACCACCGTCCATCCATCTTGTACTGTCTACCTAAACCGCCCATCATTATCCCCGCTTTCGCCCACTACCTTGTTCTATCATGGATAACAGCTTACAGTACGGACACTACCAGGTCTCCTTGCTTTACTTAGCAACAGCCAGCAGGTAATGGAACTCTTCTCCGTACCTTATCCAGCCCAGCCGAGAAACCCAGCCCCCTCCACTAAGGTCACGGCTGACACCCTATTGTGTGCCGGGGGGCTCCCTCCCATTGTTGCTGTCGGATGACGACGTTTTGCTTTACTTCCATGCTCCGTCCTTGGTAGTCTGGGGCCTGATTCTTGCGGCGCTTTGCGGCTTGCGCGCCATTAAACCCACCTGACACTCTTAAACTCTCTTTCTTTCTCTTTCCATTCTTCTTGGCTGTTGCTTCTCCTTCTTCCTTCACCTCTTCTGTTCTCCTTTCAATAATAAGCATCGCATTCTTTGGGTTTGCGTGACAAGACCTCACTGAGACTGAGGCACATCGCCAGAAGAACAACCCCACCTTGTAGTGTGACGCAATAGCTATATCGTGCTCTTTGTCGCAACGCAACAGCTTGAGTAATTGAGTTGGCGCCATCAAACATCGCACAAAAAGCCAGTACAAATCATCAGGAAACTACCTTTTATTACACCAACAAAATGTCCCGTGTAAGGGCTACCGACTTTGAGGAGAGGGATTACTACCCCGCTCCTCGACGATCTGCTCCTGAGGGACTCGATGAAGTCGATTACCGCCGCCGCACCGTTACAATCAGCCCTCCCCCGCGAGAGGAGTCTCGCACACCCGCCTTTCTGCGAGACGATGGTCGACGAGCCGAAGCTGGCCCTATGGTCTTGCGCCAGCGTCAAGTAGAGACTATCGACCGTCATCGACCCAGGAGTCCCAGCCCAATCGCTCGCGTTCGAGAGGAGCGAATTATTCGAAGGCCTCGCAGTATCTCACCTAGCCACCACTCATCCCACCACTCTTCTCACGATCATGAACATGACCACGAGCACGAGCGTTCTCGCACCAGAGTTTACGAGCGAGAGCGAGTCAGGGAACCTTCTCAGCCACCTCCCAGACGAGCTCCTTCGCCAGCCCGTGTTGTGCGATATGTCGAGCGACCAAAGTCGCCTTCTCCCCCGCCTCCTCCACCAGTCGAAGAGCGGGAGCGCATTCGCACCCGCATCGTTGAGCGCGAAAGGGCTCCTTCGCCTCCTCCTGCACCAAAACCTTCTCCCCCTCCTCCTCCGCCTCAGACCATCCGCGGACCAACCATTGAGCGAGAGGTTATCACGCACTACCGTGATATCGACCATGGTAAGTAGATCAAAACTTGGAAAGAAAATTCAAGACGTTAACTGTTATAGGCATGATCAAAGCTAGACCTCCTACACCTCCTCCCCAACCCAAGCCTCAGCCTCGTGCCCCGTCTCGAGTCCGAGAGCGGGAGACTGATATTGACATCTCCCTCTCAAGGAACAAGACCGAGGTGGACATTTCTCGCACAACTCGCACTCGATCACAGAGCCAGGAACGACGATCCGACTTCCGAGACGATGAGCTCGTGATTCGACGAGAATCCGATTCCCGTCGCCGAGCGCATTCAGCTGCTCCTTTGCCCACACCCAGTGCCGTTGATGAAGAGGGCGACTACCTTACCGGTAAGATTGACTCTCGAGGCAGAATGGGCGAGGCCTGGGGTGGTGCAACCAAGGACTGGACTCTCGTGGATGTTCCTCCAGGCACTGAACGTATCCGAATGGATGGAATCGGCGGCGGCAGCACTGAGACACAGTGGACGAGGTACAGCGGAACCAGAAAGAGCAAGTTCATCCCCGAGAGAGATGGCCAGCCTTCTCCAGCTCCTAGGGCACCATCCCCCAAGCCTGCTATCAGGGAGCCATCTCCTCCCCCAACCCGGGAGCGCGACACACGTGTGAACGTGTCAATCTACGATCGTGAGCGAGAAATCGACATTGAGAGAACTCGATCGGTTTCTCGACCTGCTCCCCCACCACCCAAGGACATGTGGACTGAGATCACCAAGGACCTTGTTATTCGCGAGGCTATTGAGAGCTCTGGATACGAATATGAGGAGACCAAGGAATTCTATTACATCATGGACTATCTCAAATATGTAAGTCTTGTGCTCAAACCTTGTTGATCGTTTTATTAATCTTGATTTAGGATGATGTTCTCCGCCTAGTTGACATTTCAGATGAGATCCGACGATCTCGAAAGCAGCGCGCACGAGAGCTTGAATATGAGAGAGAATATTCGTTTGATTATGAGCGCGACCGTAGCCGACACAGCCACCCTCGTTGGGATGAGGTGACGGAGCGCGAGACGTTTTACGATAGCCGTCCTCCCCGAGGCTATCTTCGTTAGGTCTGATTTGTTTGTTGGCGTTCTTGTTCAAGGTCATTTTCCCCCCCAGAAGGTCAACCGCGTGCTGGATAATGGATACCTCTTGCAACTACAGACATGTTGTTTGTTGCGAGCGATGGGCTTTTAGTTCATGATGGGACAACTTTGGTTGTACGAATTTATGAAATCATATACAGCGGATGAAATGGAATGGGATCAATGAAACGAAATGTATGTAGATGCTTGGTTGGTACGCACAATTACGACTTATGACAATAAATAACAACTATACGTTCTAATACTGGGTTCTCTGTAGTTGGTAACGTACCATAGTAACTTTGTGAAGGCACAGAGCTTGTAATGAGGGGCCGACTGATGACTTCATTGAGGGGTAGGTAGGCAGCCACGGACGGCTGTGCCGAAGGCTACTAAGTATAGAGGCTCAGTTCTCTATCTGGAGCTGGTCTAAACTGGACAAAAAAGCACGATGCCACGTCAAAGCGAGTTGATATGGCGGTTCGTACAACGTTAATACTAAAATCCCTTTCTTATGATCTAGACTAGTTGACAAGCCTTTGGGAGCAGGACATCCTTGGATAGGTATCCTCAACAGCAAAGGTTGGTTCAGCTATAGGATAATAAGATAAAAACAATTTAGTCTACAAGAACACACACCTGGACCCGAATTTCTCTGATTATACCACAGCGTCAATTACGACCAATGTAGGTTTAGAATCTGGCAAACTATTCTAGTCTAGTCTATCCGTAGTTGGCAACAGCAAAGTTGGCCTCTGAAGTTTAGAGTGTCTCCAGGCAAGGTTTCTGATACCCTGAGACCATCTAAGCAACTGGGTCTAGCAACACTAGATTATCTCTCATATTTGAAGGAAGAAACTGTAAAAACTAGTCCCAATCCTGAGTCAACCCCGAGCACTGCAAAGTCTTGGAAAAGCGTGAGCGTCAAAGGTGGCTAGATTGACTCCAGTATCCACGGACAGGAAGGATGGAGCTGAGGAGCATCATGATGGACAGCGATGAGTGTTTGCGAAAGGCTCTTAGGTCACAAGACAAGAGAAAAACTATTGTTGATCGCATTCAAGACTCAACTGCTGGTGTTCTGGAGGATTCGATATTCGCTGGCAAGCATACTGAGTTGAGTTGGCTCGACAAAAGCCCTTGTTGTTATTCACAACAGAATGATTAGACAAATTCTACAATATGGGATCCGGTTTAGCTGAAACCTCTCCGGCTACTCCGCAAAGTTGCATGTGGCCAATCTGCTGGGCTAGCTGGGAAAGATCTCTTCGCCTCAGTGGCTCCTTCGCACCGAATCTAATAATCGTCGCAGATGTTTGCCATGGGCTAGAATATGGATGGGTCTGTGAGGGTCAACCGTCGCCCAAGAGGAGACCTAGCCCAGCCAGACAACATGGGCGTCGTTGTGGAGCTGAGAAAGGACCGGCATCAAGATGTCAGGAAACCGCTACAAAGACTATTGACGTCCCCGATATAAACAATGAAACGGTTCATGGAACGTTCGAAAACAGACAGCGTTGTTGGCACTGGTCATGATGTGCATTACATACATGGCCTGTGAGTCGCAGGACAGGGCGTTTCCCCAGACTAGACCCCTGGAAACACATGGAAGACGTAAACCCAAGAGGAAGCGAACAAGGGGCCCTCAATCTGACAAGTCAGCTTCAAACTTCAGTTTGATAGCGGCCCAAAAGGCGTCCACTGGGACATGAGGATACGTAAATGAGTTATCCATAGGCGGCGTGGTTGCCATGGAAGGGTGGACCTATTTACTTTTGAGAGAATCAACACAAACAGAGAAAAAAATGAAGTGAAGGAAAGGAAAGGGGGTTGTTGTGTGTGTTAAGTTAGTTAGAACAGTGTAATAATCTCAGACATAAAATGAATGCCATTAGTTTAGTGCTTCTTTTTCATTATTCAAGGGCCAAGTTTGTGCTACTAATGTTTGGACATTAAATTATCTAACCGTCGTTAGCTTCTTTAAGAAAAAACAAAAGATTGATGATGATTATGGGTGGCCTTTGCTCTCTTCGTTTTTCATGTGAACGGGACGGCAGGGCAGGTAGGTACTTGAGGCTGGAGGAAAGGCAGGTATTCAGCTACCGAAATCAGGTTCAGACTCAGGCACCGGCACTGACTCTGCCCTGACTCTGCACTGTACGATGAAAGGTCGGGCTGGCTTCCATGTGTCAATTTCCCAGCATCGCGGGGCACTGTGAAGGATACAGTGCGGCAGCAAATTAAGCGAGATTCTTCCCTTTTACTGCCATAACTGTGAGAGATTACCTACTAAGTTAGTAGGTATGCGCTCATAGCGGAGGTCTAGGTTCGTGCAGTAAACAGGTCAGGTGCCTGAACTGACAGGGCTATCAAATTCTTGGAATCAAGATAATAGACGAATGGCCTGGACTAGAGAACAAAGGACCATCCTCATAGGTGCAATTTGAGTTTATGAGTCAAATTGATATGTTTGCTCTAGGTAGTTTTTGCTTTCTGTAGAGACACTGGGTTTCTGCAGCAAGATGAGCAGTATGATGCATGGCCCTCAGTGTGTATAGGTAGATAGAACGAGGAAAGGTCAGAGCAGAAGCTTGATAGTGAATCAATGTTGACTGACGAGAATCTCTCTTCTCAGCTTGAACGAAGCCAGGCATAAAAAAGCACATTCTATACTCTACAGACAGGCAAACCTGTTGCATCCAGTCCAAAGGCAAGACAATACAAGACTACTAACTTACTATACCTGTTGCAGGCCAGGCTGTATGATCACTACCGCACAGTGCTGCACAGTGCTTTTCTCTGTCAAGTGGCGGTAGCGAATTTCGCAGGCACGAGCGAAACCTGCTACCGAGTGGTTAATTGATTGCCTTGAAGTCAAAGAGATTGTCTTTCTCTTCTGCTTCTGCTTCTTCTTCGTCTTCTATACTTTAAACACCAAATCAAAGAAAAACAATTCTTCTCTTTCTCTTCCAGCAAATCAAAAGCCTTTCTTTCTCAACTCTCGGCGTATCGCCCTCCCTTGGTACTTATCAAACCTACGTCTTGCCAAAAAAGCCAGGTACCAAATCGAACCAAACAAGGCGCCCCGTCCCGTCGTTTGGCCCGCCAAGCTCGTTCGACCCTCATACCCGTTCTTTTCCTCTCCTGGACTGAGCCCCCGTCGGTCGTGGAAAAAACCCCCGCCTCTCCGCCTCCATCCAAACAGTTCTCTCTTCCATCTAAACTTATCGACACGTTCGCCTAACGACCTCAAGGCTCTATCTTTTCCTTTCTTATTCTTCATTCTCCTGCCTTTACGCCTGTTTGCGCCTCGATAATCACTATTGAAACTTGCCGAAACCGCATGACGAGACGTTCCTAAACTAGCCAAAATGTCGAGCTCAGAGATAAACCAGGTGCTCGCAAATTCGCTTTCGCCTGGTAAGTTTTCCTTGCCCTTCCCCGCCCATGGATACCCTCTGGCGGTCGAGACGAATGCATTCTAATGTCCAATAGATGCGAACCTGCGAAACGCTGCCGAGCAGCAACTCACTCAAGCTGCTGAGAGCAACTTTGTATGTCGCCCCTGATTCTCCCTTGCTTTTTCCCAAACACCGGCTGACGATTCATATAGCCCCTATACCTCGCAACCCTCGTACAAGAACTAGCAAACGACTCCGCCGATGGCTCGATCCGAGCCGCCGCCGGTATCGCCCTCAAGAACGCCTTCACAACCCGAGATTTTGCTCGCCACCAAGAATTGCAAGCAAAGTGGTTGCAGCAAACAGATGATGAGACCAAGAACAGAGTCAAGGAGCTCACCCTCCAGACCTTGAACTCCTCCAATACCCAGGCTGGTACTGCTGCCGCCCAGGTCATTTCTTCTATCGCCGCCATCGAGTTGCCCCGTGGCCAGTGGAACGACCTGCTACCTTATCTCGTCAAGAATGTCAGCGAGGGTGCCGACCACCAGAAGCAGTCTTCTTTGACCACTATCGGTTACATCTGCGAAAGCCAAGACTCAGAACTGCGCATGGCCTTGGTAACGCACTCGAATGCTATCTTGACCGCTGTCGTGCAGGGAGCCCGAAAGGAGGAAACTAACATTGAGGTTCGACTGGCTGCCATCACCGCTCTCGGTGACTCACTCGAATTCGTCGGCAACAACTTTAAGCATGAGGGTGAGCGTAACTACATTATGCAGGTCGTCTGCGAGGCCACGCAAGCCGATGACTCAAGGATACAGCAGGGTGCCTTTGGCTGCCTGAACCGAATCATGGCCCTCTACTACGAGAATATGCGATTCTACATGGAGAAGGCTTTGTTTGGCCTCACCATTCTTGGTATGAAGTCTGATGACGAGGATGTCGCCAAGTTGGCCGTCGAGTTCTGGAGCACTGTTTGCGAAGAGGAAATCTCTATCGAGGACGACAACGCTCAGGTCGAGAGTGCCGATCAAATGCGTCCTTTCTACAACTTTGCCCGTGTCGCCGCCAACGAGGTCGTGCCAGTCCTCCTGCTCCTCCTAACCAAGCAGGATGAGGACGCCACCGACGACGAGTACAACCTGTCTCGCGCCGCCTACCAGTGTCTGCAGCTGTACGCCCAGGCCGTTGCTGCTACCATCATCAGCCCTGTGCTGTCATTTGTTGAGAGCAACCTGCGCCACGAGGACTGGCACAACCGAGATGCCGCCGTTTCCGCCTTTGGCGCTATCATGGAAGGCCCCGACGAGAAGGTCCTGGACCCTATTGTAAAGCAGGCGCTGCCTATTCTGATCACCATGATGGAGGATGAGTCTCTGCATGTCAAGGATTCGACTGCCTACGCTCTTGGTAGAGTCACAGAGGCCTGCTCTGAGGCCATTGACCCCCAGACTCAATTGCCCACATTGATCGAGTCTCTGTTCAAGGGTCTTCTCAGCAGCGCCAAGATGGCACCATCATGCTGCTGGGCCCTGATGAACTTGGCCGAGCGTTTCGCTGGTGATTTTGGCGCTTCTTCCAACGCTATCACTCCTCATTTCAACAACGCTGTCAGCTCTTTGCTTGATGTGACTGCCCGACAAGACGCCGAGACATCAGTACGAACTGCTTCCTACGAGGTCCTCAACGTTTTCGTCCAGAACGCCGCTACTGAGAGTTTGCAACCCATTGCCTCCCTCTCCGACGTTATCATCAAGCGACTTGAAGAGACTGTGCCACTGCAAACCCAGGTTGTTAGCGTTGAGGACAAGATGACCCTCGAGGAGATGCAAAACAGTTTGTGTAGTGTTCTCCAGGCCATCATTTCTCGACTTGACAAGGAGATCATTCCCCAGGGTGACCGCATCATGCAAATCCTGCTCTCGATCCTCAACAGTGTCGGTGGAAAGTCCAGTGTTCCTGATGCCGTCTTCGCTACCATCAGCGCCCTTTCAACTGCTATGGAGGAGGACTTCGTCAAGTACATGGACGCCTTTGCCCCCTTCTTGTACAATGCTCTCGGAAACCAGGAAGAGCCTAGTCTCTGCTCCATGGCTATTGGCCTGGTCAGCGATATCACTCGATCTCTTGGCGAGCGCAGCCAGCCTTACTGCGATAACTTCATGAATTACCTCCTCAACAACCTTAGGGTATGCACCCCCCCTGTCCATAAATCCGACACATCTAACCAATCACAGAGTACCGCTCTTGCCAACCAATTCAAGCCCGCCATTCTCCAATGCTTTGGCGACATTGCTGGTGCCATTGGTGGTCACTTCGAGACCTACCTGTCCGTTGTTGCCCAGGTCCTGGAGCAAGCCTCTACTGTTACTGCTTCTCCCGAGGGCCCCTACGAGATGTTTGACTATGTAGTCTCTCTCCGTGAGGGTATCATGGATGCCTGGGGTGGCATCATCGGCGCCATGAAGGTCAGCCAGAAGAGTGAGTTCCCCCTGGTCCTTCAGTCTGTAGCTATTACTAACAGCTCCTAGCCCAAGCCCTCCAGCAATATGTGCCTGCCATCTTCAGCGTCCTCAACCTCATTGCCAATGACATGAACCGAAGTGAATCGTTGATGCGAGCTTCCATGGGTGTTATTGGGTAAGTCATCGTGCACCATTATCTTCATTGAGACAAGGCTAACATACACAGCGATCTTGCCGATGCTTACCCCAACGGCGAATTGGTTGATGCTTTCCGCCAAGATTGGGTTACTGCTATGATCAAGGAGACTAAGACCAACCGAGAGTTCCAACCCCGTACTATCGAGACAGCCCGCTGGGCCCGCGAACAGGTCAAGCGCCAGCTTGGTGGTGCCCAGGCTGTTATGGCCGACTAGTTTGAGGACTTATTGTTTGGGTTCTAACTCCAGGCACGCTATTACTGCCTGACACAACGATATTCCCTTCCCCCCCTCCCCCATCATAGCACGATCCCCATGACCCTTGCATGTATATAGACCCCATACGACACTACAGTAATTTAAATACCCCATCATGACGCTTCACCCAACACATCATCGCTACACGATGTATCCACATCCCCCTTATCACATCACTACACCTCACTACACATTGCAAAATGCGCCCTTTTGTTTTTTTATTCAGATGCAACGAAGGAATAGAGAAGTCATGTATGCCCTGCAAGGATGGAAAGCGGTGGCGATTCAAAACTCATGTAGAGGATAGGGGAGTCAAGGCGGCCGGTTTATTACTCAATTTTTTGTTGTCCTTTTGCAAATTGGTTGTTTCGGCCTATGGAGTCTGTCTTGGATTCCCTTTCAAGTGTTAGGGAAGGTTGAAGACGGCGTACTCGGACAACCCACTCTCGTGGAGCTCGGCGGGATTCTTGAGGAGTGGCTTGAAAACTCGGAGTGTGTAGGAGACTTTTAGAGATAAGCGAAAAGACATGCCGAGACGAAATTTTCCGGACTAGAGTATCAAGTGAACTCGTCTGTAGTCGATAGTCAAAACGACCGTTGGCCCCCAATTGGACTTGAAATGACATGTTGCTTGTTGTGAAGTCTTGGTGCAATGATTGAAACGTCCCTATCAGGCCATCCGTGAGTGCCATGCATGAAGAACGGAAAGAGACTGAATACTTTGCAGTATTAATCATCTTGGCTGTTGAGATCTGGAACCAGTTGATGGCAATTTTGTACTTTGTTATTAATCCATCGTTCTGGTACTGTTGCAAAGTTATGAAAACCGCCGATACATGATGTTATGTTGCCACTCTTATATACCATACCAATATCTTTGTTTATGCTCTTTGTAACGAGACAGATGTAATATATTTTTCTTACTTGAATGTATGAACTCTTATGCCAATCCTCGTTCTAGTTCCAAATGAGATATGTAAAGAGGAACAGATGGTACACGCCAAAGCGAGACATCGCTCAGCTATGTCGCTAAATCATGACCCGGGCTGTGTCCCACCGTGATTCGTGATGTGTTCTTGGTAGGGCTTTCGGTGTTGAAAGACGGATGCTAGTTATAGCCGTCGAAAACGTTACTCGATGGTACCCAGTCGTGAGATCCGTAAGAATAAAAGTTCAGTTCATTCTCATAGCCATCCGCCGGAGCACCGAGTGGGACCGGTGGAATAGCTGCGGCTGCTGGGATAGTGGAAGCTAATGGAGCGGTGCATTGTTGTGACATCTGATAACCTTGCAGAGCGCTCTGATCGAATGTTCCCACGACCATTCCAATGTTGGTCATGTCGTTGGAACCCATATATAGCTGCGGCTGAAGTTCATGAGGAACAAATGCCTGGTGTTGCGACATTATTGGTGCTGATGGTTGATGATGTTGGTGAAGTGGGATATGGTGCATCTGAGGCTGTTGTTGGATCTGAGGTGGAGGAAAGTGGGATGGCAGAATGTGAGTCGCTGTTAGAGTAGCAGAGATGCCATGTGGAGATGGAGACTGTAAAGCTGAGGGGCCTGGATCTATAGAACTGGCCTGTCGGCTGTATATAGACGATGCTGGCGAAGTTCCGGATGATGCTGAAGTGGCGCCAGGAAGGTCGATTACTGGGTGAGGAACGGGATCTCTACCATCCGCCATCCCTGTTTCTGATGTAAGAGAGCTCGTCGGATCCTGGGCAAAGCGCTCCAGAGCATCTGCCCAACGGGATGCAAGGGGCCAGACTTCTTTGCATTCTAGCAAAATGGCTAGGGTTCGCTGATACATCATATGTCCGTCGCGGCTGATGTTAGGATCCGGGCAAACTGGTAGACATTAGTGTCTGGTGTGCCTGTGGGAAGGTAAATCCGCTCACTGTTTGGATAACAACAAAGATACGTGGAAAGGAGACCACATGTGTAGACACAGAACGCTGCCATCTGGGCACCAACACTTTCCTCCGAGGAACGTCCTGTAAACTGGGCGTCGATTTGTACATAAAGGCTGCGGACGTTGGAGAAGAGCTCGTACGCAATCTTGGTGAAAGCCTCCGGCCTCTGTTTGTATTCGGCAGAAAATGTCAAGATACTGCAAAAGTTAGTTATGACAGAGCAGGCTAGAGTGCAGACTTACTCCACTAAGTATGGCCGTCGAAGAACGATATTGCAAAGGCGCGGGATCATGGTCACCCCGAGATATGCCTGAAAAGTCAATACTACGTCCTGCAATATGTAAAGAAACTTACCAATTCTTGTCCTTTAGCTTTGTGCTCGCTGAATGTGAACTCGTTCCATCGGTGGTCCTGAGGCAGGCTGTTTTCCCAAATATCAAGCTTTCTTGAGACACTTGCAAATTTGCTTTCTGGCTCCCATGGATACGAGCTCCGAGTAAAACTAACAGCACGCCGCGTGATAATACCCCATAAACTATGTGCTTGAATGAGTGATGCGAAAAGTGACCGATTCGGATCGCACAAAAGCGCTGGATTACTGATGGCAGGTGGAGAGCCATCAAGAGCAGCTCGTGAAGGAGGCTCTCGCCCTAGGTCAAATTCGTCCTCATTGCAAGGGAGAAGAGCAGTAATGTCCGACGCAGAAAGGGAAACGGGCGAGTGAGGACCTGAGTGCAATTGGTCCTGGCTATGTAACATCCACTAGCAGTACTATTCAGCAAGATTACTGGCTATCATTGTGGTCTGGAAAACTTACTAGAGTGCGACGAGCAGACTCCCCACGAATCCTGGTGTCGGCCGTCGGATCTGAGATGTCGTATGTTTCTTCTAAATGCAGACGCAACGCGGATGCCATCCGGAGAGCGATGCCCATATTCATCTGTCGATCAGCAACGGATACACCCTAAACCTCGTATCTGGCACATACATGACTTTCGTTTCTGAGCCCACTGCCTTGTTGTGCAATACTGAGCAAGTAAAATGCTTGACAGCTCTCCAATGTGTATCTCGGCGCAAATATCTCATTAGGTGCCATGGCCGCAGCGCGCTCCATGAAGAATTCGGCTGCTTTCATACCGGAGCCATAGCGAGTCGCAAGAGGGGGGCTAAGGCGTGCCGAAATACTGAGGATGCTGACCACAAGGAAGACGCTGACGGATTGATGATCTTGAAGCAGTCGTCTGGGAAATTGCTCTTTAGGAATAAAGCCAAGCTGGAAGTAGTACCGAGTGAATCGATTTATGCCGTCAATAATTTCAGGTATCGGAGGTAGGCGCTCCCATTCACTGTTCAGTTTGTTTAAAGACTTTACGGGGGCGTCAAGGATGTCACGCCGTGCTTTGGCAGGGTCTCTTCGACCCGACTTATCTGCCCGGACACGGGGATGACGAAAGTCACGGTCATGATCCGGTTGACCCCGTTCGAGAAACGTGCTGTTGGATAGAACGTCAGCTCAACGTTTAAGGAAATGGGTAGGTAAAGTCACCATTCATCAGCACCATAACCAGCTTCGGCACAGGCCTTGCACGGAGGCTGTGCGCGATCATGGACACATTTGCTCCTCATTCGCCGGCATCTATGGCAAAGTATTAGAAGAGGAAGATCAATAAAGGATGGGCGCAAGTATTCACCGTCGACATGCGATCGGGGCTCGTCGTTTGACGGCCGGGGCAGAAGACTCGGTGTCAGCCATATACCCAGCCGCCGTGCTACACTGCTGGCAGTAGGAGTATTTCCGGTGTATATGCGTATGGCTTGTTTAGGATGTCGTTCTCTGGTAGAGTAGCTCGCTTCAACAAGATGTTGAAGAGCAGTTGAAGGTCAAGGCACGCGTGTTGCGAGAACTGGTGACGAGTTTCGGTCCTGCAATGGTTGTATACTGGTAGTCGTAGGACTGGTCCTTGTTCCGCGAAAGGAGGTTAGATTAATTCTAGTTTTGGCCTGTGCAATATATCGAAAGTGGACGGCCGATGATGTTGTAGCGGAGCGGCGTATTGACTGCCGGGTGTTAGATGTTGTATAAGTACGGTAGATACGGTCCAGCCCGCCGTTACAAGCAGGTATCGATAAGATCTTATTGCACCGTTGTCTGTATGCGACGGAAGATGAAGGACTGACAACAGCTTATTGACTGCGTATACTTCAGAGTGTTTGGGATAAGACCATTGGCTCATAAGACGATGGGTCCAGAAAGTATATTACCTGTATAGGCAGGTAGTCAATAAACAAGGCCGGCAGTGATACCGTGCAGGATCTCAGCGAAGTGTGTTTTGATTGCAGGGTGGCTTAAGCTCCTCCTCAGCTCGGCACTTTGGTGGTTGTATTATGTTGGGTACTTGCATGTGATGTCTATTAGTTGGTCACTCGTTGAATTTACTTGAACGAAAGAGGGTCTCGAGCTTCAGTTCAGCGTAAGATCGGGGTGGGACGCCAGAAAGAACGACGGGAAGCAAACTGAGGCGATTTGGAACAACCACGACGAGCGGGCATCACAGCGAGTTTGATAAAGCCGATCTTGGAAAGATATCCTCTGTGGACAGGACAGGGCAAGACGGGACGTCTAGGCTGCTAGCCGCGGTGTAAGTGAGTGAGCTATTGGGGTTGGCACGGTCTTGGCCATTCAAACCCCTGACAGTATCGTGCAGCAGAGATATGGAGAGAGAAAGACGGCGCAAACTCAAAATGATGATTAAGAAACGATGAAAGACGGGAGCGGAAGTCTAGGTAATGATATGCGTGCCGACCTTGTACTAGTAGTAGAGACGTAGGAAGGAACATATCTCCTCAGATCCTCACTGCCTGTGGAACTCGGTGGCGTGACGGTAGGCCAATCAAACTGACGTAATTTGCTAAACGATTGGCAGTCAGTCTTCCTTGAGCAGTCGGCGGGAGTCCGCCAGGCCTCTGGGACCTGAATAGATATGTAATTAAGGCAGGCACTAGTCGAGTGCCTAAGCTAGGCTAACTGAGACCCGTATATGCGTTCCCATTCTCTTCTGTTCAGCATTTGGGAAGGCGAGACCGATGGAGGGAGCAAGGCTTTCGCAGTGCAGTCCAAGACATGCAATGGCAGTTGGAAGCTGAGCGATTTGCGATTGGACAAAGAGCGAGGCCCCGACTGTAGCGGCTACATGATGCAAGGAACAGGGATGATGGGAAGGGTCGATATTTTCTTATTTTATGATGACTACTTTGAGGTGCATAACCACTAAACTAGTAGCTAGTAATCTGGAGAAGATGCCGAATTACTTACTTAGAACAGTTATAAATGTATGCATATATACGCCCAAAGGACCCATCTACTGAAACTTCCTTGATCAGACAGACAGCAATGCAATATATACCAAAGCCAAGGGCTGACTGTTTTAGCCTTCTTCAGACGTCAGCTGTTTCTAACTATTATGGAGTACACTAGAGCCAACAGGTTCAGAATCTGACGGGTCGTTTCTCTACTCATGACAAGAGGGAGGCATGGCTGGCTCGTCGTCTCTGCCATACAGATCATCATGTCTAGTCTCAATACTTCCTTGCCAAGACTTAGAGACCCTGATCCTGGGATCCGACCGACATGAGCGATTACGCGTAGGCTGCTGGAGGAAGCTGTGTGTAATATTGGTATTCCCTTTCCACTTTGGTTTGGCCAACCTTTCATTCTTCCATTCAATCATTGCAGGGCGACCAGCAGCATTATCCACCTTTGGTCTTAGCTGATCCACTGCGGTCAGGTTTTTCAAACTCACCGACAGAACACCGGAATAAACCTGACAGATTCAAAGCGCGAGTTCCGAGATCGTCGAATCGACAACTGAAGTTTTCCATAGCTAGAAAATGGTGTTTGGGTCAAGGGTTCCACATGGAACGGCTGTTGTCGATCTAGTCTCGTGCTAGGGCTGGTCTTGACTCGCTGATGGATATGTACTGAAGACGTGTCAATATCCGGTGACCAGAGTTTCATGCAAGGCTTTTTCGCTTACCCAAGCCCTCAAATTCAATTCAGATCTTTTTGTGTCGCAGAGCAATCTTGGACCTAAGCCACTCGTGTTTATCCATACACGTATCCAACCATAACTCTCGGAGCTGATCGCATCCTTTCCGAATATGGCATATAAATTTTCTTGGTACAGCCAGTGGACCCTGCGGACACGTGCGAGTCATGTAGTTATGCTTGTAGGGCTAAGCTAGACTGCCTTATGATGATTGTCATTTTTGCCCACTACGAACGTAGGCAGTCAGGGATGCTGAGTGCAACTACCGGGCTCGGGAGGTTTTTTTGTTTATTTCCCATGCAGGGTGCGAATACATACGTCCAAACGGATGTCTTCCCTGGAAATAAGGCGCGTATTTCAAATTCAAAGGCCAGCAAGCTCCAGCCATGTCACTGTTTTCGAATCACCAACAACAACAACAGCAGTATTATGGACAAAATAACTAGTATGCCAAGAAGGATTGGAGCGAGATCTGAACGCAGCATACCAATCGAGTAGATGAGTAATCGCATCAACCTAAGGTCGAGCTAGCTGGGCTCGGGAAATGAAGGTCCGTTCTGTTTACGTCTGAGCAGGTGGAGGAATACCAGGCTCAGGTTGCATTGACGATGTGTTCTTTTTGTGTCACTAACGTCACATTACGATATCGGCGTGAATAGACACGGGTTTAAAATTCCCGATCTCCATGCCGATTTCTTTCATGCTAGGATGCTCGATGTGCATCAGTGTCACTTTGACAGCGATCAACACAGCGAAGGCTCGATCTTGGACTAGGACATAAGGTGACGAAGATATGATTCGACAGTATACGCTTGAAAAGTCACTAACATCTCACCCTCCAGGCCTTATTAGCCCCAGAAAAACACCAGGTCCTTGAGAAAACGAGACCTGATAACAACCACAAGGATTATCCTAAGGAATTCGGTAAAACTTTTCCGCATATTATATGCTTAGGAGAAGGCCCGTGAGCTATAATAGGTGGAAATAGGCCGAACCCATTGTAACATCCGTACGTACAGCATTGCCATTGAAATTCTGATAGTGTCGGGATGTGTTTAGGGGCCAGCAATTCCTAAAATCTATCAAGCCTACGAAGGGGGGTTGTGCCCCCCTTCAGCCACTATTTACTACTAGAGGCAAGAAATACAGTTCGAGCTTCCTAGAATCTCACGTGATGTTGACACACCAATGAACATACAATACGATAATGCAGCTGCTGTTCAACATAAATCTCCAAGTATAGACGCAGGTGAGTAAACAATGCAGCAAATTAATTTGCATTGAATACCTTACATGTCTTAGAAGGGTTGTTTAAACGTCTGCAGTACAAGTACTAATAATAGCCAACGGTTTTAATTAAAGTACAACGTAACGTCAGTGCGTTGTGACGAAGAACTGATGTAAGCCTTACGTCGGCCAAGTAGAGGCGGAAAAACATCACCAGTCCAGCACTTTTCCCCCTTGTTTAATTGAACTGAATTGAGAATCTCCATGGTTTTGATTTGATTTATTCTGCCCATTATCTGGATCTGAACGCTTCGTATCGTTATTATGCTATTTGGCTGGTAATAACTCACTAGCCAAGCTATTTTTTTTAAATGGCATATGTCAATTAAGGCTATCAGCACGCAATCCTCCGAAACATTGTATCTCTAGACAGGTAGTAGGGGTATCTAAGTAGGCACGAGTAGTAGTTAGTTAGGTCAAGAAACAACCATACTGACTTCAGTGTATATACATGCAAGCATGGTACCTGCATAATAGATGCCCGTGCCCAACCTGTTCTAATAAAGTCCCCATCTGCCTCCTCCAGACTATGGTAATAGACCGGGGAAACCATCGTCTCCTATATACAAGCATCGACGCTATGTATCCACGCCGATCTATAGATATGGGTACCCATGCCAAGATAGACTTCACTGCCAATGCCAAGATGCGTCAAAGAGACTTCAAAACGGGTAACATTCTAAATCTCCATAGTTTGGCGGAAGCAGGGAAGTAGTTGATACTAGCCATCCCCGGAAGTCGTAGATAAATTGGTCTGGACTGATATTTAGACTAGTACTACTTCCTGGCTGTTCTATATGACACATCGTGGTAAAGAAAGGCAGGGTCCTTCTGCAGCCATTTTAGTTCCACGTCATTTGTTTAATACTGTCATTGGTGTCCAAACTGGTGTTATGCTCTCAACACGACGCTATTCTGAGTTACATACAAGTCTATAATTTACCCAGTGGTGTTTTGTAAATAGTATGTCCCGAAACACTGAGGCACTGTACTGAGAGAATATGGCTGCCAGTCGACCAGAACTCAGGTATAAAAGGAAACTAACTAGTATCTTTTCAGTCTAGATATATTCTCGTAGTAGAAGAATGCAGTGCAGAGAACACTGGTATACATAATATTCGAGGCTCAATTAGAACCGTTCTTGCAGTGGAAAATCAATGTACCGTGCAATTAGTGTCTCTAAAACTGTAATACACTGTACGCACTCATTCCAAAGCCCCTGTCATCATGCAAGACGAGCTCGTGTAATCGCATCTTGACTTGAAAAAGGCGTCAAAGATGAAAGACATGATTTCTCATTTCCATTTCAAACTTTGGTCAGCCACTTCTTACGCCGAAATCGCGATGGAATTTGTGACTCAGTGGAGAAACTTTTGCACACTGCATCGAGTGATCGGCTAAAAATTTCTCCTCACTTGTTCCGTCACCTTCAATCTTTCCCTCCCTCTTACATTGCGTGACTGACTCCTTTCTGGCGATAATCGATTCGACTTTATTTCCAATACACATACCTACGAAAGCCGATTCACTAAAATTTGTCACATACCACTACCATGTCCGCTCTAACGGAAATCTCCCTGCCAAGCTTTCAAAAGATTGCCTCCGGCAAAGTGCGCGATCTTTTCGAGCTTCCTGATAAGACCACGCTTCTCTTCGTGGCCTCTGACCGAGTATCAGCTTATGATGCTGTTCTCAAGAACCCAATTCCCGACAAGGGCAAAATATTGACCCTCCTTTCGGCACACTGGTTCCAGGTCTTGACAGAGCGCATTCCTGACCTACGCACCCATTTCATTAGCCTCGATGTCCCTGAGGGTGTTAGTGCGGAGGAGGCTCAGACCATCAAGAACAGATCTATGGTCGTCAAGAAACTTTCTGTCATCAAGATCGAATCCATTGTGTACGGTCTCCCTCCCGTATTAGAAGCCCCTTTCAACCCTATTCCTTGGACGTGAAATGGCGCCTAATGCACATGCTCTGTATGGGCATCAAGAGACTAACATGCTGATAGACGAGGCTATCTGACTGGTTCCGCTTACAAGGAGTACAAGAAGAACGGCACCGTTCATGGCATTGCCGTCGAGCCTGGTATGGAGGAGGCTCAAAAGTTCAAGCAACCCCTGTGGACACCTAGTACCAAGGCCGATGCCGGAGAGCATGATGAGAACATCCACCCCGATGACGCTTGGAAGGAGGTCGGTGACCGCGAGACCGCGGACCGCGTCAAGGAGCTGTCCCTAAAGATCTACGACGAGGCCTCCAAGTACGCCGAAGAGCACGGCATCCTTCTGGCTGACACCAAGTTCGAGTTTGCCAAGGACCAAGAGGGCAACATCTACCTCGTTGACGAAGTACTAACCCCTGACTCTTCCCGATTCTGGCCAGCAGCCGGTTACATGCCCGGCCGTGACCAGGACAGCTTCGACAAGCAGTTCATCCGAAACTGGCTCACCAAGGAAGGACTCAAGGGCAAGGAGGGTGTTGAACTTCCCCAGGATATTGTCCAGGCTACATCGGACCGCTACCGAGAGGCTTTCCTCATGTTGACCGGTAAGAAGTTCGAGGACGCCGTTAGCCAGTAGACGGCAGGGATACAAAAGCGCATCAAAAATAAGCTATCAGTGTATCATCTGAACTGAAGATTGATTTCCAGCTTGATGCAAATGTTGCAATCGCGTATAACTATACGTGTGACGGCTGACTGATTTGCTCTTCCTATCTGTAAAAATCCCTTCATCTCCTTGACTTTACTAGCAGCGAGCTTGGTTGACCCTTTCCCCACTGCCCAACCTACGATATTGCCATTTTGATCCTGGGAAATATTAGTGTTTCAACAGCAATTGGAAAAGGGGAACATACCTCTGTAGCCCTTCGGTCACGGTTCTCGGGTCTTGCGTGTATACTAACCGAAACCATCCTGGTTCAAGCGAGTGCTCTTCTCTAGGATGCAGGAAAACGCCAGCCTCGCGCAGCTTTTTAGCGAGAGCATATTCCTGATTCAACTCTCCATCAAGTTCAGATCGAAGGTATGGAGATAGATCAATCCAGACAAAAAAACCTGCGTTACTTCCCGGTAGGTACTTGATGTTCATAGTCTTGAGCTGCGATGTGACGTGTCGGTGAGCTTGTAAAAGTTTCAATCTTGATGAATCAACAAAAGATCGACACCAGTCTCTATCCTCAAGCATTGCACTTCCGATGGCTAGACTCGCGCCGGAAGGGTTGTGAAACCGCATGGTCGCCTCAATTGCGCGGATGACTGGCTGGCTTCGAGTGATGATGGCGCCGAGACGAAGGCCAGCGGCGCCAAAGTCTTTACTGAGTCCATAGGTGACGTGGAGAAGATCCGGATCAATGAGGCTTGTGGAATCTATCGATAGTATCGAGGTAAAAGGGACTGTAGGCTCATCACTGTTGAAAACAGAACAGGCGTAGATCTCATCACTCAGGAGATGCAGTCTATGCTTTTGGCAGAACTGCATGATTTTGATAAGGGTGGACTTGGGATAACACCGTCCTGGTCAGCGTTAAAGACTAGATCATCAGAGGCCGGGTAGGCATTCCTCACCAAGTGGGTTATGAGGGTTGATGATCAGCACCATCTTGACGTGTATACCGGCCTTTCTGGATCTAACCAAAGCCTCCTCAAAGTGGTCGACAATATCATCCCGGAACGCCTCTTCGGTCTTGTTGTTGGAGTATACTACTCTCACTTGAGATTTGTTACCAAAATCAAGTTCGAAGCGGCCGTACACGGGTCTACTGGTTAACACACCGTCACCAGGGTCCGCAACTCCCCATGCAAGGATGTCGTGCATTGCAGTAGCGGCACCGACACACCGGATCATATCTGGGGTGATGGGGCTGCTAGGAGTCAAGTACTCGTTGAGGTGGGCAGCTAGAGCTTTAGGGAAGCGGGAACCACCCGCATGACTGCCACGGTATAAGAAGTCCTCGTTTGAAATGGTAACCTGAATATACAAGTTAGAATGTATCTCTTAAGTTTCAAGGCGAATGTTTGAACTCGTACGCTCTTGTCTGTAAATTCCTTGAGCTGATCCGTCACCAAGGCCTAGTGAATAGTTAGCGTTCCCACCATGTTGAACAGGTATCAGAGGGGGTATTTCACATTTTCAGCTGTGCCAAACGATATTAATCCAGTTGGATTACAATCGGGATCATAGTCTCCCCTTGGTGCGAACCTCCAAGGCAGGTCAAGTCCGCTTATAGCCTCTGTGGCCCGTTGTGATAGGGCGCTCATCTTTTTGTCCGAGAAGTGTAAGTGTATCAACATGGCCAAGGCCTGGCTTACAGCAAAATGACTGCTCAATACCGAGCAGCGGAAGCGAGGAGGGGCTGATGAGTCAGCTAGGTTTTTGGGATGGAATCTCAATACTTGCTCAGATCAAGGATTTACACCCCTTGTCGTGTTTTTACAAACAGGAGATTGGAGAGGAAATGAGTGTGAGAAGCAAAATCTGAGTACCAGTGCTGGATGAAGTTATGTCTTTAGCAACTCTACCTACTTGACCCCTTGAGCCTAGATTAGTACCTGAATTAAAGCATGAAAAGAGAGAGTTAACTACCTTGATGGGCAATCAAATGAAGATCCATGGTAAAAAAAATCCGAAGATCTCTTTTTGATCAAAGATGCTTCTTGTAGGTAGGTAGTACATTTCGAAGGTCATTGGCTCCTTCCTTCTACAACATGGATGGATGACCTGATTGTCTCATCGAATTGGAAGGAACAGGACAAGACAAGACAGCACGGGTATTGAACGCTCCTTCCACCAGCATTCCATACGAGAACAATTTTTTATTTGATAAAGAGACTCAACAATATTTTCCGTTTCTTTCCTTTCTTTTTCTTCCTACTGAACACGCAAGGGAAATAGTGTTAAGCCACTAGGTAGGTAGGTACCTTAAGCAGGCTACTTGTGGCTTTTTCTTAGTACATACAAGGATCATTGACGCGTCGCGCATCGACTCAAACGTAGGTAGGTATGAGACTACAACTGCCTACTCCAACGCCACCCCACCACGGGCTCCTTTAAAGCTTCAGGCCATTAATTCTTTATACAGAAGCCAACATAACACGATGTCTTATCCACCAGTAGTGGTAGAGATCAGTGATGATGATGACGATGATGACACTGAGAAAAGAGACGGGGCCACGGGTTCATCAGCTGTTCTTGCGAACGGTGACAAACGCGCGTTGCTAAAGGCACTCGACTCAATTGAATCGACAGGCAATATCGCAGCGTCTAACCACTATACCATGTTTGTGAATCCTGGTCTTACTATTGATGGCGGCCATCAAATTCCTCTGCCACTCAAAGAGGACGATGCGCAGACCATCAAGGGTGTGTGCAGGCAAGCATCTTTCGGCCATGGCGATAAGACTCTTGTGGACATATCGGTACGAAACACATGGGAGCTCGATGCGTCAAAATTCGAGCTACAAAACCCCGAGTGGCCCAAATTCTTTGATAAGATACTCCAGGATACTGCCGTAGGGCTTGGCTTGAATGAAGTCCTTGCCAAGCCATACAAACTGCTTCTCTATGAGCCCGGTTCATTCTTCAAGCCGCATAAGGATTCAGAAAAGGAACGGGGCATGGTTGGAACGCTCATCGTCTGTCTTCCTTCCCAACATGAGGGTGGTGATGTGCACCTGTCATTTGACTCCAAAGTCACGCGCTTTTCTACTGCTCCCACTTCCAAATTCGACCTTAACTCAATCGCTTGGTTCTCAGACGTGACGCATGAGGTCACAAAACTGACATCCGGTTACCGACTTGTCCTGACATACAAACTGTTCATTCACGGGAATGGCTCCGTTTCGGCTTCTACTGCCCTGGACAAAACTGAACATCTAAGATCCTTGCTCCACAGGTGGAAGTCCCGGCCCTGCCAGCCCGACAGAATCATATATCCCCTTGACCATCTTTACACAGAGACAAGCCTATGCTTGGAAAACATGAAGGGTCGCGATCGGGGTGTCGCTTACTCTTTAAACAAAACATGTTCCGAGTCTGGATTCTATTTCCTGCTGGCACATGCGACCCATGTGCGCATGGGACAGGATGGCTACGGTGGCTACGATGAGGGCTCCGAAGAATACGGGAATCTCGGATCCGTATATACTCTTTCGGGGGTCCAAGTTGCCTCGAATCTTACTATCGATAATGATGAAATCCTGGGGTACGACATCAATGAAGAGGATCCTGACAGTGAAGACGAGGGCGAATTCACTGGCAACGAAAACATGGCGCCTACGTTCCGCTATCACAAAACCGTTGTTGTTCTTATACTCAAGGACCGACTTCGGAAGTATCTCCAAAAGAATGTCGGTTATTTCGGTTCAGCTCTCAGAGCACAAAATGATCGCTTGACCGAAATGGTTCTCCAAGATCTTGCCAATAATCGAAACGATGCATATACGAAGCAGGCGGCCGCAGGTTTTATGGACAACGTCCTGCATTGCAGCACAGAACCCCAAGGACCACTTGTCAGACTTATATCGAAGTGGGCATTAGAACTTGACCATATAACAACGTTCCGTACTTGCGTTCGAGCCACATACGCGCCCCCAGGCTCCCGAGCACCAGCTATGAATCAATCCTCTCCTCAGTATGTGTATGCAAAGGCTGTCAGCGATGAACTTATAAGCCACCTCAAAACACACTATGATGGCAAGGAACATACCATTGATTGGGACTACTGGTAGGTCAAGCTCAATGCGAATCGCTTCGAGATATACTAAGCTGATATTGATATCTAGGTTCAAGGATCTTGGTCAGGCTATTGACATAGCCGCGGAATTTGATGCCTTTTGTGCTGTCTTTAAGTCTTCTGCAAAACATGAGCCCCTGCTTGAGAGTTTCAAAGCATGGGCAATTCCCATCTGCGACAAAAAACTGATGTCTCAAACTTTATGGACTTTATCGGATGAGAAATACCTTGTCCTTGTTCTTCAAGGACGCAATGTGGATAATGAATGGGTATTCAAGAGGTGAGATGGCCCCAGATACCCTCGAGTGGTTATATGAGACACGCAAATGACTGACTCAACCCATCAGCTTTCTTCCGACAGTCGTGCCACGTTTCCACCGGTCTCTCCTTTGGGCCTTCTTGCGCAGTATCACTGCAGGGCATTCTGGACCTTTTGAAAATTCCAAAGAGCTCTACAGATGCATCATCGAACACGGAAAAGCACAGCTGAGCCTCTGCGGTGAAGACATCATGGAACAAGAAAGTGGACAGATGGGCTTTCACGGCAACAACTTTATCTCCAAGCTCACAGCCGACACTCATCACGTGCAAGTTGATGACGAGGACCATCGGACTTCTTGTAAGAAGTTTATCAGAATGATAAAGGACAGTTACGACCATGGCGCCGGGCAGGAAGCCTTGGGATTGTTGGAACAAAGCTGCCAAAGGCTCATTGAGGAAAAGCAAGTTTGGTCGTCGGTAAGTGTTCATCACCTGATGAGCAATTTTCTTGAACCCCTCGTCATAGTATTGGAGACAGTCAACGTACCTCCAGTACCTGCTGTGCATCAATTCTTCGAGGTTACGCTGCGAGATGTTGTCCACCAGCCGATCATGTCCCAACCCGTCCAACTTACGGGATGGGCTCATGAAAAGGCCTTCTGCACGGCTTCGCCTAATTGCAGCGCGTGTCAAGCGTTGAATGCTTTTCTCGAGAACCCGCAACAACAGATATGGCACTTCTCGGCCGCTAAGTACATACGGCAACATGTCGAGTATCAATTGACGGATCCAATCTACTCATTGCAAACGATCAAAGACAGAACGCCACATACATTGGTGGTGACCAAACTAGGAACACACTACGCTAAGCTGATGCGTATCTGGCAACAGAAGGCTCAACAGATTGCACACAGCATACGTGGGTTAAGGCGTGACTACACGAAATCTTTGCTGGGCGAGGAGAAATATAACGCACTTGTCATGATCGAACAGCCAAGCCAGGAGAATGCTGGAACCACTGGCCAAGCAAACGGAGAGTATGCACAGTCGAACGCAAAACGTAGGCGAATATGGGAATGTATGTAGGGTCATTACCAGAGGCGTCTTGTGAACGGCTCAAGTATCACAGTCCGTCGTTTTCCTCTGATGCACTCTGAATGCAGTGAGACGGGGCCATTTATCTTCTTGTCCATACACTTGCCTCACCATTACCTGGAATGGAGTGGGCGATGTACCGCCTTCAACAACTTTGACCCGTTGGTCGATCGAAGAGATCTCGGTTGTTCCTCATGCTGCATTTACCAAAATTACCCCAGACGAACAAAAAACGACCGCTCACCGAAAAGCAAAAGGACGATATTGTCATCTCATCCCTACCATAAACCATCGTCCGCTATCTAAACCAAGGCCCTCGGGCTTTTAGAAACAAGGTTTAACGGCAACCATGAGATGATTTCAGCTGCGAACGAGAGAGTGACTGGGAGGGCTTCTTTTCTGGTAAGTGTCCTCTGCTGTGATTATGCAGCATTGCTTGGCTCAAACATTCTGTTTCTAATTTTGGATAGCATATCTCAACAATAGCTGCTTGGCTTCCGTAGCTCAGTTGGTTAGAGCGTCGTACTAATACTTCAATCTGAATATTCAGTAATGCGAAGGTCTCAGGTTCAAGCCCTGGCGGGAGCATGTCTCTCATCGCCTAGCAGCTTATCTTTTTGCATTTTTGGCTAAATGTCCCCGATAGACAGAGAGCGGCATCACATCGCTATTTATTGTTTATACTGAACACCCGTTGCGCTCGTCGCATGAACTCTTGACGGAATCTCAGTTTGTAGCCAGCAAGTGCAAGACTCACAGAATTAGCAAGCTGCTTTTTATTTATTGTCATTACTCTTTTTTTTTTATGAAGACATGAGCTTCTGAGCTTTTCTTCTCTTAGTACATGAAAACCCAGGGCGGCAGTAGTGAAGAGAAATAGCAGGAGAATTCGCACATCACATCACAAGTCAATCAATCGTGCTCAGAATAATATCGAGTCTGTGGTCAAGAGTCATTTATCAATATTCTGGATTGATACTGTAAAGTAAAATGGTGGCAAATCTATACAAACTCCAACCATGCATCATCGCTGTGTCTATCCAAACCCAAACTCCCATGTAAATGTCCGTGCCAGATATCATAAATCATACTTGCAATGCCTCTAGGCCAACCGTGAAATCCTCTATTTCCATTCCTCTAAAGCCTTCCTCGGTCACCCAAGCTCGCCCCTTCTCAGGAGTAAAGAGAGTTTCACAAGATCGGCCTACCACCAAGAGCCCTGGAGGACGGCTGCCTTCTGTCTCAATAGCCTCGGCAACATGATCGAGAGTCGTACGGATGACTCTCTGGTCAGGACAACTAGCACGCTCAATGACAGCACAAGGTGTGTTGCGCGGCCACAGAACTCTCTTGCTCTCGCCTGTAGTGGGAGAAACTTGGGTAGGCTCTGGGGGAGGGGGAGGCTGCGCTGAAGCAGCCTCCTCGTTGACCGGATCCAAAGGCTCAAGTTCAACATGTGTGGTGAGCTCACGGATCAAACCGTTGATTCGGTGCAGAGCCATAAGGAAAATCACTGTTCGACTAGGTACATACTCAGGTGGTGAAGGTGCTTTGCCCTTCTTTCCTGTGCCAGTGCAGATTAGGATTTGATCAGCAATATCACGCTGGGTAGGAGGAATAGCAGCAAAAAGGGGTGCGCTCAGAGCACTAGTGACACCGGGAAGAACAGAGACTCTATCTCCGTATCCGTGCTGACGGAAATAGGCAACCTCTTCACCACCACGGCCATATACATAGGGGTCTCCCTGTTTGAGACGCAACACAGTCTTGCCTTCTTGGACTCCAGCAAGAGCCATTTCGAGAAGCTCTTCTTGAGCGCGATCGGCGTTTCCGGGGAACTTGCGAGCAATCTGAACAGGAGTACGACGGGGAATGAGATCCAAGACACCAGAAGGCACAAGCTTGTCGGCAAGAATGAGATCTGCTGCCTTGATCGCCTTGTGGGTAGCTTGTGTAAGGAGGTCGGGATGGCCAGGCCCGCTGCCAGCCAGGATAATTGTGCCAACACGCTTGTCAGGAGTACCGGGCTCACGCTTGATGTCGGGTCCATTGCCGGGATATGACTTGAGAACTGTCTCTACATCGTCGTCGGTGATAGCAGCCAGACGCTTAAGAGGCCAATATTCACAGACTTGGCTTAACCAACGCACTCTTCGGTTCTTGGCATCCTCTTCTGTAATAAGGCGGTTGAAGTGTGCGTCCTGATCGAAAGAATCGTCGGGGGAGGCGGGGTCGTCTTCAGCCACCAGAGCATCTTCGGTGTGGATGCGACGGCGAACATCTCCGAGTCGCGTACAGGCAGCACCGAGGTTGGTAGGGAGTGAAGCGGCAATGTCACGACGAATTCGCGAGGCTAACTTACAGCCCCGGCCATTCGTAGTAACGCCGATCTGAAGAGGGCCGTCGCTATGTGTAGAGAGTAGGGAGAATGTACATAGTTGAGGAGCGTCGACGACGTTTATGGGAATTCGGTTTCGTTTACAGAGGGCAGAGATATGAATGGCTGTTGGTTTTGTCAGTTGAATGAATACATTGACATGGATTTGGCTGAGTAACTTACTCTGAGCATCTCGTGGTGCTGAAGTGACAAAGACAGCATCCACCACACCATCGACTTCCTGACGACCAAGTCGCAGCAAATCGGTATCATGGAATTCTTTTTTGTGCCATTGGACACTTCCATCGTCTATTCTTTTCTGGAGAGCATAATGAAGCTCAGCGCCTTCGGGGGCAATAAGAATTGGCTGTGCGCCAGAAGCTAGAGACTGACCACATCGAGTCGCAGCGAGTGGGTTTGTACCAATAACAAGGTGAATGTTGCCTCTACAGTTGAGCGCTGTAAGAAGCGAAGTCGGTATCGTAGAGTCCATCTTGATTATAGTCGAATCTGCTTATACAGAATAAAAGACAAGAAAGATGAAAGAGAGTATTTGACTCAACCAAAAAGACGAGACGAGCACGATGTCGCCATTGCGAGATTCGGCCGGCTTATAAACGAGGTCCCATGTTCCAAGACTGAACTAGTAACTAGACCCTTTCTTTCTTTCCCGCATCCTACCTAATAATTCTGGGTAGGTACCCTTGCATCTTCTCTTTCCCTCATGGAAAAAAAAGTTACCCCATTGCCCCTCCCCCTCCATACTCCAAATAGAGGTTACGTGATTGGTTTAAACTCACGCCATCTTCCTTAATCGGCCTGTCGGCGGGCACCAAAGTAACTTGAGATAACGCAATCGCCGACTTCCGCGGGCCGCAAGCGGAGATGTCAAAATTGCGATAAAGCACGTTATTACTGGTGTCCATGTACCATGAATACATATTTTGTGGCATGGAATTCCGCGGTTGTGGTTCTTTGATCGGAAATGCGAATTTCCAGAAATCCATCTGATTTTGAGCACGTGATGGATCTGCTGCACTATCATCCGTGCCATCCTACCCTTGTCATCATAGTCATGATGGGGTTCTCATGATGAGCAACTGTTGGATTTACAACTTGAGCCATTGTAGAATATTGAAGGACAAACTAAACTGAATGCCGCTCAGTAATAAAAGAAGATAAAAAGAATACAGAATTACCACTCTGTTACCCACCACTCAGCACATATCTCCTATTTCCTCCCATCGAGCCTAGCAACAGGATAAGCCTGTGTCTATCTACCCGGGACAATGATGTTTCACCACAACCTCTTTCACACTTCCTCCAACCAGCCAATCCATCCCCATAAAGATACAAAAAAAAAACACAAAAAAGAAGTGCCATCGCTTGTTTGCAATCGTTTTTATAGGAACAGCCCGATGCGGGGGTCGAACCCGCAACCTTGAGATCGCGTACTCGTAAGAGTCTCACGCTCTACCGATTGAGCTAACCGGGCGTGGCTCTGATTGTTGAAACGGGTGGTCTTTGATAGGGTCCAAGGAGCTGGCGATAGCGTATCGTGACGATCTAGACATACTTCCTGTGCCATAATTACTATAAACATGGCTCATATTCTTCACTCAAGGTCCCATTGCGTTGAAAGTCATTTATTGTTCAGTGTTGAGATATATCGCCATGTCCAACGCCTTCATGTCATGTCACGTCCGGCCCGTTATCATCCTTTGTACAATATCTATTTTACATCAATAATACATCCGATCCTCAACGTCGGCTTCGTCTCTCAACCTCAGCTTCATCCTCCAGCTCGGCCTCGACTTCCTCGTCCATCTGCTTCGAGATCATTCTCTCCTCCTCTTCCTCCGCCTCCATAATCTCTTGAAGAAGGCGGCCCTTCTTGTCCAGCTTATTCCTGCTACGACGCTCGCGAGGGGCGTTCTTCTCGCTGGCGCTGATACCACCAGGACCCATGACGATTTCGACCTTTCTGGGCTTCTTGCCCTGTCCGGCACGTTTACCACCGTCGTCGGGACCCTTGCCAGCGCGTACGGTTCGCTGCACTCGTGTCTTGGCTCCTAGAGCCCAAAGATCACCCCATCGTGATTTACGAGCATCGTGATACGCCAGTTTGCTAAAACTCTTGGGGACTGTCCATCGCTCGAGCTTGCCCTCTGGCGTGCACAGATCAAGTGTGACATGTCCCTTTCGCTTCAGAGGAGGCATGATCGCTCGTGGGAGACTCTGCATATCGGGTTTTTCATCCAAGTTTTCGTATCCCTCAAAAGCCTGATTTGTTGCTTCCTTTCCGTTCATAGACTTCTCCTTGGAAACACCTCGTCTGATAGCGACGTAACTAAACTCGACCTCACCCTGGTTGTTGGAGCTGTTTCCAAGCATTCGAGTGTAGAACATGGGACGAACGAATCGCTGGCTGAAATGGCAGTAATCCTTACGGCCAGCACTCTTGCCGGGTGTCTGATACATGGGGCACAGGCCCTGGTTGGTACAAGGAGCGACGACATATCCGGGTTCCTTTTCACGGTCATAAGCAGGGTTGAAGTCTTCGGGGAGGAGCTCGGGCTCTCCAGACTGGGGAAGAAGGAACTGCTTGAGAACTGTATCACGAACGTGGGCCACGGCCTCAAATCCGCGAGGGTGAGCTTTCTCGAGGACAATCAGGACACCACCATCCTTGTTCAATAGGCTCCAAAGGTTGTTGAGGACGGCTTGTCGGTAATGATCCTGTTCTTCCTTGAGGAAAAGGTGCGAGGCGACAATAACATCATAGCTCTTTCGGGCCTGTGGTTTGTCTCCAGCATCCAGGCGTTCGCCCTTCATCTCTCCCGAATGTTCATAATCAGGAAGTCTGGGAAGGAAAGTCGTATTCTCAAGGAACGTCTTTGTGCGGTGGCGTAGACGATCAGAACCAATAATGACTGTGCGCTTGCCTGGGATCTTGTCTCCCTTCACTTCACCCTTTTCCTTCAACAGATCCCATTCTGCTCGGATAATTTCATCCCATGCGACCAATCCTGCGCCACCGGATCCTGCATCGAGGATACTGATGCCGCTACCATTCTTGAGCTTGGACTGAAGCCAGTCACTTCCGACTCGCTTACGGACCTCTCTAAGGGTAGCCATGACGGAGGCATAGGCTGGGGGCAAGAATCCAGCAAGAAAAGCATCGCCCTCGATCTCAGTCATGTGTCGCTGGTCTGCTGGGAGACCAACACCGTGCATGTTTCCGTTCCTCTTGGCTTCGGGTGTCGCGGGGGATAAAGGAAGGCCAGGTCCGCCAAAGGCGCTCTCAGCAGCGCTCTTGACATGATCAATATGCGTTCGCTGCAAAAGGTCACGAATGGGCATGATAAGCTCATCCTTTGGCAAAGAAATTTCAACGGGGCTGTCGTAGAAGCGACCCTCGATGGACAAGGGGTGGAAACGGCCAGCTTCACCAGTTGGTCGCTCTCCCTGCTCGTACTCCTCTGGCCAGTATGGTTGTTCCCCTTCTAATTGCTCCATGGCGAGCTCCTCGGCGGCGGCGGCCTCGTCTTCCGCCTCTTGCTGCTCCTTTTGTGAGATCTTGAAGTCCTCCGAAAGCTTTTGCAACGCATCGTACTCTCGCTGGCTCCTAGCGACCAAATCGACATAACCTGGGGCCTGGTGTGCTAATTGTTCCATTCCGATATCTGCCAAACCGGCTCCTGGTACTGTCTCGCCCTCCTCTCCCACAATCTCACTGGGCGGGATCTCGTAGGTAATCTCTTCAAACTCGCCATCATCAAGCTGTCGCAAAAGAGTGCCCTCGTTATCTGGTCGTGGAGTCTGCTCCATATCGGCATGCTCTGGAATACCGACATCTTCGGGTCTTGTCTCTCGCAATGGTGCACCGTACAATCGTTCGTAGACCGCATATTCTTCGTCGTTTAGATATCCTTTGGGAAGGGTATCTCGAAATCTCTGCTTAGCGTCCCGGACAATTTGTTCAATTTCCTCTGGAGAAGGCCGTGTCTCTGGTTGAGAATCCTGTCGCAAGCATCTTGAGGTCGAAAAGGCCTGTGTAATTGCTGCGTTCCTATTGGACTGGGTCTTTAAGAAGGGAGAAATACGTCTTGTGCGAAGTATAGGAGTGGAAGAAGAGTAAAGACGAGAAGATACTGTTAAAGAAGAAGTATTACACCTCGGGCACGCATTTCGAATTCCTCTGGCTGACAACATCTTCCCTATTATACAGATTTGAGGTATGGAGACGGAAAATTATCGAGCTTCATCAGAACGAGTTTGTCCAAACGCGCTCTCACGTGATTCTAAGTGGCAATTTACTCAACGAAGCTCCAGCAAAGCAAATGGCTAGAAATGAAGAATCAAATCAGATTATACGCAGTGGAAATTGAAACGACTATTCTATAGTTCTGTTATAGTCTCTTGGGAAAAGTGAATACTAGCTACGCCCATATAAATCCCTGCGCCTTTATTAAACGCCGTACCGATTACCCTGTAGAACATAATTAATCACCACCCAGATCCGCCAATGTCTTGAAAGAAGAGCGCGGAGGGGCTCTAGCACCTCCAGCTCCCTGACCATAACTACTGCTGCTTCCGGATGCTGGTTTTCGATGAATGTTGAACGGGCTCTTCTCGGCTGACTTGTAGGGATCAAACTGTCATTTTGTTAGCGACGGATCATCCCGAAAGCTTCTTCATAGCCTCCTTACCGAAAGTAATGACACAAAATAGAGTCCAAAAAAGGTTATTAAAGCATCAAAAATGCCCTTCAAATTCCACCTCTTCGACAAAGGAGCAGATCGCGCATCGCCACCCAGTGTTCGACCAGGAGTCTTGAACACATCGCCGGTAACGGGACCACCGAGCTTAACGGCGTTCTTTATAGCAGCTGTGAGCGCAGGTGGGTTTGCGCCTTTGACGGTCTCGATACAGGTGCCGTTCTGGAAGATCTTGAAGGTAGGCATGGCAGAGACGCCCTGGGCTCGCGCAATACCGGACTGGCTATCGACGTTGATCTTGGCAAATGCAACCTTTTTCGGGCTCGAGTGTTCTTTAGCGAGGGCGTCGAATGTGGGCGCGATCATCTTGCAAGGGCCGCACCAGTCGGCATAGACTAAATGGTGTTGTTAGTGATCATGAAGGTATCCGCGGGGTCTGTCATACGTACAATCTGCAATGACAACATTAGTGCCTGCAAGGAGACTGCTCCATTCAGACTCGGAGCCGATGCTAATAGGGCCGCTCATGGTTGCGATGTCGTTATTGTTAAAATGATTTACTGAGAGGAAGAGGCCATCTGTCGCATTAGTGTTGTTGGCTGTGACGCTGACCAAGCGCGGGATTGGCAGGTACAATCTGTAAGTAGCAGGCGGTAAGAAAGGCGGACAGATTCTGCCGGACAATTGGTCCCACTATCTCAACTTTTTGTTCAGAGTTAGTTAGTTCACTTGATATCATACTATTTGAGCTTATCACTATCAAAATGTCGTACAGCGAGCGCGACTCCAAGGTCAGTCATTTTAACTACCATAACCCTTCAGTACTATCCCTAACATATAGTAGAAGAGAAAGACCGATCACAATGGTGGTGTGCCGCAGAAAGGATCCTTCAAGCCTTCTGCGACTTTCAATCCTATTGATGGAGGTCGACCATGGACACTGTCTGTAGCTATTCCTAGCAGCATCCTATCAAAGTATGTAATGAACCGGGAATAATCATTTCAATCCTAACCAGCTCCATCCAGCCTTGCTACTGCCGACCAGCGAATGACTCAGCCTGCACGCATTGCTCGTGCTCTCGCCGTCTTCTCTGTCGATGAAGTAGTTATATTTGACGATTCGCCTATTTCTACCAGACCTCGTGAAACAGACCCAAGCAGCTACACGGGCGACACCGACCCATGCCACTTCCTTGAGCATATCATGTCCTTCCTTGAGGCGCCCCCGTTCATGCGCAAGACTCTTTTCCCTCTTCACCCTAACCTGCGACTTACTGCCATGCTGCCCAGTCTCGACATGCCGCATCACCCTAACCCTAGGGACTATCTCCCTTACGCCGAGGGATATACTCTCGCTGGTCAGACTAGCACAGGATCCGGGACTCTTGTTGAATGTGGTCTGGAAAAGCCTGTCGAGATTGAGGCAGAAATCCCACCCAAAACGAGGATAACACTCAAGTTCCCCGATGACGAGAACCAATACCCTGAGCCCGTTCACCCCGCTGCACCAAGAACTGAGGGTGGCTACTACTGGGGTTACACCGTTAGAAGGGCTGACTCGCTCTCCAAGGTTTTCACTGAGAGCCCCCACGAGAATGGTTACGACGTCAGTATTGGCACATCCGAACGTGGTGTTCCGGTTTCAAGGGCATTCCCACCTACAAAAAAGGTCAACTTCAACCATCTTCTCATTGCATTCGGTGGCCCTCGCGGTATAGAATTCGCGGCCATGAACGATGAAGAGCTTAGCAGCATGGAAATTCAGGGCTCCAAAACGAAAGAGCTGTTTGATTACTGGGTCAATATTCTGCCTAACCAGGGCAGTCGAACCATTAGGACGGATGAGGCTGTTTTTATTGCTTTGACTTCATTGCGAGGTATTTGGGATTCTAATTAGGTGACTGGTATAGCAATTGATACCCCTGCTTGAGCTTGCCTCCCTCCGTGCCTTACATTAGAGTTAGTATATCAACGTTCATGATATATACAATGCCAAAGTGTCTGCAAATGTGCTGTTGCTGTCAACTGCCCGAACCAAATCTGTGCCATCACGTTCCACCATGGTTCGAGCTCCTACTGTACTCAATCCCAAAAACTTTAAGCCTGTGCTGCGACCTCGGATACTCAAGATCTTCTCCTGGCAGAACAGTGGTGATTTGTTACTGGCGCACGTATCATTGTAGTTAATGAAGAAAGAATATAGCCCTGCACCATAGGTAGCAATATTACTCGAGTCAACGATTCTCATTGCCCAACCCATATTGCATCTAGAATCAGTGTCTCCCTGGCAGTCCTGCTTAAAGTCCGGATCGTGGAGAGCGGATACAGGCGGGAATGGGTACTGCGCCAAAGGTACGGGTTGAAAGTACGCTTGTTCCGTCTGTACATGACCAATGTACACATCTTTGGTGTTGACGAACTGATACTGGTATAACACATGGTGTTCTGAACCAGTTGCACTGAGCCAGATGCGGCCTCTCTGGGCTTCCACAAGGACACCTCGGCCCGCAAAAAGAGCAACCCGCGCATACTTCTGGTTCTCTAGATCATGATCTGCGACCCAGAACCAACAGTTTTCTGTAAAGAGCCCCCCAGCATATGCCGTTACATGGAAGCTCATATAGGCTGCTAGACACCGTGGGTCTATGACATTGGCTTCCTTGATAGCAGGACATTCAGGTACTTGAAGGTATGTTCCTGCAAAACCACCTATCCGAGTGTGAACATCCCACATACCTGATGGGGTTCCGGGGCTGTATAAGTTGTACTCAATGAGAACAGCGCCTGCTGCTGCTCCCCGGGTTGAGATGATTGTGTCAGACCATTCGATCTGACCAACCTCTCCAGGACGGCCGACTTGGACGATTGGTCGAGGTTTGCTGATGTCTCCGAACTTTTGCCCAGTTCCCATGATGATTGATGCAAGAGCTTCGCCAACTATCTTGGCATTTGGAGGGATATAAACAGTATCTGAGACCATGTAATACCCAGCGTCAAGATATGCGATGAGATTATTTTCTGCGGTGTACTTGAAGAGATTGTTGAGTACCTGTGTATCATCGTGTGAGGCATCTCCATACGCTCCATTCGCCTTTGCTGAGATGAAGAATTTGCTTGGAACGTTTTCATATTGTGGCTTTGATCGTTCATAGTAGATGCCACGACCAAGGAGGCTGCCACTTCGAGGTAGCGAGACCGGGTAGAATGCACCCGCATCAAAATTGCCCTTTGAATTAGCATAGTGTCCCTAGTTCTGTCAGTACTTCTTCCTTTTCTATAAGACAACATACCATCACAAAAGTGGAATCTTCTCCGGGGTCTAGAGCTGATTGTGCGTGATCAACGCCTTCAGAGTCCAGCACAACGCTTTTCACGTTCTGGAATTTGACGTTCTCGAAAGCCAAAGATGCCGTACCACTTATAGCCTGTGAACGGTTACGAGTCGTTGAAATGGCGATGTCGATATTTTCGAACCAACTGTCAAGCATCGTAATAGAACCAACGCCATACGATGCAGGGTCCATCTTTATGCCAACTCGACAGTTTTTGAACACGGCACTCTTGAAAGTCCACCCCCAGTCCCAGGGCATCCATATAGCAACATCCGCGCCGACGAACCATATGTTGCGTGCCGTGAACTGCTGATTTCCGAGGACAGTGGCGTTTCCGCCGCCATAGAAGTATAGGTCGTTGAGGAGACCACCAGATCCCTCTTCGATAAACAGACCTGTATGTCTATTTCCGGGAGCAGTTGATAGTCTAAACTCACAATTCGTGATGGATGTTGCTTGCGAAGACGGCCAGTGGATTCCGATGGCAGGAAATTCAGGAGGGAGAGCAGTCGTATCCAGGATTAGATTGCGAATCTGGCGGAAGAAAACGTTTGTTGAATTGTATGACAGGGTTCCGCTGGACATATAGGGGTTTGAGTCAATTAAACCAAAGCTTTTGTTGGAAAATGACCCTGAGGCTTTAATCACTGGGCGGTTGGTAGGGTCACCAATGATTTGGGTGTAGTAAAGATCAATAATCGAATCGCTGATGAGGTACGTTCTGGCCTAATAGTTAGAATTGCTTTTAGCAGTAACTTCTTAGACACTCACCCAGGAGGAATGTAGACAGTCGCTGGCGAAATAGTGCTTCCTCTGCAGATACCGGGAACACATCGAACTCCCGCACTGATGGCAGCATTAATTGCATTTGTATCATCGGTCACTGTTTTATCAGTTTGGAAGTGACTAACAAGACCAGACAGACAACGTACATCCATCGCCAACAGCGCCAAAATCCTTCACGTTACGGAACACTCGATATTGAGAGTCGGGGTAATAGGGAGCAGTTCCACGATGTTCAATCTCCTCGAGCCAGTATTTACTTCTTACAAGACTCGCCAAAGCGAGCAGCAAGAGACCTTTGAGCCTCATAGCAAGGATCAACTGTTGAATCGATTGATGAAAAGTTTGAGTTTGAGGTGTAGGTCAGAATAAGTACTAGGAATGATTGCGGTAGTATAAAACTTGGAAGTCGCAAAGGCAGGCTTTATATGATTTTGGCCAAGGGTTAGAAGGAGTATCCTGTCTCTTATGTACTCCTGCTCGGAACCGCACCTTCCCCTTCACAGCTGACAGGTGCGTCACTAATAGCACAACACTACATATACTTTCATCCCATCTTGTCTGCGTATCGAACCGAAAAGTCACTCATGATCTTCTGAAGTAACCTTCAAAGGTGAAACGAGTCTTAAGTAGTGAGTGAGTACGTTGCAAAGTCCCCTGAACAGTGCATGCATACATGCAAACCCCGCGATGCGGTGTCCAACCTTAGACTCATCATATGTGCATGCAGTGGTTCAGTTACATCAACACGCAGACACCGAGGAGAATTCTATTAAAACATCATCAACACATCAACGTGAAAATGGTTAATGTACAACCCTCTGAAGGGTAAGTGATTGTATTTGACCATGCGACAATGTCGCGGCAGTCTTGTTGAAGACCATGCTTTTCTAGTTGAATATCTGACCCTATCCCAAAACGCCTTCCGATACGGTCATAGCCCATGATTATGTAGTGTAGTATGGTTTGAGGTGAATAGAGGAGTACGATGATCTACGTTTAGATCGACGATTGAGTTGAGTCGAGAGCAACGGTCTGGCCGAGGTTTCCGCTGGCCATGGCCTTCTCACCAGAGCGCTTGCGGAGGACATTCTCAATAAAGGCCTCACCAGCCTTGTACGAGGAGCGCACAAGAGGGCCACTGGCACAGTACAAGAAGCCCATATCCAGAGCACGCTTGCGCCACATCTCAAACTCATCAGGAGTCACGTACTTCTCTACCTTGAGATGACGCTTGGTTGGTCGCATGTATTGACCGAATGTGACAACGTCCACATCTGCCTTTCGGAGTTCTGAAAAAGAAGTTAGCTGGGTTCACGTGTCAATGAAGTGGATTTTCTTACCCTCAAGCGCAGACATAATCTCACGCTCCTGCTCGCCAAGACCAAGCATCAGACTGGTCTTGGTGATAGGACCATCCTTGCCCATAACATCCTTGACGTGCTTCAAGACAGCCAAACTCTGTCGGAAAGTAGCTCTTCGGTCTCGCACGTAAGGAGTGAGGTCCTCGACAGTCTCGACGTTGTGCGCATATACATCAAGTCCACTCTCAGCCACAACCTTGACCATATCCAAATCTCCGCGGAAGTCACCAGTCAAAGCCTCAACAAGCAATGAAGGTTTCTTCTGCTTGATTCTTCGAATTGTCTCGGCAAAGTGGTGTGCACCGCCATCTGCCAGATCGTCACGGTCCACGCTGGTCAATACAACGTAACCCAGACCCCACCTAGCCAATGCCTCTGCAGTGTTCTCGGGCTCGTGAGGATCCAATGCAGCAGGGTTTCGGTTTGTCTTGACACTGCAGAAACGGCATCCTCGGGTGCATGTATCTCCCATCAGCATGATGGTAGCTGTCGCAGCGTTCTTATCGGAACCACCCCAGCATTCTGAAATGTTGGGGCATCGAGCCTCCTCGCAAACAGTGTGGAGTCCCAGTCCTCGTAGATCTTTCTTGATGCTCTTGAAGTTCTCGTTACCGGCGGGGATCGGTGTCTTGAGCCATTCTGGTAGTCGTGTGATCGTTCGCTTCTTGCCCTCTGGGCCGACTTCGGCGGTCTTGAGAGAGTAAGCCTCTGCTGCAGACAGTGGTTGGGCGGGAGACGAGGTAGCAAGGAAGTCGGAGAAGTCTGAGACTGTCGTATCCTTGAAATAACTCTTTCGTTGAGGTTTGGCTGGCTCACTGCCACTAGGAGGTACAGTGGCGAAGGTTCGAAGGGTGGGAGTTGCGCTCAGCGCTTTGCGGAGAGGGGCATGCGCCCGCTTGAGAGGAGCCAGCGATGCCATAATGACTATATAATGAATATAAACTCCTGTCCCTCCCGTGAAAAAGAATAAGAGAAAGGGCCTTGGAGGGGTCTTGTAGATATTGAGAAAGGGACTCAACGTTGAGCAAAAGCTGGTGGCAGCTTTATTAGATGGAACTCAAAATCGTAGATTCGGGGGCAAAGGCCGATGTGACCCGCATAATCCCGGCCGCCTACCGATACCTTGACCAATGAAGAGACATCGCATTATCCTTATTCAGTTCCATCGACTTTTCTCCAACGGCACGGCGCGGGGACAGAAGAAGAAAGGAATTGCCTATGTGCAGATATTAAAATAAATATTGACAATGGAGTCGAATTTTGACATCAATCATACCTTATGAAAGCCCGTATCTCCGGCTGTTGGACAATCCACTTATTATATCATGACAATCTTGTTGAAGCAACCTTTCCTTGTCCATGTATACTTTGTACTCCGATCTTTTTCTTACTCCAACGCAATTCTCCAGGGTCCTCTGACGCCTTCTTACCATTAGTCATCGGACGTTGAGTTCCATTCCGAGGAACGAGTCGACCGGCACTTAGGACTACCTAGTCGGAGACATTTCACCCTCACTTTCACTTTTTAGCACAAAGTATTTTGAGCGTAAAGTCTTATTACTCTCATACTATCTACTAGCCAGACATGTCATGGCTCGTCTCATCATCGTTGACCTCAAAAAATCACCAATCCTCCTTTTTTTTTCTTCATGTAAATCGTATCACAACCCCTTTCCGAATCAAATCAAAGTCATACTCCAAGCTGCAAACCGTCCTCCAGAGGTCAGTGCACATAAGCCAGTGCCTCGGATCACCTGCGCCGTCGTAAAAAAGGGGTATCGCCAAAAAGAGAAGTATAGTAAAACCAGTTTGTTCAAGAAGCAGAGTTACTGAAATGAACATGTATTGTTTCCGCGTCACCGACGTCGTCCCCGTCTCTTCGGTCGTCAACTCCCTTTGCGACAGCAGAGTTGAGTGAAGAGATGTTGATTGATAACAATGGTAAAGAGGTCTTCAGCTGGTAGCATTCACCGGCGGTTGCGCTGGGATGTATGCTACTAGCGAAGAAAGAAGTATAAATTTTGGAAGCCCGTGTGCGTTGTCAAAGACAGGCGAGATGAAGCGTAAGAAGCAATCAAGCTTCTGTGAAGGCAGAGTCCTTGAACTCATCAAATGTGAAGCAGGCGACAAGTGTCATCCTGCAAATGGTATCGTGGCGTTTCATCATAAAGAAGTAGGCCGCGCTGTGGCCAGGGTATAAAGGGTAAATGAACAAGCAATGGAAGGCATTGGGGTATGTCGACAAGTGTGCAAGCCGACAGTTGCGAGACCTCCGAGGAGAATGGCTTTCCATACAACGCACGCTTACAGAAGAGCGGCAGCGATGGCACCAGCAACACCAACCATGGCGAACTTGCCAACAGTGACGGCAGCTCCGGCGTTCTCAGGAACCTGAGAAGGCTCAGAAGAACCATCGGTGGCACCAGCAGAAGCAGTGGTCTTGGGGGTGGACGCGGGGGTGGTGGTGTTGTGAGCAACAGGCAGGAAGGTGGTCTTCTCCTCGACGACAGCAGTGGAGATGACCTCGGCCGAGGTCTCAACAGCAGTGGTGCTCTCACCAGTAGCGGTGACGGTGCGGACCGTAGAGAGGTAGTAGGTCTTGGTCACGACGGCGGTAGATGTCTGAGTGGTGGTCTCCTGAGCGAGAGCGAGGGCAGGCAGAACAGCCAGGATGATCTTGGAGAAGTGCATTGTGTTGGTTTTGTTGTTGTATGAAATTTAGTGGTTGTGTGTGTAAGTGAGTGCTTTCAAAGCAAGCTCGAAGTGTTATTGCAAGTGAATGAGTGAGTGGTTGGTGAGCTGAGCTGTGGAAAAGAAGCAAGGTGCTTTATATCCAGAGAGCAAGGAGCACAAGATATGTATCCAGTTGAAGAAATATACGAGCAATAGACTCTGCCAACGAAGTCTGTGGACCGAGAAGAAGTTGTTTCGAAGTGTAGAAGGGTGGCCTGTCAAGTTCGGGGGGAGGATCCATATGAAATACCACAACGGCGAGGGAAAAGCAAACAACACACAGACGGGAAACAGCACAGCACAGCTTAGCTTCTTGTTGCATAACACTTGGAAACCCGAACCCACAGGCCACCCTACCACCCTTCACCAAGGCCAAGGCACCAGACGTTTGGTCACTGGTAATGGTGGGATGGGAGGGGCGGACTAGGCGGAAGCCCATTAAACTGGTACTGGTAACACGACCGTGCCCCTGACCCTTGGTCAAGTCATAAGTACCTGCGACCTAGACTGGACTACTAATGGCCTGTCACGCTCCTCGAGGGAAATTACAGCGCTTTTGTTGACAGGTTCAGGCAGTCTTGCCGAACAAGGCCTGTCAAATAAGCGACTGAGTGCTGAAACTCGGGCCCAGGCCATGTGTATACCAGACCCTTTATCCAGTCCCATGTTGTCGCATGTTTTCTCTTTGTGCACCAGAGTTGATATTTGAGACTCTGAACACACAAAGATGGTTTCACCGGGATCTTTGATCCTTGTCTCCCATCCCCTAGCTCTGAATGGAGCAACCCAAGGATGAACGGACAGGAAAGAAAACTCTGCAGTGTGTTCCCGCTGGCTACCAGTGAGAGACGAGCTGAGAGAAGACCTTGACCGGTGGCGATGAAATCACCATGCAGCCCACTAATAAGTGACTGGGAGATGAGGGAATTACAAGAGAAGAGGACGAAAGGGAAAAAAAAAGAACGCTGTCTTATTAGTTTGTGTTGAGATGTAGAGACCAATTAGCAACAGAGTCTGCCTCTTTAGTGGCGCTGCTTGCCGCTACTACTCAAGACCACGAGCTGGTAGAACAAGGCTTTTGTCGAATAATTAATGAATGAATTGGTTGGTCATTGTTGTCTGTGACCAATCTTGTCCAGTGAATGACTCTTCATCTTAACTCTTGTCGTGACTCGTTGGTGCTGAATGAAAGTTCTCTTAACTATCCCCATTTCACAACAAGTCTGGGCGAAAATAAAATTTGCATAATTTCCCTCACCGGTGCAGTTGTCAGTTGATCATTGGTCAGTCACACCCTTGCAAGAAGGAAGGAAGCCAGGCACACCCGCTTTCTCGGAAGTGGTTTCCAGGTTCCTGCATCGTTTGTGCCTGGCGCTTACCTTAATTGATCCTTGACTCGCCCTCCTTGAGTCCATCAGAGACTTGGGACTTGGCTTGGGAGAGAGACAACAAGACCGTCGATCACTCTTGTCAACCTTCCTTTTCAACGGTAAAAGCCTGATTAATACGCTAATGTAGGGAGAAAAGTTAAATGAGTTTATCTTCTTTTTGGAAGTCTTCCGTAATTGCTTCCATGACAAGATCTTTTGAGTCAGAAGCAGTCCCCATTGCTACCTATGCAGACGGGAATGATGCTCATATTTTTCGGTTTCCGCTTTGTCAGAAATTCTTTCTCTTTATTATCTCAATGCTTTCGGTCGTCTCCGTCAGGCTGAAACTCGCCAATCCTCGTCAAACTTATTAACCGTCTTTTAACGAACATGGCTGGGGTAAATGATAATATGATGAGATGGGTCCTGGAATAATCAAGCCCCGTCGGCTATGGAATAGAGCCTGGCGTGGCCTAACTGAACTGTCACTGAGCTGAGTGATCGGCTACCCGCCCCGGATTTGCTTGGATAACCGCGGCCCTCTTGCTGGTGCTACTGTACGCACTCTATTTGCCGTGCATAACTTTGTACTTGTTTATTGTTCAATGCCTTGGTACAGAGTATAATCTGTCGTGTTTCTATTTCAAGCCAGCATAGTAATCGCATTGCATCACTTACTTGTCTCCTCTTTGGCCCATGACCAGTCCTCTCGTCAGGCAAAATTGACGTGGCCACGCTGTACGACGCCAGCATAAACAGGATCCAGTCTCTAATTGGTGTAGTGTTCTCTCTCGTCATCCACGAGGTTTCTTTGGACATTACTGGCGGGTCGTGTGCCTCCGCGTAGCGGCAGCTTTCCGTTGCCTACCGCTAATGAGTCGAGCCCTGATCCTGGTTCTGCTGCTCAGCCCTGCAAGGGCGCTTTTGATCCAAGACAAGACAATCCCGTCAGTTCATTGCGTTGACGTCAAGGGCAGGTTTCTCCGCAGCAACCGGAAACCAGAAACCAGAAACAAACCCATTTCAAAACGGTCGGTAAACAAGCTGGTCAATTAGGAAACATCTCTGAGGACGAGAATACAATGATGCGATCATGCCAGACCACAAGTCTTATTTGCTGGGCTATTACAATTCTGTGTTGCAACCAAGTCCAAGCGAGAGTTGAAGTTTGCAGGACGCTTCCTTGAAGCTTACATCTGCTGCTGCTGATACGAGGTTACTGTGCATGTCGTGATGATGATGTGTCGCGTTCATCGCAAACTCTCCCAACAATTTATTACCAACCATCCGGCATTGTTAGCTTATATTTTGACCTCGGTTTGTAGTTCTTGACGAGTTGAGACCAAGGTCAATGTTGCCATCGTCAACAAAGCCGGCCTAAATACTCGTCACTAGTTGACTTCGTTGACAGTCAATGGTCATCGAGCTGCAGCCTAAGCTGCAGGTTTAACTGACTAGAACGAACTCTCACTATAGGGTCTCCATTGATTTTTCAGACATACTCCAAAATTGTTAAAAGCTGGTACGATGGTAATAAGTGATCGGGAAAAGACTGTTTTTGACTTAAATTTGGTCGCAGCCTTACCCTAGAGCTTCAACAAGCCATGCTCAAAATGGACCAGCTCAAGTTGACTTGGGAAAACTGAGTGTTATTGATGTCCAGATATCTTTGGAACAGTCGAGTCTAGTTGCTTGATCTAATAAGATACTACTCAAGCAGACAGTTTGAGCAGCCCAGCTGCCTTGGTAGTATGGATAGATTAGATTGAAGGCGTTGATGGTGGAATCAATATTACAGACTGCCTAAAAAGTGGAGCACTGACGACGTCTGTCAAAGCTAACTTAGTAGCTGGTGACATTGCCATTAAGCTCCAGCCTTTTTCAGACAGTTTCTTCATACCTACATCAAAATCATCAAATTTCGAACATAATCTACCATCTCCGCAATCAAACATACTTGTGATAAACGAAACGAAAAGCCAAAACCACGAACCTGCGCAATTCAGAGACTTTCCACAATCGTATTATCATTGTCGCAAACGTCTCCCATCATAGCACAGCCATGACAGACTCGCCACCACCCACAGAGTCCCGAACTCGCTCAAAGTCACCTGCTCCCAGAGACAGAGATGACCGGAAAGGTCGCGACAACTCATTCCGCGAAAACAGCGAGCGTCGCCAGCACAGAGACCGTAGCCGGTCGCGCGATCGCAACCAGAACCGTGACCGCAGGGATTCTCCTCCACGCAGACCCAGAGACCGATCGAGGTCGCCAGCGCGAAGACCTAGAGGCTCAGGCGGCTTCAAATGGAAGGGAGAGCGCCGGGATAATGATAGAAATCGCGACTTCCGCAGACGGTCGCCGCAGCGACGTGGAGATCGCGATGGTGGTAGGGATCGCAACTACCGTCGGGATGACCGTGACGGGGACCGCGCTGGACGGGACAGGACACGAGATGGCGACAGGAGAGAGAGAAAGGAGAAGAAAGAAGAGAAGCCCAAGCCTGCAGTCGCGCAGGGAGGTGAGGAGATGATCATTGTCAACGTCAACGATCGCCTGGGTACAAAGGCTGCGGTGCCCTGCTTAGAGTCAGATACCGTCGGCCAGTTGAAGCTCATGGTAGCTGCCCGAATTGGTCGCGACCCTGGCCAGATCATCCTAAAGCGACAGAGCGAGAGGCCATTTAAGGACCACATCACTCTTGGTGATTACGGCATTTCAAACGGTGTGCAGTTGGATCTGGAGATTGATACCCGGGACTGAGAGGTTTCACAATGATTTCTCGACATGAATACAACTCGGAACTGAAAAACTTCGATAAAATCCTGGTACTAGGCGCTGTCATTTGCATGAAAGGACTAAAATAATAATACAAAACGAGTCCGCATGAGTGAGATATTCCAGTTCGAGCTATGCCATACAATAAACGCCAAAATCACCTTCGTCTCTGTTGCTACTGATGCATGACGTGAAAGGGCCAGAACTTCTTCCTGAACCATAATACTTCGTTAACCGATGTGACATGCAGTGAGAGTGATATAGTATACTGGAATATGGCCAATAAAAAACCATCATGTCGTGAAATGAGATAATAAATCTAAGCCCAAACTTTGTGTATATCAAGACAACCTAAGATAGCGCCGAATTTTGAGAAAATGATAATGCTTTTGAAAGGAGACCAGATACTAGTCTCGGGAGGAAAATATATTGTTGGCATCCCAATCCATGTCATCGAACGTACCAGAGGAATCATTAAAGGCACTGGAGGGATTGTCGAAGATGTTTGAGTGATAGCCTGAATCTTTTTCAATAGCAGTTTGGTGAATGGCAAGTAGACGATCGTCGGGTTTCAAGTCCCCAACGCTTTGCTGATTTTGGAGAGGTGGGGGGTCGCCCACTTCAACAGACTCCTGGAGTGGGAGGTGAGACCCAACTGTATCGAACTTCAGCCAGTCCGGGATGTCTTCATAATCATACTCATCAAGCAACCACATAGATCCGTCCATGTTAGGCGATTGCAAAAGACACATAGACTCCCCAGCTGTAGACGGAACCCTAGAAGGACTGGATTGTACTTGCGATAACCCGCCAGACAATGATATCGTTGCATCTAGGTCGTTCGTTGGTGATACTTGGAGCTGTAATTGTGGTATATTTGGGGTATTGAGAAGCTGTGGGGTTGTGCCGTTGTAGGAGGACAAGTTCGCGTTTGTTGAAGATTGTTGACGGTTTGGTACAGAAAGATACTCATGCATGAGATGCTGACTATGTTGTTGGGGATATTGAGGCAGTGTCAAAGACTCTTGAGAGAATTGGTCAAGTGACTTGTCTCGAAGACCCCGTTGTGAGTTTTGACCTAAAGCTTGCGAAACGAGTTGGGGTGATTGTGGGACTTGAAGGAATCGTTGTTGCCAACTCGGGTACTGGTTTGATAGCCGTAGCCCATTTTGCACATGTGATTGCTTCTGTTGTTGTAGACCGTTCGCGACAACTGTACCATCCGTTCTACCATTGCCGAAGGAAGACGAGCCCGCTATGGGTAAATAAGTCGATTGAGCGACCCCTTTTTGCCTATCTCTCCGAATCTTTTTGTAAAGCTCGGCAACATATTCGGGTGGAGTATCTTGATAAATCAATGCAATCGGCTGAGGGTTTGGCCGGTTAATAACAGCTTGCTGGCATTTGAAAGAATCCCCAGAAACCGGTTGCCGGTTCTGTGATTTATAAGACTCATGTGGCAAATCTCTCTTAGTGAGAGATTGAGTCTGGGACGATGCAGAGGAAGAAGATTCATGTGCAGTGTTTGGCTTGACTTGATTGTATGAAGTCTGCGGATGAGCTGGACGAAGTAATTGGGCGGCTTGTTCTGGAGCAGATGTGTATGTTGGGTCGTGTTCGGCTTGTTGTGTTGCACTACGGCGATTGCGTTTTTTTGATGTAGATCGGGGTTTTGTTTTGCGTGGTGCCATATTCCTAGGAGGTGAACTAGGGGGCTTGTCGAGGGAGCAAAAGGTTGTATATAGTATGCACATTTTCTTTGGCTTTGGCTGTTCCGCATGGTAGGGACACATTGGCCCGGCCAGATGGCTTTGCATTTCCCTCTTGTCAAATTTGAGCCAGCAACGTAGACAAAGAACAACGCCCTTGTGCTCAGGATCCGCAAAGTCCGACTCCTTCCACTTGTGCAGCAAGATGCATTTCGAACAATCCCCCTTTGCCTTGACATATGGATTGTGAGTTTCACAGCTTGCTAAGTATTTGCGAGACGCATTCTTTGGATCTCTTCCACGGACGAAGCCGTGATGGTGGGTAAGGTGTGTAACGACATGAGACATTTCTTCCTTGCGGCCACAGCAGGCTTGTCTCTCAGCATTGCTGAATTGGACAGGGTCAAGTAGCCAAAATGGACAGATCTCGCCTAAATCGTTGAATTGTTCATGAGATAGCGCTTTGTCCCCGTGGTGAGACGCCAGCTTATTTTGCCCTGTTCCCGGTAGACTGGAATCCTCAGAATCGAGCGGCGGTGAGTTGTTACGAACTTGATGTGGCGGCACCCGCGTACCCTCAATCTGCGTCTGTAGCAAATTACTTCCGCCTGGCTGCGTCGTCCTGCGAGGACCGGATGACGATGGCCGAGGAGCACGATAGGACTGACTGTTAATTCCAGACCTGTTGCGCCTGGGGAATGTACGTTTGCTGCTTATATCATCATCTGTGGAATGGCTGTTCTGGCGCTTTGGCGGTTTCTTTGAACCAGCAGATGTATAAGTACCAGTGACGGACCGAGCTGTTTGCTGAAAAGATAGACCGATGGCTTGAGCATGTTCTCCGCTGGCCTGATGTTCATGCAAGGTGACCGGGAAAGGCGAGTGACTATGAGAAGCCAAAGTGCTTGAAGTACGTTCTCGATAATATCCATTGCTATAGTATCTTATATTTCGATCGGGCGTAGCCGAAGACTGTTGAAGTGATGGAACCAAAGTTGTAGACTTGTTAGACAGTTGACTATTGATTGAGGCTGTGGCAATATTTGATGAGGTTGGCTTTCGAAGGTTCAGAGCCGTATTATTGGAAGACTTTGCTGTTTGGATAGACGATGGCTTGATGGTATCACTGAACACATCATCTATATGAACTAGAAGTTTGTGCGTCTCGCGCTTCCGTTGGGGTAGCGACTGTGAGTTGATAAATATGTCTCGGGCAGGCTGAGAGTTGGCTTGTCCCTGGAGCCATTGCTGGACTGATACATCATTTTCGCGACGTAGGTTGCGCTCGTCCTCTTCCAATTCCCATGGACTAGGTTCAAGCTGCTTCCATTGCTCATGATCGCCGAGGATGATATCGTCAGGGCCGTCGATATTCTGAGACCAGTTCTCACCACTTAAACCCTGACCCGACATCTTATCCATGGTAATCCCTGGTCAAGCAAGCCGAAGGCCTCGGGCCTCTCCCAATAACGTTGTAGCGTTATTGAGAGGCGCTTTTAGTACCGCCCGCTTCAAGATGGACGAGGATGATGGGTGTTGGTTTTAATGAACTCAAAGACGTAAGAATGGTGGCGAAAGGTTGGTGATGTCTGAGCAAACATGAAAGATGGGGAAAGGAGTTGCAAGGCGCAATGGGCCAGAGAAAGAGGACAAGCAATTGATTTGTACATGTGTTGGTAACACATCGCAAAGGTATTTTTGTACCGAATAAGGCTGTAGAGGACCATCATGATTGGCAGTGGGAGGTTGAAAAAGGCGATCGTGCAAACCAACCCTCCTCATTTTCAACCCCCCAGCCAGACATTGCCTGGCAATTCGATACGCGTCAATTCATCTTTGATGAGCTGATTTGAGCCCGAAGTCCTATAAGAGTCCGAAAGACAGCCCGGGCATTTGGTGCAGCGAAAAACAAGACGAGCTCTCATAAGGGTAAATAAAGTAGGTAGGGGAAGAATCCGGTATGAGAATGGATCATGTGATGGTTCGCCCGATTTCATAGGCGTCGACACATTGGGAATGAGGGGCTCTCAACGCCTGGTCTGTGTACCTACTCCCTAACACTCCTCACTGTGGAGGGAGATACCACTGGTGAAAGATGAGTCAGATTGGGCGCCGATAAAACAGAGCGTGTCGACATTTGGGTTGTTCTCATGTCGCACATAATCTTTACAATAATTGAGTACTAATTTGGGTTCTTAACCGTTGGGGCGTTAAAGCAGATTAAGGGCTGAAGCAACCAATAAATGATCAAGGCAAAGACCCGAAGCCAATGAATTCTTTTGAAGCTGTATCAAATGGCAGCGGGGGGTCCTCCACTGACGGTTAGGAATCCATCCCGCAAAGTTGCGCGTCATGACCTGCATCATATGGTAGAGTCCATTGGCTTCGGCACTAATGCCTTCTATGGATCTCAACAGGTTATCGTAGCTTCGTGGGGCTTTACTTCCTTGTCCCTGAGACTAAGGGAAGACCTATCAAATAGATGTGCCCCAACGTTGTTCGACCGTAGACGTGGTTATGAAGAGAGGGGAGTATAAGGGCGACAGCTGTATCACCTGACAAAGCTAGCAATAGTAAGCACAGAAGAGGTTCCTGAATAAAATAATGATATTGCTTTCTACAAAGCGATGAAAACTGCCAGTGATGTCATGCATTTTCTATAATTTAACTAACCTTCTACGTTCCCATCCAACCATAACCGTAAGCATTCCCATACCCGAACACCGAAACGAAAATTTCTTTTTAAAGATTTAACCAACCCACTTGCGTGCATTCAAGAAGAGTTGGAACCAGGGACCGAATTGACCCCATTCGGCCAACTGGCGCTCAGGCTTCCATGAGCCGACATCAGCCATGATGGTTCGCTCAGGGTGAGGCATCATAGCAACGACACGGCCATCCCTGCTCTTCACACCAGCGATACCCTGGGGGCTGCCGTTGGGATTGAAGGGGTATCTCTCAGTGACGGAACCGTAGTTGTCGATATATCGAAGGGGAATGAGGCCCGAGTCATTGATGGATGACAGGTCGCTATCGGAGAACTCGGCTCGGCCCTCACCGTGAGAAACGACGATGGGGAACGAGGAGCCATTCAAGCCATTGAAGAAGACCGAGTTCTCGGACTTATCTTCGATGGTAACCATCGAGTATCGGCCCTCGAATTGTGTGCTGGCGTTTTCAACTATATCAAGTTAGCATCGATCGCTCGCTAAAAAGCAAAATATAGCAACATACCGAATGTTGGCCAGTGGTCGGCTCCAGGAATCAATTCCTTAACTACGAATCGTTAGCATCACTCAGAATACAGCGGGACAGCTTTGGGACTTACGTCGAGTCAGCATTTGGCAACCGTTGCAAACACCGAACGAGAAGGTGTCAGGACGGTTGAAGAAAGCCTCAAACGTCTTGCGAGCGCCGTCATGCATCAGAATGGACTGTGCCCAACCGTTACCGGCGCCAAGAACATCACTGTAGAAGTTAGTATAATCCGGGACGAGAATACAAAATGGCTGAAGCCAATCAAGGCAGAACAATACATACCCGTAGGAGAAGCCACCACAGGCAGCAAGACCTCGGAATCCCTCCAAGGAGAGTCCGCCAAGGATATCAGACATATGAACATCAACAGCATCGAAACCAGCAGCTCGGAAGGCAAATGCCATCTCGGCGTGGCCGTTGACACCTTGCTCTCGAAGAATGGCAACTGCGGGAAATTAGCATTCGTTGTCTGTAGTAGACGTCTGAGAAGCTTACCTCTGGGCTTCTTGACCAGGCTCTTGAGGCTGGTCATAGCAGGCAGGTTAACATCAGCAGGATCAAATTTGAGCCTGTAGTGCAGACCAGGATCCTTGTTGTCCTGGATAGCCTCGAACTCAGAGTCGGCACAATCAGGGTTGTCTCGCAGCTTCTGCATCTCGTAAGAAGTGCTGGTCCACCACTGTTGGATCTTGGCGCGCTCCAGGTCGACGATAGTCTTGGACTTGTACTTTACCAAAAGCGACTGCTTGCTGGTAGGACGAACGTAGCCGATAGTCTTGAGCATACCGTGAGGAGGACCACAAGTGGCGAAACATCTCTTGAACTTTGTCTCATCACCTCGGCGGATTTGGAAAACAGCGCCCAATTCTTCATTGAAGAGAGCGTCGAGCACATTGTCTTCAGATTTAGCGAGAGTATCAAGCGAGATGTCGGCGCCAACTCGGCCAGCAAACATCATCTCAGCAACAGTGGTAAGCAAACCGCCGTCAGATCGGTCGTGATAGGCGAGAACGATGTTCTCCTGGTGGAGTTGCCACAAAGCATCGAAGTAGTCACGGATGATTTGCACATCTCGGACATCGGGTGACTCATCACCAACCTGGCCAAGAGTCTGAGCAAGAGCAGAGCCACCCATAGCATGGAAGCCCTGGGCAAGATCAACAAAGATAAGCACGGACTCGCCAACCTCCTCAACACGGCGAAGCTGAGGTGTCCAAGTGCTGCGAACATCTTCAACCAAACTGAACGCGGAGATGACCAACGACACAGGGGCAGTGACAGTGTGAGACTCAGAGGTCTCCTTGTCCTTCCATGAGGCCTTCATGGACAAAGAGTCCTTACCAACAGGAATGGAAACGCCGAGCTGAGGGCAAAGCTCCATTCCAATGGCTCGGACAGCCTCGTAAAGAGCAGCGCCCTCGCCAGGGTGGCCGACAGCGGCCATCCAATTGGCAGAGAGCTTGACGCGCTTGAGATCACCATTTACAGGACCGGGCTTGATGTCGGCAGCGCCGAGGTTCATCAAACTCTCAACAACGGCCATACGAGCGGAAGCAGCAGCCGAGATGAGGGCCAGGTTAGGCTTCTCACCCATCGCCATGGCTTCGCCACGTCGCTTCTTGTCGTCGAGACTGAAGCTGGTAAGGGTGACAGCGACATCAGCAACTGGAGTCTGCCAAGGGCCGACAAGCTGATCTCGAACGGACAGACCACCAACAGTACGGTCGCCAATGGTAATAAGGAAGTTTTTCGATCCAACTGAAGGGAGGTTGAAAACCAATTCGGTGGCTTTAGTGACCAGCTCGCTGATGTCGGAGCTGCCACACTGCTCAGTGAGGCTCTTGACAGCATCAAAGGGGCGAAGGTTCTTCTGAACGCGCTGAACATCCTTAGAAATTCGTCGCCCAGGGGGGAAGAGAACATCCATGGGAAGGTTGATGGGATCCGTTGGCGGCTGGATTGTAGGCTCGCGGTCGGTCAGGACAAGCTTGGAAACGCCACTCTCGTCCTTAGTAACTGCGGTTCCGACTACAGAGAAACCACAACGCTCTCTCCGGCAGATGCTCGTGAAGCGGTTGAGGCCATCCTTGTTAACGAGGAGAACGTATCGCTCCTGGGCCTCATTGCACCAGATTTGGAGAGGAGACATGGAGTTGTCAGCGCTCTCAACTTGTCGAAGCTCGAACTTGCCACCAAAACCGGCATCCTTGACGAGTTCAGGCAGAGCATTAGACAGACCACCAGCACCAACGTCGTGGATGAAGGCAATGGGACTCTCTGGTCCAAGAGCAACGCAAGTGTTGATGACCATTTGAGCACGACGCTCCATCTCAGGATTGCCACGTTGGACACTGTCGAAATCGAGATCCGCTGTAGCCTCGCTGCCAGCGTTAGATGAGGCAGCACCACCACCAAGACCAATCAGCATAGCGGGGCCACCAAGAACGATAACATGAGCACCCTCTTCAACATGGCTCTCTTCCTTGAGAGCATGCTGAGGTCGAACGCTGCCAATACCACCAGCAATCATGATAGGCTTGTGGTATCCCCTGTACTCGGTGGCTTCAGATCCGGGCTCATTAGTGAGAAGAGTCCTGAAAGTACCAGTCAGTGCAGGGCGACCGAACTCGTTGTTAAAGCGAGCGGAACCAATGGGGGCCTCAAGCATGATATCGAGACTGGAAGCGTAGTGAGAGGGGCGACCAACATCAAGCTCCCAAGGCCTCTTATGACCAGGAATCAGCAGATCAGAAACCCAGAAACCGGCAAGTCCAGCCTTGGGGGAAGATCCTCGTCCAACAGCACCCTCGTCACGAATCTCACCACCGCTGCCGGTTGCAGCACCAGGGAAGGGTGAGATGGCTGTTGGATGGTTGTGAGTTTCAACCTTGATAAGAGGTTGAACAACCTCGCGGGTAAGCTTCCAGCTTCCGGTGGAATAGTCCGGAGCCCAATAATTGCCTTCATCACCAGACAGACTATGAGATGTAAGTAACTGTGTTTACCTCACCGAGCGCCATAAACTGTGATATTGGACTTACACAGCTGCGTTGTCCGAGTAGGCACTAATGACGTATTCAGGGTTTGATTTGTGGGTATTCTTGATCATGCCAAAGAGACTGTTCTCTTGGGTGACGCCGTCAATGGTCCATGAGGCATTGAATACGTGATGTCTGCAATGCTCGGAGTTGACCTGCGCGAACATGAACAGCTCAACGTCGTTCTACTGAAATCAGTATTTGATTTTCACAGTCGGACTTGTGACTCATACAGGAGATCGACCAAGCGCAGTGTATTGCTTGACCAGGTACTCCATGTTGGGCTGGTCAAGGCCAAGACCAGCCTGCTTGTTATGGTCCTGGAGGGCGGCTAGTGGGCCTCGTTCGTCGGAAAAGATGTCAACCACGACAAGCGGGTTTCGGGCGCCATGAGCGAACATGGTGTCGAGAACGGGGGGCGAAAGGCTGAAGAATTCTGTCATGCGATCATGAAGAACGTCGCGAAAGACAAGGTCCTCCTCCCCCTTGAAGGAATCTTCAAATTCGATATGGATGACTCGGCCTCGTTCGATGCGGTTGACGGTCTTGAGGTCACAGACCAGCGCAATGCTGGTGGCCTTGGAGCTCCATGGAGAGACGTTTCGAGGGCTAACGTAGATGTTGATGGTCTTGCCGTTTTTGCCAGCGGATGAGGCACCTGAGGGCTCCTCAATGGCCTCGAGGATCTTCTTGATACTGCCGAGAACGGCAGCATCCTCAGTCTCGAGGTCGAGGTAGTATTGCCATGAGCCGGTTAGCTTGGCAACCTTGACAGGGCTCTGATCGTTAATACGCTGAACGAGCTTCTGAACTTCAGAGGCCGTGTAGCACGACTCGCCGACCAGGACGTGGTGCATGGTGAATGGAATTGCGAGTTCAAAGCCAAATACGCCTTGACGCTTGTACGTCAACGTCCTGTAGTGGGAAGAAAAAAAAATTGGCGGGGTTCCGATAAAGGCGGCGGGATGTTCGGGTGCGGGGCAACATTACTCCGCCATAAGACTACTAGTGATTTCCTGCTGATCTCTTGTATATTTTTCTGTTTCATACTATGAATGCGTGGTTTAGATTGAGGTACTATCCATTTGTTATACTGAACTGTAGCCTCCTAGGTTATGCTGCTTCATGGTTTGCATACATATTTCAAGTCATCCCAGCAATATAGCAATGCACGAGCCATCACTCATTATCGCGGGGCACCTGTAATGGCGGGGTCCGCGGGGCAATGCTGCTTTCAGCTACTGTCCCACCTTGAGTAACCTACAGAAGAGCAAGAGGTAAACGGACTCGGGGATAAAAGGTGCACGAAATGCACCAGCCTTAAGCAAAAAGCAGAAACTTTTCCGTAGGTCTATATAGGACTTGGAACTGCAGAGTTAGCAAAAGACTATCAAACACCGGGACTTTATTGGCGTATAAACAGTGACTGGTAGCTACCCTACATGTGGGTGGCCAAGTGCTGCAAAAGCGCGTCTGCATTCACAAGAAATCTGTCACAGGTACATTGACGGGTTTGGATGTTGGACCACCCATTTACGACCTTGATGCACACAATCTCTGACCTGTCTTACGAGATTTATGGACAATTCGATGTCCAGTTCAATAATACAATTGTTATTGTTCACATTGCGACTTGGTGTGGCAACATGGCTGGCCGTTTTAATTTCGCCAATATTTAGATACCTGTGTAATCCGACTTAGACACAAAACGTTATCCAAATCTCCAACAAGTAAAGATTGACGTTTGCAAACCACTTGCAAGCAGAGATGAAGTTGTTTGTAAAACAAAGCTATAGAGTCAAATCAGATTACTTTCAGTAAACTCGATCCCTTGACAGCATATGACGGTCTGGCTTCAAATTCCGACATGTAATTTCCGGATCGCGCTATGAAGCATTGCAAGGCTGTGTGACATTATACGTGCAGCTTCTGGTTTGCAGAAGGTTGCCAGGGGCTTACCCTCAAAACAGACGTCACGCGAATAACTCTTTGTCCAGGATATCCCGGGGACCTGAGACATAATTATTGCGGCATGTCTCGCGGCTATTTCAAGTGGCTGGGTGACGCTTTTGGCTTCCAAGGCCTAGGCGCGATGCGTGGACCATTGTAAAGGCACACAATCGGTTGCCAGAGAGTGTGTCTTGGATCATGGGGATGCGCGAGACATCATCATTGCTTGGAAGCGGCATGCTCCGTATCCATAAACAGTATGGAATTATCAATGAAATATTTATCGACGGCCTCAACGCATGATGTCTTACAAAATGATTTTATCTAGGTAGGTAGACTACCAGACTAACCTTTCGGGAGGATCCGCCTACCCTACATACGGCTCAAATAAAATACGTTTGTTCAATTTACTGGTAGTTTTGAGTCAATTGAAGAAGAACATTTAGTTATAAATTGAGAATTAATGCATTGTAAGTTTTATAACAGACTGAGATCTTTTTATAAGGCAAGGTGATATTGTCGTAAACATTTACCAATGTTCTTTTACCTGATGCTGTGACAAACACTGGTGATCTGTCAATATTCTCAAACGTCAAGAATCGGTGACTAAGCAAGAAGGCGCAGTGGCAGAGTGGTCTAATGCGATAGACTAGAAATCTATTCTCTTCGGAGGCGTCTGTTCGAATCAGGCCTGCGTCGCATCATACATCCTTTTTATGTTTGGGGTGTACATTTTTGCTACCTTTAATCTACTTGGTGAGATTTCAGGGCAGTTACAATATTGAAGCCATGGGACTACATTGGCTCACTAGTAGAATTAAATATTCTACCGCGAGCATCTACATCCAAGGGCAGCATACTCTAGAAAGTTAATGCAATAAAAAGTGCTTTCATATCTTTACTTTAGGCTATAATTGAACCGTAGTGGAGCTTGTTAGCAAAGAAGTTATTCTTCAGAACGTTGGAAAATCATCTTGGTCTCTAGTAGAGAACGTGTAACACGAACCTCGATGCAACCCGGGTTTCACAGATAACTGTTCCAGGCGCCTCGCTGAAGTGACAATGGATAATAATGGATAATCAAAGAGAGAAGAATGAACGAGGTAAAGATAGAGTTCGACTATAGAGCGGGTAGGATGCGGGTGTACTGAAGCTTTCACTGAGGCGTCAAGTTTCTATCGTGACAGTCTACCCGATTCCCGACCCATGGCGCCTTATTGGCATCAGCCAAAGTTCTTATAGTTCTTATCTAAGGTTTGAATCAATGAGCATAACTAGGCCGAGACTCATGAGTAGGTCACTCCCCAGACTACAACGGATTAAGTTCTCCATTGATCAAAACCACAAAGTGAATTGATTTTCTAGTCAAACAAGGTTTCCGTAACGATATTACGGTTACTTAACAATATTCTTTGGCCAATTTGTAATAAGGTAATTGCCACACGGCAAGAATGTAATTGTCAACGGGCAAGATTTGCTGATCAAATGAATACAATGGTCTTGATCGAATAAGATTCCTGGCTGAGACAAGAGCATGATCGAGATGTCGACCCAGACCAGCATGGTAAATGAGACAATTCTATGTGACTCAGTCATAAAACAGGACAGGAAGGATGCCAAAACAGATGTGACTTCTCAAAAGTGCACCGGATGCAAGCAGTTAACCTGACGATCACGTTCCTTTGACTAACTCTCGGGCCCTAGCGCTGGTGCGGTTGTAAATCTTGGACGTCATATCAACGATGAACTCAGGAGATCAGGGGATCCTGTGATCGGAGATCCTTAGCATAGACAGGAGTTTTGACGGAACCAACGTGCGCGATGTAAGTCTGGCGAGGAATCCATCTGTTGGCTCTTTGTGGTAAGTGTCGTGATATGGTTTTTGGAATGGGTGCCTGGCTTATACATGGACCAATCGGTTGCTTCGGACGTATTGACAAACTCGTTTTCATGACGATTTCTATCTCATGGAAACAAAAGATCGGATCCGAAATAAATGCAAATATGACCGCAAATCGTTAGTACCAGGGGGCTTGGCGTCCAGGCCCAACAAATGCAAACTCTAAGAGAGCAACTAACTTTCACAACGTGTAAGTGGTTACGGTCCAGATCACGAATAAACGGACGCGGTGCCTGGACCATCACAGTCTACTATGCCTAGTACCGGGAGGTAGGGAGCTTTCCCCACGCGGCTGCACTAAAATGGACAATATGTGGCGTGTGTGGCGGCGACTTAGCCGCTTTCACCATACAACAACATCAAGCAAGACATCCCCCAGGGCCTTAGGTCCACGATCTACGCGTAGTCTAGTATGGGATCACTATCCCGATCGGTCCGTCGCGTTCCAGTCAAGTGCTCTAAATCGATTAGACCAGGGATCTCTAAGACATGGCCCAATCACGACTCGGCGCATGCAGGCCTTATTCAGGGCGACATTCTTCGGATCTGGCTTTACTCAATAAAGCTGGCAGCGATCTTCACAAAACTCCCCACGAGCAACATGAGCCTTAGCTTCATGACGACATTCCTGTATTGTCTGGAGCTTTTTGGGAATGCCTTTAGGGAATGCAGACATGCGGGCAAGAACAGCCTATCCTGGATACAATCACCTGTAGACCATGGCAACTCTAATGGCGACGAAAACAGACAGGCCTGCGGGAGGATGAGGCCAAAACGATATGAACGTGCCGGATGATTGTGCTCATCTAAGGTTCTTATAAATGATCTTGGAGCCGCTGGGTTTGATGTTGAAAGCCCCATACGGATTTCTTCCAACACCAAACTAACCTGCTAGTCACGTCTCTGTCGACAACTTACACCATGTGGTTGTCACGGGGGCTGTTAGCCTCTACACTCATTCTGGCCGTTAAGGCCCAAGATGGAATTGAAGATGCAGCCATGCGTATTGCAACTGGTTTCGCAGAGTCTCTCATTCAGCACGCAGTGAAAACACTGTCGGGAGACGCTGGAGGCGCTGGGAATACCGGCGATACTGTAAACGCTGGAGATCAAGGAAATCAAGGGAACCAAGGCCAAGGATTCGATGCGACACTGATTGATGCTGCAACCGTAACCCACACTGTCGATGGCCAAGCTATAGTCGAAACATACACACGTCCCGGGGGACAACTCTTCCCTGTTACACTCCTTCCACATCCAAGAATTACGATTGCACCGACAACCGACGACCCTTATGAGAGGATTATCCAAGCTTATACTGGTGGCGAAGACGCTACCACGAACCAAGAGATCACAATCGCTGAACCAACAGGAACCAAACCCGGCACAGTTATCGTCGACGTTCCTGGTTCGGCCTACTCGTCTTTCTCATCGGGTCAGGCTGGTGCCTTGACTATCCCGCCCTCGAACGACCACCCCACAGCAACTATCATCTCAGCTTTGCCGAGCGGAGTTGGTATTACTGGCGAAGCCACAAGAACGATTCCTGCAGCAGGAGGTGCTTCTGCCACAGTTGTCATTCAGACTCCATGGCAAGATGTACCACCAAGCACTCCCGGTGCTGGTGCTGATCTCGGAGGCGGCGCTGGTGGTAATGCCGCTGGTAGCACGTCTAATGTTTTGGTAATTCAGACATACACTGGAACAGAATACATCACGCAGGCGAGAGTCACCACCATCGCTGGATCGGGAGGTGATCAAGGTACGGTTGTTGTTCAAGTTCCTCCAGGCAACCAGAACCCTGGAGGCGCCGTTACTATCCCTCCTAGTGGTGACAGCCATTTCACAACCATTGTTAGCCAATACACTGGGGATATTCCCATTTCTACTCCCGTTACTCGCCTTGTTCCCACTTCTGGAACTCAAGACGGAACCATTATCATTGAGACACCTGGTCCTTCGAGCCCAACCGGTAGCGGTAACAACCAAGGTGGTAATTTGCCCGAAAACCAGCCACAGGTTATCCCTCCTAGCGGAGATAGCCCTTACTCGACAATCTTGAGACCTCACGCCGGCTCTGGTGAGATAACTGAGCCCGTCACCTACACTATTCCACCAAGTGGCACGAGCCCCGGAACAGTTATCATCGAAACACCAGCCGTTCGCGCCGGACAGTCTGTCATTACTCTTCCGTCCGCTCCTGGTAGTGGCTACATTACGATTGTCAGGCAGCCTAGCGGCACTGGTGTGATTACGGCCGCCACGACCATTACAGTCCCACCCAGTAATGGCCAGCCAGGAACTATCATCATCGAGACCCCAGCTCCTCAACCTGGAGGTGGTGAGATCACCATTCCCGCAGGCGCAGATGGCTCATTCGTCACAATTATTCGAGGTCCGACTGGAACAAATGCTGTCAACGTCCCTACTACAATCACTGTTAGTGGAGCCCCAGGTCAACCAGGAACGGTCATTATCGAGACTCCTGTTGGGTCCGGTGGTCAAACCACCCGAGCGCCTGATGACCCTTTTACCATTTCTGCACCTGGGGGTCAGTATGTTACTATCTTCCGACCACACAGCGGTGACCCCATTACTGTTCCCATCACACTCACCCAACCAGGCCAGAATGGCCAGCCAGGAACCGTCATCATCGAGACGCCTAGTCCGACTACTCCTGCTCCTGGTAGTGGACCAATCACTATCCCCACCGGTGAGGGTGGCTCTTACGTGACTGTCTATAGACCTCACTCCGGCAGCTCAATTGATCAGCCTATCACGATCACCATCCCACCTAGCGGAGGCCAGCCTGGCACTATCATCGTGGAGACGCCTTTTAATACCCCCAAGGGTCAAAATGCACTCACTTCAAACGAGTCAGGTGGCCAACAGATCACTATTCCTCCGAGCAAGGACAACCCTTATGTGACAATCTACCGACCTCACACTGGAGATCCCATCACTGTGCCTATCACTATTACTCAATCTCCATCGAACGGTCAACCTGGAACTATCATTATTGAGACTCCAGCTCCTGAACCCCAGACCGTCACTGAAATTGAGACAGCGCCAGGTGCGACAGTGACTGTTCAGCCTAGCACACCTGGTGGATACACAACCATCTACCGCCCACACACTGGTGATCCGATTTCCGAGCCCATTACAGTCACCACTATTAGCGGTTCCAACGGTCAACCAGGAACCGTTATTATTGAGACACAAGGCCCGATCACTATTACACCTACTGCCAGTGGTGGTACTGCAACCATCTACACACCTGGCACGGGTGGAAGTACCACGGTCACAAAGACGGTTGTCATGACTGCTTCGGGTGGCCAGTCAACCACCGCAGTCGTCATCGAGACTCCTCCCCCAGTGAAAGTCCAGCCCACCCAGTCTCAAGTCACGGGTCCTGATGGCATGGTCACAGTCACCGAGCAGTATTCTGGTACTAGTGTAATTACAGCCATTTTTACGACGACTGTAATTGCATCTGGAACAGGACCTGGAACCGTCTTCATCGAGACCCCTCCACCGGTCAAGTTTAATCCTACATCCGATGCTCCAGAATCAACCGTCACTGGCAATGATAACTATGTAACGGTATTCAAACCTTTCCCTGGCCCAGGCATCATTACTGCTCCTATCACTATCACCGAGGCTACTCCTTCTGGTGGACAGCCCGGTACTGTTGTCATTCAGACCCCTGTTTCGCAGAACCCTACAACTTCCCTGCCTCAGCCTAGTACGACACAGGGAACTGATGGGTATGTCACCGTCTACCTTCCATTCCCTGGTCCGGGCGTGATCACTCAGCCCTACACAAGAACTCAGGCTCCTTCAGGTGGCAACCCTGGAACGGTGTTTATCACGACCCCTGCGCCTCAGCCTGCAACTACTACTCCTTTGCCTGCGCCCAGCACTACGAATGGACCAGATGGTTATGTTACCGTCTTTCTTCCTTTCCCTGGCCCAGGTATCATCACTCAGTCCTACACACGAACCCAGGCACCTTCGGGAGGGAACCCAGGAACCGTGTTTATCACGACCCCAGCGCCCCTTCCCCAGACCACTGCCCAGCAGAACCTACCAAGTACTACGTCAGGCGTAGATGGTTATGTGACAGTTTTTATCCCTTATCCGGGACCGGGCCAGATTACTGCGCCTATCACCAGCACCCAGCCACCTGCAAATGGCCAGCCTGGTACTGTCTTTATCACCACGCCTGTACCCGCGTTTTCCACTCCTAAGCAAGCGAATGGATTAACGAGTACTTCAACAGGTACAGATAGGTATGTGACAGTGTTTGTCCCGTATCCAGGACCAGGTGCGATTACAGCCCCTATTACTAGTACGCAGGCTCCAGCAAATGGTCAGCCAGGCACTGTCTTCATCACTACGCCTGCACCTATGCTCTCTACTCCCAACCAAGCGAACGGATTGACCAGTACGTCAACTGGCACTGACGGTTATGTAACTGTCTTCGTTCCATACCCTGGCCCTGGTTCTATTACTGCAGATATCACCAGCACTCAGCCACCTGCAAATGGCCAGCCCGGAACTGTTTTCATTACAACTCCTGCGCCTGCATTTTCTACTCCCAACCAAGCGAACGGATTGACTAGTACGTCAACCGGCACTGACGGTTATGTAACTGTCTTCGTTCCATACCCTGGCCCTGGTTCTATTACTGCAGATATCACCAGCACTCAGCCACCTGCAAATGGCCATCCCGGAACTGTTTACATTACAACCCCTGCGCCTGCATTTTCTACTCCTAAGCAAGCGAATGGGTTGACTAGCACTACGACTGGCACCGACGGTTATGTAACTGTCTTCATTCCTTTCCCTGGCCCTGGGTCTATTACCGCAGATATCACCAGCACCCAGCCGCCTGCGAACGGTCAGCCTGGAACTGTTTACATTACAACTCCTGCACCTATAAGCACTCCGGGACAGAATGCCCTCAGCACATCTGCTGTAGATGATGGTTATGTGACAGTCTTCCTTCCTTTCCCAGGTCCAGGAACTATCACTGCTCCGATTACCAGCACCCAGCCTCCCTCGGGCGGTAACCCTGGAACTGTTTTTATCACAACACCTGCGCCTTCGACGTCTCAGCAGGGCGTTCCCAACACTGCACAGGGTGATGGAGGATATGTCACAGTTTTCCTGCCATACACGGGCTCTGGCGTCATCACTGCACCTATCACCAGCACGCAGGCGCCGTCTGGTGGTAACCCAGGCACTGTATTCATTACGACACCAGGTTCCGGAACGACGACACAGCCGCAGACTTCGGCACTGACCACGGACAACTACATCACCATCCAAACGCCATTTCCTGGACCTGGTGTAATAACTTCGCCTATCACCATTACCAAACCAGCAGCTAATGGACAACCCGGAACCGTCATTATACAGACCCCGGTTCCAGTCAGCTCAGACGCTGAATCGTACGTGACAGTCCACAGACCTTACCCAGGTCCTGGCACTATCACTGCACCAATAACCTTGACCCAAGCTCCTGCTAATGGCCAACCTGGTACTGTATTTATCGAGACTCAGCCTACGAATGAACCTACTTCTTCGCCCACGAGCGGTGATTCTGCTTCTCCGATCACTATTCCACCTGCACCAACGGGTTCATATGTGACCATCTTTAGGCCATACCCGGGCCCTGGCCAGATATCGTCTGCTGTCACATACACTCAAGCTCCTGTCTCTGGACAACCTGGTACCGTCATCATCGAGACTCCTAACTCGGATGCACCTACTGCCACCCAGACTGGTCCAGTTACAGTTCCCACTGGTAGCAACAATCCATATGTTACCGTATACAGACCATACCCTGGTCCAGGCAATATTGACCAACCTCTCACTATCACATCCGTCACCGCCTCTGGTGATCAGCCGGGAACAATTGTTATTGAGACACCCACTCCCGAAGTTAACACGAAGGTCGCACCATCGCCCACAACTTCGCCTCCGGTCACGATTCCGGCTGATGATAATAACTATGTTACTGTCTACAGACCACACACTGGATCCTCAATCACAGCACCTGTTACTGTCACTACCATTGCACCCACGGGAGGACAGCCGGGTACTGTGATTATTGAGACTCCAGGACCTGAGTCGCAGCCATCGAGCACAGATAGCCCACCGGTGACCATTCCTCAAGGCCAAGATGGATATGTCACAGTCTACCAACCGTATCCTGGACCAGGTACTATTACTGAGCCCGTCACCGTATCTACCATTGCGCCAAGCAACGGCCAACCAGGTACAGTGGTTATTCAGACTCCTGCGCCTGCAGCTTTGACCTCGGCCACCAGTGAGCAGACCACCAGCGCTTCTGCCGTTACTATACCTGCCGATAACGGTGGCTACGTTACCGTATACAGACCCTTCCCCGGGCCTGGAACTATCACTGCGCCCCGCACTGTTGGAACAGTCGCTCCAACTTCCGGCAAGCCCGGTACAGTAATCATTGAGACACCTGCTCCTCAAGCTACCAACGATGAGAGTACCGCGGCACCGGCTGTCAGCTCAACACAAGGCAGTGATGGTTATGTCACAGTTTTCCAGCCTTACACTGGTACGAGCGTAATCGGAGGACCCATTACCGTCTCCACGATTCCATCATCCAACGGTCAACCCGGAACCATTATCGTCGAGACACCAGTTGTAAAGAATGCCGGGCCAACAACTCAAAAGGGCGACAATGCACCTGTCACTATCCCGCCTAGCCCTGAAAACACCTACTTGACGGTCTATAGACCCCATACAGGTGCTGATGTCATTACGGCCCCAGTCACTGTGACCACCATACAGGGTGAGAATGGACAACCCGGAACGATCATTATCGAAACTCCTGCTGCTCAAGCTCCTTCATCGACGGACGATAGCCGTGGAGCGCCTGTTACCATCCCTTCAGGTCCTGAAAATTCTTATGTGACAGTTTACCGACCTCACACAGGCACGGACTCTATCACAGTTCCCGTGACGGTGACCACTATTCAAGCTGTCAATGGTCAGCCGGGAACTGTCATCATCGAGACCCCCAAGCCAATGGCCCAGACTCCAATTTCGACTGGGGATAACACGGGAGCCACTTCAACTGTCCCACCTGGTCCTGGTGGCTCATATGCAACTGTTTACAGACCATACACCGGGACTGAGGCTATTACAGTCCCTATAACTAGTACTATTGAAGGCACAAATGGCCAGCCGGGGACTGTTATTATCGAAACCCCTACTGTCGCAGACAGCAATGCTCCAAGCACTATTCCTCCTGGGCCTGGCAGTTCATATGCAACAGTCTACAGACCTTATACGGGTCCTGAGTCAATCACATCCCCTATCACTAGTACTATTGAAGGCACGAATGGTCAGCCAGGGACTATTGTTATCGAGACCCCTACAGTCCGAGACAGCAATGCTGCAGGCACTGTTCCTCCTGGGCCTGGTAGCTCATATACGACAGTCTACAGACCTTACACAGGTACTGAGCCAATCACGGCACCTATCACTAGTACTGTAGAGGGCACGAATGGTCAACCTGGCACCGTTATTATTGAGACTCTGGCGCCATCAACCTTGAACAATAATGCTCCTACCACTGTTCCTCCCGCTCCTGGCAGCCCATACGCGACAGTCTACAGACCTTACACAGGTACCGAGTCGATCACAGCGCCTATTACCAGGACTGTAGAGGGCATGAATGGTCAACCTGGCACCGTTATTATTGAGACGCTTGCGCCACCAACCTTGGACAACAATGCTCCTACTACCATTCCTCCCGCTCCTGGTAGTCCATACGTCACAGTCTACCGACCTTATACAGGTTCTGAGCCAATTACAGCGCCTATCACTAGTACAATCCAGGGAACAAATGGTCAACCCGGCACCATTGTCATTGAGACGGTTTCATCAAGAGGAACAGACGCGAATGCCCCAAGCACCGCCCCAGCCGGTCCTGATAGTACATACATCACAGTATACCAACCCTATCCTGGACCAGGCAAGATTGACCAGCCCATCACGGTTACGACAGTTGAGCCTTCGAACGGCAACCCTGGCACTGTCATTATTCAGACTCCAGGTATTGAGACAGGGGGCAAGCAAGGAGTTCCTCCAGTTACTGTCAATCCCGGACCAGGTGAACAGTACACTACTATTTACAGACCTCATACCGGTACTGGTGTCATTACTGCGCCTGTCACGATTACCACCATTGCGCCAGCAGATGGCCAGCCAGGAACAGTCGTTATTGAAACACCAGAGCCTGAGACTCCTGGTCCTAACCCGACTGTTACTCTACCCCCTGGACCTAATGAGTCTTACGTGACGGTATTCAAACCTCATACCGGCACTGATATCATTACTGGCCCTATTGTCCTTACTACTATTGCTCCTACCAATGGTCAACCTGGTACTGTTATTATCGAAACTCCCGTTGCACCTGAGCCCACTTCGACTCCTCTCCCCGCAGAGTCCGCAACCAGGGCGTCTGACGCTACCGCCACTTATGTTACGGTTTATCGCCCTCACACCGGTCCAGAGAGGATAACAGCTCCGGTTACGATTTCTACAATCAACCCGGATGGTGGGCAGCCTGGAACCGTTATAATTGAGACCCCTGATCAGGACCTACCCCCTATAACAACGTCTGCTGGTCCTGCTGCTTCCTATGTTACGGTGTACCAACCCCACACTGGAACAGAAAGGCTAACCGCTCCCGTCACTATTACTACTATTGAACCCGCGAACGGTCAACCTGGTACAGTGATTATCGAGACTCCGGGACAGCAAGCGCCTCCTGTGACATCTACCCCTCCCCCCGCTTCGTACGTAACCCTTTCTAGGCCTTACACAGGAACAGAACAGATCACAGAACCGATCATGACGACCATTCCTCCTCAAGGGGATCAGCCTGGTACAGTCATCGTTGAGACCCCCGGGCAAAAGGCCTTCCAGACGTCTGCCACTTCCCCACCATCGTATGTGACAATTTCGAAGCCATACACTGGTACCGACCAGATCACGGCTCCCATCATCACTACTGTCTCTCCTCAAGGGGACCAGCCTGGTACAGTAATTTATGAAACTCAAGCTCCTTTTGCGACTGTCTACCGGCCGTATACTGGAACAGAACAAATTACTGGACCGGTGACTGTTTCAACTTTTGCCCCGAATGGAGATCAGCCAGGCACAATTATCGTGGAGACACCGGGCGCTGGTCCCGCTGTAACCACCACGCCTCCTGCACCATCATATGTGACGATCACTAATCCTTACACGGGAACGGAGAGGCTTACTGAGCCCACCACTTTGACCACCGTTCCTCCCCAAGGCGAACAGCCTGGCACAGTCATTGTCGAGACACAGCATCCTTATATGACCATTTCGTCACTGTACACTGGCGCTGGTACGATCACTGGTCCAGTTCCTGTTACTACAATTCCTCCTCAGGGCAATCAGCCTGGAACCGTTGTGATGGGAACGCTTGGATCATATGTTACGATCACCACACAATACACTGGCACGGAATTGGTTTCTGGACCAAGGACCACCACTGTTGTTCCTCCTCAAGGAGACCAGCCAGGTACTGTCATTGTCGAGACACCTCAATCTTACATCACCAGCACAGTTCCATACACTGGTATTGATCAGATCACTGCGCCAATCACCGCTACGACAATTCCTCCATCGGGAGACCGACCAGGCATTGTGGTTGTTCAGACACAGGCTCCTTTCGCTACGATCTATCGCCCTCACACTGGGCCGGATAGAATCACAGCCCCAATGACTGTGTCAACCATCGCCCCTAATGGTGATCAGCCTGGCACTATCATAGTTGAGACGCCTGGGTCGGAGCCTCCTGTTACGACAACACCCCCTGTGCCTTCTTACACTACAGTCTATGAAGAATACACTGGCACTGAAGATATGACTGAACCCAGTGCAAAAACCACTATTCAACCCCAGGGTGATCAGCCAGGTACAATTATCTTCGATACCCCTGGAGTTCGGGTTGCTTCCACCAGTGCTGCTCAGGCTTCCTATGCTACTGTCTACCAACCCCATACTGGGACGGACAGAATCACAGAGCCTGTCACAATCACGACTGTTGCTCCTCAGGGTGGCCAGCCTGGCACTGTTATAATTGAGACGCCTGGGTTCGAGCCTGCGATTACATCGACTCCTGCTCCTCAGCCCTCTTATGTGACAGTCTATCAGCCTCACACGGGCCCAGATAGGATCACTGAGCCCATAACAATGACGACTGTTGCCCCCCAGGGCGATCAACCCGGTACTGTTATTATTGAGACACCTGGATCAGAACCTGCTATGACAACAGGCCCTGCCGCTCAGCCTTCCTACGTTACAGTCTATCAGCCTCACACTGGTCCAAACAGTATCACAGAGCCTGTCACTATAACAACTGTTGCTCCTCAGGGTGATAATCCCGGTACTGTTATCATCGAGACCCCAGGTTCAGAGCCACCCGTCACCTCAGGCCCTGCCCCGGAGGCTTCTTATGTCACGGTCTATCAACCCCATACTGGAGGTAACCAAATCACTGCCCCGATCACAGTCACAACGATCGAGCCTCAAGGAACTCAACCCGGTACCGTGATCATTGAGACACCTGGTTCTGCACCACCTCTCACCACAGGACCAGCGTCACCAGCGCCCGAGCCCTCGTATGTTACGGTCTACCGACCTCACACAGGTATGGGTCAAATCACAGAACCTGCTACGATAACAACAATCGAGCCTCAGAGTAATCAACCCGGCACTGTCATCATTGAGACCCCGGGTTCTGAGCCACCTGTCACCTCAGGACCCGTTACGGAGCCTTACGTTACCGTGTTCAGACCTCATACAGGAGTTGACACCATTACTGCTCCCGTTACCATCACAACAATCGAGCCTCAAGGTGGTCAACCTGGTACTGTCATCATCGAAACTCCAGGCTCACAAGCACCCGTGACATCGCGGCCCGTGTCGGAGCCTTCTTATGTTACTGTGTTCCGACCTCATACGGGAATTGACACCATCACTGCTCCCGTCACCATCACGACTATTGAGCCACAAGGAGACAAACCAGGTACTGTGATTGTTGAAACCCCAGGGTCAGGCGAGCCTGTTACTTCAGCCCCTGGTCGTTACACAACCATCTACGAGCCGCATACTGGTACCGGTGAATTCACTGGTGAGGTTACTCGAACCATCGCTCCTCCTGAAGGCGACCGACCCGGCACTATTGTCATTGAGACGTCTGGATCAGGACCTAAGTCAGATTCTGGCCTTTACACTACTGTTTATGAGCCTCATACTGGCACAGGCGAATTTACTGGTGAGGTCACCCGGACTATTGCCACCCCTCAGGGTGACAGACCTGGTACTGTTATCGTTGAGACGTCTGGATCAGGACCTAAGTCAGATTCTGGCCTTTACACCACCATTTATGAGCCTCATACTGGCACAGGCGAATTTACTGGTGAGGTCACTCGGACTATTGCCACCCCCCAGGGTGACAGACCTGGCACTATTGTTGTCGAAACGTCGGGATCAGGACCTACTACAGCCCCTGGCCGCTACACAACTATATATGAGCCCCATACTGGCACTGATGAGTTTACCGGCGAGGTCACTCGAACTATCGCACCTCCTGAAGGCGACCGACCTGGCACGGTTGTTATTGAAACATCTTCAGGACCAGGTTCGGATTCTGGTCGCTATACCACCATCTATGAGCCCCATACAGGCACTGGCGAGTTTACTGACGAGGTCACCCGAACCGTCGCTGCTCCCCAAGGTGATCAGCCCGGCACTGTTGTCATTGAGACACCAAGAACAGGAATCTCGGAACTTGCAGCCTACACCACCATTTACGAGCCTCACACCGGTTCTGGTGAATTTACTGGTGAAGTTACCCGTACTGTTGCTACCCCTCACGATGGTCAACCTGGAACTGTTATGATTGAAACATCAGCAGGACCTAGTCCAGCTCCTAGTGCTTACACTACTGTCTACGAGCCTCATACAGGTACTGGAGAGTTTACTGGTGAAGTAACACGAACTGTTGCTACCCCTCACGATGGTCAACTTGGAACTGTTGTGATTGAAACATCAGCAGGACCTAGTCCAGCTCCTGGTGCTTACACTACTGTCTACGAGCCTCATACAGGTACTGGAGAGTTTACTGGTGAAGTAACACGAACTGTTGCTACCCCTCACGATGGTCAACCTGGAACTGTTGTGATTGAAACATCAGCAGGACCTAGTCCAGCTCCTGGTGCTTACACTACTGTCTACGAGCCTCACACAGGTACCGGAGATTTTACTGGCGAAGTCACACGAACTATTGCCTCTCCTCATGACGGCCAGCCTGGTACTGTCGTTATTGAAACCCCCGGACCACAAACAGCAAACAAGGGTGCAAACCCTCCTATGACTATTCCTGCTGGAGACGACAATTATGTGACTGTTTTCAGACCATACACAGGGACACCTCAGATTACCGCGCCCTCAACGGTTAGCACCATTGCGCCATCTAATGGTCAACCTGGTACGGTCATTATCGAGACTCCGGTGCCCGAAACCACTGCTAGCAGTGATATGGGTAACCCCCCCGTAACTCTTCCTGCAGGGGATGACAAATACGTCACGGTCTTCAGACCTCATACTGGTACTGATGTGATAACTGCTCCAGTTACTGTCACTACCATCACTCCTTCTGGTGGACAGCCCGGTACAGTCATCATTGAGACCCCCGAACCGATCACCGAAGCTGCAACCACCATGTCTGGCCCGCAAGATGTGTATGTGACTATCTACAGGCCGTACACCGGCGCGGAACAGATTACGGCTCCGGTAACTGTCACGACAATTGCCCCAGTTTCTGGAACAGGCACAGTGATCATTGAGACTCTTGCACCCCAAACTGCCAGTACCATATACGTGACTATTTACAGGCCATACACTGGTACAGCAAGAATCACGGAGCCTACCACGGTTACAACCATTGCCCCGGTCTCTGGTACTGGGACCGTTATCGTCGAGACTCCCACTCCAGAACCTACAGTGAACAGTCAGCCAGCCACAGCCTCTGCAATCACTATCCCGTCGAACGACGAGAATCGCAACGTGACCGTCATCAGACCTTACCCTGGCCCAGGATCGGTTACTGCTCCTGTTACCAGATATATGCCCCCTACTGCGGCAGGCGATCCTGGAACTGTTATCATCGAAACTCCAGTCGAGGAGTCGACTACAGAAGCTCTGCCTCAGAGTCAGCCAACATCTGCTCCCGCCGTCACAATCCCCCCTAGTGATGGAAGTCCCAACATTACCGTTGTCCGCGAGTACCCTGGCCCAGGTGTGATTACGGCTCCCGTCACTTCTTACGAGCCACCAAGGACGCCGGGTCAACCTGGAACCGTTATAATCGAGACCCCAGCTCTAGCTCCCAACACAATGTCAGCCCCCATCGAAACAATGTCGGGCCCAGCCGATACTATGTCGTCAGGCTCAGCTGGAACTAACATCACTTTCTACACTTTGGCACCCCCAGGTGTGAAGACTCCTATCACTAGCTACGCGCCCCCGCAAACACCAGGTCAGACCGGAACTGTTTTCATCCAGACAGTTGCTTCTGAACCCGGAATGAGTGCCGGCAACGAAAGGAATGTGACCATTATGACTGATGGTTCAGCATCTCTCACGGCACCTTATACCAGATATCAACCTCCTGGAACTCCAGGAGATCCAGGAACTGTTATCATTGAAACTCCACCTGTAAAATCTCCTGAGACAACTTCAGATTCGGCAGTTACAATTCCTGCTCATTCTGGTAGCCCTAATGTTACCGTGATCAGAGGTGGTCCAGGCAAGGAGGCTTCTACCATCTACGTTCCTCCAACTGGTACTGAACCGGGAACAATCATCATTGAAACACCTACTGATGTAGCCACGACCCGGGGGGAGAATACATCTGGGTATCAGACAACTAGCGAGGCGCCAGCCGTGACCCTCCCTCCTACCTCCAACAGCCCTAATGTCACCGTCATCCGACCTTATCCTGGACCTGGTTCAATTACAGAGCCTGTTACCAAATATGTTCCACCTACCGCCTCTGGTGAACCTGGTACTGTCATTATCGAAACTCAATCATCCGATAGTTCCGCCCCAACGTCGGCGAACCCAGAGATCACTCTGCCTCCGAGTTCCCAAAGTCCCAACGTCACCGTCATCCGACCTTATCCTGGACCCGGTTCGATTACAGAGCCTGTTACCAAATATGTTCCACCTACCGCTTCTGGCGAGGCCGGGACTGTCATCATTGAGACACAGACAACTGACACATCTACTGAGCTTTCGAAGACTTCTTCTGACAACGCGGCAACGAGTAGCCCTTCTGGAATCACGATTCCACCCCATTCTGGAAGTCCTAACGCTACCGTATTCCGGCCATATACTGGCCCTGGCACGATTGAGACTCCTATCACAAGCTACATCCCGCCTGTCAATCCTGGGGAGCCAGGTACTGTTGTTATCGAAACGCCCGTTTCCAATTCGGACAGCTCTTCTCAATCAGAGGTAGGGGCCACCTCTGGTCCCGCCTCAATCTCAGCAGTGCTTACCAGTGGCGGCAACACAACACCTTTCTCGTCTCCTTCCAGCAACCCTGACGCTCTGACCATCACACCGAGCGATTCACGCGAAGACGTGACTGTCATTGAGCCAAATACCAAGTTTGCGGGTGCCACGGAGAATGTCACCCAGGTTATCCCCCCTTCAGGAACAGCCCCCGGAACGAAGATCATCTACACACCGGTGAACACGCCTGGCCAGTCGTCTGTAAGCGCCGCAGACACAGACTCTTATGTTACGATCAGCGCAACTGTCACAATTCCTGGAGATCCTTCTACCCGAACCGGTGTAAAGTCCAACGCTGGAAGTGATGCCGGCACTACAGGTGCAGAGACCAATGTCATTATCATCCCACCTAGTGGCACTGAGCCAGGAACTGTTCTTTCTCAGACCAGTGTTTATCTGGACCAGGGTTTGGCACAGCATGGGAATGTTACCATTACACGAGCAGCACCCGCTGGTATCACGACTCCCTTCACAACCTACTCGCCCCCCGCGCAATCGAGTGATATGGGAACCATCATTGTTGAGATTCCTGATTACAACGTCACGACTACCAGAGCGGGCCCTCCAGGAGTCACAACTACTTTAACATCCTACTCGCCTCCTGCTTCTCCAGGCGAGCCAGGAATGGTAATCATCGAGACGCCTGATTACAATGTTACTGTTACCCGCCAAGCACCGGCATCCGTTACGAGCCTTCGAACAACTTATGCCCCTCCAGGTACCCTGGGTGATCCGGGTACTGTTATCGTTGAAACGCCCAACAATGATTACAATGTTACAATCACCCGTGGAGCATCCATCACGGCACCTCTCACTACATATTCACCTCCGGGCTCTGCAGGTGATCCGGGTACAGTCATAGTCGAAACTCCCGATTATAATGTCACCGTCACAACACAGGCTCCCAGTTCTATTACAAGCGTTCGCACCAAATATGTGCCTCCTGCCTCCTCTGGCGATCCGGGTACCGTGGTTGTCGAAACACCTAACAATGACTTTAATGTTACTGTCACTAGAGCTGCCCCAGCTTCTGTCACCAAGATGTATACGACCTACTCTCCTCCAGGAGCTCCCGGCGATCCAGGCACCGTGTTTGTCGAGACACCCGACTACAATGTTACTGTCACTCAGGGTGCTTCAGTTACAGCGCCTTACACGACATACTCGCCGCCTGCTACACCCGGAGATCCAGGCACTGTCATTGTTGCAACACCTGACTATAATGTTACAGTCACGACGGAAGCACCAAGAACTGTCACTACATTGCGTTCGACATACGTTCCCCCCGGAAAGTATGGAGACCCCGGCACTGTCATTATCGAGACACCAATGGGTCCTTACAACGTAACCACCACACGTGGTGCCTCGATCACGGCACCGTTTACGACTTACTCACCCCCAGGCTCTCCAGGTGATCCAGGAACTGTAATTGTTGAGACACCTGACTATAACGTTACAATTACACGACAAGGACCGAAGACAGCAACTGCTGTGTTCTCGACCTACTCACCACCTGGAAGTCCTGGTGATCCGGGTACAGTTATTGTCGAGACGCCTGCCGCTGCCTACAACGTCACTACTACCATGGGTGCTTCAACAATCACGACTCCATTCACAACATACTTGAGTCCAGACGAACCTGGCGAACCTGGCACCATTCTTGTTGAAACGCCTGATTATAATGTCACAATCACAAGAGAGGCCCCGAAGTCAGTAACATCTTTAGTCTCTATCTACTCGCCGCCCGGAAGCCCTGGCGATCCTGGCACAGTTATTATTGAGACACCAATGGGCCCATACAACATCACAACGACTAGAGGTGCTTCGTCGGTGACAGCTCCATTTACAACGTACATGCCGCCGGGTCAGCCCGGCGATCCTGGTACCGTTTTGGTCGAGACCCCAGAGTACAACATCACAATCACCAGCCAGGCCACTGACTCTGTTTCGGACACAGTCACGAGGTATAACCCGCCAGCTTCTCCAGGTGACCCGGGTACCGTTGCGATTATCATGCCTAACCAAAAGGCTGCATCAACCTCGCCAACCCCACCTGTTACAGACGCACTTGGGCAGAATATTACCGTCTATCGACCCGGTCCAAAGACGCTCACTGGGCCCGTTACATCGTATATCCCCCCTGCAAGCCGCGGAGAGAATGGTACAGTAATTATCGAGACACCTGGTCCTAACACCCCTTTCAACATCACGACCACTCAAACAGTCAGCACCATCACTGCCATATACACAACCTACTTGCCAGCCGGTGCGCAGGACGATCCAGGCACTATCCTCGTTGGCGTCCCTCCTTCGCGCAATGTCACAATCACCAAGGACGACGCTACTATTACAGCACCGTATACAACTTACTCACCACCAAGTAATGCTGGCGACCCGGGTACAGTTATCATTGGTATGCCTGCTGACCGTAACGTGTCTATCACGTCTATCGTCAACACTCGAACTGTACCTTACACAACATACATGCCACCAGGCAACCCTGGGGATCCTGGCACTGTTGTGGTTGAACTGCCCCCTGATTCGAATGTCACGACAACCAAGACAGTCAGCGACCTAACTGCCATCTACACCACCTATTCAGCACCTGCGAACAGAGGTGACCCTGGCACTGTTATCATCGAGGTACCTCCTGGGCATAACGTGACAGTTACGCAAGTCGATAGCACAATAACCTCTCCTTATACAAGCTACTCGTCACCTGCTAAGCAAGGAGATCCTGGTACAGTTTTCATCGGGCTGCCTCCTGCTTCTAATGTGACGATCACAACTGAAGTCGCAACCCTAACTTCCCCTTACACAACATACTCGCCGCCGGCTCAACAAGGCGACCCTGGCACAGTTATCGTGGAGCTGCCCCCCGACAGGAACACCACGATTACAACAGAGGTAGCCAGTCGCACCAGGCCGTTTACCACCTATATGTCCCCAGCTAGCAAGGGAGATCCAGGTACAGTTATTGTGGAGATGCCACCGGATGGGAATGTGACTATTACGACAGAAGTCCCAACCCGCACTAAGCCATACACTACATTTGCAACTCCTGCCAATAAGGGAGATCCAGGTACTGTTATCGTGGAGATGCCCCCTGACAGAAATGTTACTATCACGACCGAGGCTGCTAGTCTCACTGCTCCTTACACTAGTTACTTTTCGCCTAGAACCCAGGGCGACCCTGGCACTGTTGTTATTGGTATGCCGCCAGACAGAAATGTCACTATTACAACTGAAGTGCCTGCTCGCACTGCCCCCTATACGACATATTCTGCCCCTGGCGCAAGAGGAGATCCAGGCACTGTTATTATCGAACTACCTTCTGATCGTAACGTCACTATCACCACAGAGGTTGCCGGTCTTACTGCTCCTTATACTACTTTTGCTCCACCTCCCACAAAGGGTTACCCAGGCACGGTTATTATCGAATTGCCTCCTGACCGCAATGTCACCACTACGGAGCAAGTGCCTACGCTTACACAGGCGTATACTACTTATTCGCCCCCAGGAAGCCAGGGAGACCCAGGTACTGTAATTGTGCGACTTCCACCAGACAGGAATGTCACTACGACGACTGTAATCGATACACTCACAGCAGCTTCTACTGTCTATTCTGCACCGGCCAACAGAGGCGATCCAGGCACAATTATCATCGAAATACCCCCAGCCAGGAACGTCACTACGACCGAGGTTGTTAACACGATTACTCGGGCCACTACGACTTATGCGCCGCCTGCCAATCAAGGCGACCCCGGTACTGTCATCGTACAGGAACCCCCTGAGACTAACACAACCATTGTCGAAGTCATTTCTACAATTACTCGTCCAGCTACAAGATATGTGACCCCTGGTACCAAGGGTGATCCAGGCACCGTATATATCGACGTGCCACCAAACCATAACGTTACGATCACTACGACGGTCAGCACTATCACTCGCCCAACTACAACCTTTGCACCTGGCGCGACGGAAGGGGATGCAGGCACGGTGCTTGTTGAAATGCCCCCGGAATACAACGTCACCAGCACTCAGACTGTACAGAGCATCAGCAGGCCAGTTACTCGCTACTCATCTCCTGCTGAGACTGGCGACCCTGGCACTGTGTATCTCGATTTGCCGCCAGAGTACAATGTTACTGTCACTACAACAATCTACAGCATTACACGCCAAAGCACAACATTTGCCGCAGGTGCAACGCAAGGAGATCCAGGCACTGTTATTATTGAGATGCCCCCAGAGTACAATGTCACGACAACCCAGACCGTGGAGACTATTAGCAGGCCTGTCACTCGTTACTCTAAGCCAGGTGAAATCGGGGATCCGGGCACGATATATATCGATCTCCCGCCAGAGTACAACGTAACTGTCACGACAGCAGTCCCCACGATCACAAGACTATCTACAACATTTGCTCCCGCTGCGCAACAAGGCGATCCCGGTACAATCATTGTTGAGATCCCTCCAGACACTAATACTACAACAACTCAAACGATCCAGACAATCACCCGACCAGCCACAAGGTACTCGAAGCCCGGTCAAGTTGGTGATCCCGGCACAGTCTACGTTGACTTGCCGCCAGAGTACAACGTAACAAGGACCACAACTGTTCCTACTATAACAAGGCCTTCAACAACCTTCGTCCCAGCTAGTATGCAGGGCGACGCCGGCACTGTTCTTGTCGAGATGCCGCCAGACACGAATGTCACAACAACTGAAACGGTCTCAACGATCAGCAGGCCCGTTACTAGATATTCCCCTCCTGGCACGGTCGGAGACCCTGGTACTGTATACGTTGATCTTCCGCCGGAATACAATGTCACCAAAACCACAACCGTCGCAACGATCACCAGAGCCTCAACCACATTTGCGCCAGCTGATATGCAGGGCGATCCTGGAACAGTTATTGTGCAACTTCCTCCGGATTACAATATCACTACTACAGAGACTGTTAGCACTATTAGCCGAGTCAGAACTACATACAACCCAGCTGGTACACAAGGCGATCCCAACACCGTACTCGTCCAGGTTCCTGTCGACTACAACGTCACAACAACCGAAACAGTCAGCACTATCAGCCGAGTCAGAACTACATACAACCCAGCTGGTACACAAGGCGATCCTAACACCGTACTGGTCCAGGTTCCTGTAGACTACAACGTCACAACAACCGAGACAATTAGCACCATCACCCGGGTCAGGACCACATACAACCCGGGAGCAACTGAAGGTGACCCAGGAACTGTGCTTGTTGAAGTCCCCGTCGACTATAATGTCACAACGACCGAAACCGTCAGCACAATTAGCAATACTAGGACCACATACAATCCTGGAGCAACTGAAGGTGACCCAGGAACTGTACTTATTCAAGTTCCACCCAACGATCCTGCATTACCAACTTCATTCCAGGCCCCTGGCGGGAAGTTAGCCCCATCATTGGGTATCAGCGACTCGTCAGCTCCTTTGAGCGGTCCCTCTGGTCTATCCAGCGGTATGCCGTCTGGCTTACCCACTGATATACCTTCCGGCGTACCTTCTGGTGCATTAAGTGGTATGCCTTCTGGTCTTCCCAGCGGCCAACTATCAGCTCCTTCAGCTGGTCTTCCCAGTGGTCAACTATCAGCTCCTTCAGCTGGTCTTCCCAGCGGCCCTTCAGCTGGTCTCCCCAGTGGTCAACTATCAGCTCCTTCAGCCGGTCTTCCCAGTGGCCAACTATCAGCTCCTTCAGCCGGTCTTCCCAGTGGTCAACTATCAGCTCCTTCAGCTGGTCTCCCTAGCGGCCCTTCGGCTAGTCTTCCAACTGGCGCTCAACTATCAGCACCATCCGCCGGTCTCCCAAGTGGCCAGTTATCAGCGCCTTCAGCTGGTCTCCCTAGCGGTCCTTCAGCTGGTCTTCCCAGCGGCCCTTCAGCTGATCTCCCCAGTGGCCAACTATCAGCGCCTTCAGCTGGTGTTTCAGCTGGACTCTCGACCGGTATACCGTCCGCTTCAACGGGCGTTCCAGCAACCGCCTTTGATCCCCCTGGCGGAAAGTTTGCATCCTCATTAGGTGCCAGCGGCTTATCTGTTCCTTCAGCTGGTCTTCCAACTGGCTCTGTCCCAAGTGGCTCTCAGCTATCCGCACCTTCAGCTGGTCTTCCTTCAGCCGGTCTTCCAACTGGTGCTCAACTATCAGCTCCGTCAGCTGGTCTCCCTAGCGGTCCTTCGGCTGGTGTTCCTTCAGCCAGTCTACCAACTGGTTCTCTCCCAAGTGGCTCTCAGCTATCCGCACCGTCAGCTGGTCTTCCATCAGCCGGTATACCAACTGGTCAACTATCAGCGCCTTCAGCTGGTCTCCCCTCTGGTTCTCTCCCAACTGGCGCTCAACTTACAGCGCCTTCAGCCGGTCTTCCATCAGCTGGTCTCCCTTCAGCCAGTCTTCCAACTGGCGCTCAACTGTCAGCTCCTTCAGCTGGTCTCCCCAGTGGTCAATTATCAGCTCCTTCGGCTGGTCTTCCTTCAGCTGGTCTTCCATCAGCTGGTCTTTCATCTGTTCCTTCAGCCGGCCTTCCTTCTGCTGGTCTGCCCTCAGCCGATCTTCCATCAGCTGGTCTTTCATCTGTACCTTCAGCTGGTTTACCCTCAGCCGGCCTTCCTTCTGCTGGCCTTCCATCAGCTAGTCTTCCTTCTGCTGGTCTTTCATCTGTACCCTCTGTTGGTGTCCCCGCAGCTAGCATTCCTTCCGCTGGCCTTCCATCAGCTGGCATTTCGTCTGTACCAACTGTTGGTGTCTCCTCGGCTGGTCTTCCTTCTGCCAACCTTCCCTCGGCGTCATCCACTAAAGCGACATCGGTACCAGTCGTCAGCGTCCCTTCGGCAATCGTATCGACGGCACCTGCATTGTCTACTTCCTCGACTGTGCAAGCGTCTATAGTGGCATCTAGTACCAGCAGCAAATATCCTCAGGCGTCCTTCGGCCCAACCTTTGACTGTGACGGTTATGGATATGTCATTTCCACGCTTCTTGGCAACACTCTTACAAAGGTCAACCTGATCGATGGAACTCGAACCACGGTAGCGACCGGAATCGGCCCTGGTGGTAGTCTCCTCAACGTCGCCGGCGTGGCAGGCGCAATCAACGGTATTGGTTTTAACAAGCTCGACGGTTACATATATGGTGTCGTCAACCAAGGTGTTGTCTCGGGAGTTCTCTGTGGCCTTCTCGGATGTGCTCAATCCCAGCTTATTCGTATCGCCAAGAATGGTGGCTACGAGGCATTAAAGCTTACGATCCCTTCCAACATGATCGATATGGGCGACGTTGATGAGCAAGGACGACTTTGGGTCTCAGAAAATGGAAAGAAGTGGTGGTGCATTGATGTTAACCCTGCTTCTTCTACATTCGGCAAGCTACTAAACAGTGGTACCTCTGCTACTGATATCATCTCTGGGGTGGGCGACTGGGCGTATGTCCCTGGCGGAGGTGACTATCTTTATGCTATACAGACATCACTCATCCAGTCAGGTCTTCTTCGCACTAACATCGTCCGATGGTCGCGCACAACATATACCTGGTCTCTTTATCAGTCCTACCAAAACTTTGTTCTTACAAGCCTTAACCTGGTCTGGGGTGCTGTCATGGCAGGACCGGGCGGTACGCTCTACGGCCAAGAGAACCTTCTCGGTCAGACGTGGAAATTCACCTTGGGTAACACGGCGAATCCTACGGCTATACCAGGTGGTTCTATCGCCAACTTACAAGGAGATGGTGCCAGGTGCATTGATGCAACGATTTCTTTCCCACCATTCACCTGCGACGGGAAAGCCTATGTGGTTTCAACCCTCATTGGCAACACTCTTCAATCTGTTAATATCAACGACGGCACCCGCGCCACAGTCGCCAATAACATTGGACCGGGTGGTGGAATTGATGGCATCGGATACAACAAACTTGACAACTATATCTACGGTGTTGTTAATCAAGGTCTTGTTACTGGGGTCGTTACGACCGTTCTTGGCGGCGCGCAGTCCCAGGTTATCCGCATTGCCTCGGATGGACAGTATCAGACTTTATCTGTCACTGTTCCTTCAAACACTATTACCATGGGTGATGTCGATGACCAGGGACTCCTCTGGCTTTCCGAAAGTGGCAAGAGATGGTGGTGTATCGATGTCAACCCTAACTCGCCTACAGCCAACAAGATGATAGCTAATGGCACATCAGCTACTGATATTATCTCTGGCGTAGGTGACTGGGCATTTGTTCCAGGTGGCGGCGATTACCTCTATGCTGTGCAGGCCTCGATTATTGAATCAGGCCTGATGCGTACAAATATTGTTCGCTGGTCACGTACAACGCGAACTTGGGAACGATATCAGTCATACCCTAACCTCATACTTACAAGCCTCAATCTCATTTGGGGTGCAGTTTGGGCAGGCCCAGGTGGTACTCTATATGCACAGGAGAACCTTCTTGGCCAGACATGGAAGTTTACCCTAGGAAGCAGTGCTAATCCTGTCGCCATCCCCGGTGGAGCTATCGCCAACTTGCAGGGCGATGGTGCAAGATGTATTGGACAGGATCCTGCGATCACTATTCAGCAACAGGCCACCACCACTTCACAGCAACTGCCTAGCATTACCGTTACCTCAACAATCACTGTCCCACAGTTGACCCAAGTGATCACCTCTCTCGCGCTTCCAGGTGTTTTGGGCGGTCCGGCTACCTTGCTTGTGCAGGTACCTCCCAAATCTACAGTAACTACAACACAGACGGTCAGCACTATTACTCGTGCTACCACAGTCTCGATGACTGCCACAAACTTGGGTGCTCCTGATACGGTCCTTATCCAGTACCCTCCGAAGTCCACGGTGACGACAACACAAACTGGGGTCAGCACTATTGCCCGTGCTACTACGCTCTCGATGGCCGCGGCAGACCCGAATAGTCCTGATACGGTACTTGTTCAGTATCCTCCTAAGTCAACAGTGACGACAACACAAACCGTTAGCACTATCACTCGTGCCACCACAGTCTCTATGACAGCCGCGGATCCAGGTGCCCCCAACACAGTTCTCGTTCAGTTCCCCATTCCTTACAACGTCACCATCACCACAGCTGGTCCTACCACGCTGACGGCCACATCTACTACGTACTCTCCACCCGGCACGCCTGGTGATCCTGGTACCGTTATCGTTCAACGACCGCCCGTTACAGTCTCTACAGTCGGTTCCAGTGCTTACACCACCTACAACCCTCCTGGCGCCAGCGGCGATCCTGGCACTGTGGTCATCGCGACAACAACTATTCCTGCTGCTCCGTCCTACACCAGCGCTGGTCCTCAATTCAGTTGCGATGTTTATGGTTATCTTATGCAGAAGACGGCCCTTTACCGAGTTGAGATTACCAGTGGCAAGACAACTCTCATCAACGCTAACGTCGGAGATGGTGGATGGATCAACGGTATTGGTTACAACCGATTCGACAACTACATCTACGGTATGCACCAAGACAGTACTGGTACCCAACTCATCCGTATCGGCGGCGATGGTACTTCCACTTTGCTCGCCGCCCGTACCAGTGACCGCAACATCAACATGGGTGATATCGACAACCAAGGTCGCTTCTGGGTCTCCAACAACGGAGGTGCATGGTGGACCATCGATCTCATGCCTGGATCAGCTACTTATGGCAAGATCATCATGAGTGGCACTGCTACAACACCAAACTCTTTCAAGGCGGCCGATTGGGCCTTTGTTCCAGGAGGAGGCGACTTTATGTATTCCGTCATGTATAGCAGCGATGGCTTAACATCCACTCTATGTCGTTTCAGCCGTACATCTTACACATGGACGTCGATCAAGACATACGGCAACGTGGCTGGTACCAACGTCTGGGGAGCCCTCTACGCCTCCGCCGATGGTTCCCTCTACGGTTCGGAGAACAGCAGTGGACAGATTTTCCAATTCCCCGTCGCCCCAACGGTCGGCAACCCCAAGTTCATCGCAACAGGCCCAGTATCCTCATGGAACGATGGTGCCAGATGTATCGACAGTCAAAACCTGTCCAAGTAATAGGATATCGATTCCTATGACTTTTTCTATGTATACACCCACCACAGTCAGACGCTCCCTGTCTAAGACTAAAAGGGTTTTTACCCTTACATCCTCTGTTTTCCTATGTTCCCGACAGTCAAGCACTCTCGCGTCAAGAACACGAGTGTTATGACACCTGATTTCTTTCCTATGTATAGCGACAGTCAGACTCTCGATGCATTTAGCTGAGAGGGTCTTGACCCTGAGTCCTTTCCTATGTCTGTATATTTTGTATAATAGTTTGTTACCATCGAGATTGTCATAATGTTTTTGTACAGAAATTGATCACATATGTTTTGTTCAACTCTCTACCCATTGTAAGTGATTCATGCCTCCTCATTCTGTTACATGCTATGTTCTATGTTAGGAAAAGAGCCATACCAAATACAACCAATCGCCCTTCTAGCATCCACTGAGCTTCGTCCTATGACTTTACCTTGGCCTTTCTCTCTCAGTCCACCATCATAAACGTCAAGTGCTCAAGTAGTCGCCGTACACCAGAAGAACACGGGCAATCTCTACTAAATGATGACCTAGAGTTTGATGTTAGCCACTTACTTTCTCTATCAATTCAACTTACTTCTATCGCTGATGTGCATCGTAGATCTGGCTTCCCATACAACCTGATGTTTGGTAATGAGCAGAGTAGGGAACGCCTACTCGGACGGCCAGACGATGTAGAGATTCCAGGCGTCTCCGTGTCACCTATCTCGTCTTGCTGTCATTACGCGCAGCCTGTCAAGGACCCGCGAAGAGGTTGAACTCATATCCAGAAGATCAGCTAGAGAGTATTAGCAAGGTACAGTTGTTCGATCCTAATACGTTTACTACATCTTTGAAAGCAGTTCTACTCAATGATTCCCTGCAAAATCTCGAAAGTTCAACCTGCGTCAATCTTCCATTACTCAGCTCTGCCCACGGAATTCTCACATGGTACCTCTTTCCGATAACCGTAGACATATGTGTATAGTGTTTCTAATACAAAAGGGGTCTATCAAGACTGTCAACAGCACAGCGAGGTTAGTGGTATCTGGTATGATATTCTCCTAGGGATTACAAGCGTGACATTGGCAACGATAAGTGGATGAGTTGCAGCAAGCTTCCAATCCTAGTTTAACAAGTCACTCTAGTACTTTACAGCTTTAGATGCATTGATCGTGTGCCTCTACCCTTTGAATTTCTGGGATTAAGGCCCAGGTCGAGCACAAGTTGTTTGGATGTTAGACAGAAGGAATGAAAGATTTAAGAGATTTATCCTTAGTACATATGGCATATTCAATCCCAACAGGGCCATATTGTGGCCAGATCTTCACTACCCAATCCAAACTGCCCTTCAGGCTATCTTGCGGTGTTATAAAGACCAATATCTATCTACCCTTGGTATGTCCTTGAGCTATCTGACCGGATCCATTCACGCTCAATGTTATGTCAAGCATGAAGGATGATCAGACAACGCGTACGTCCGGGCTACTTCGTATTCTTATCGATGGAGCTATGACTCACTCAGGGGATTCCGTTCGTACTTTTCTTTCGTATCGTACTGCTGTATGACGAATATTTTTCAAATGTAGTGGTTCGTCACTATCCTCATAACACAGCCTGATTACAGGCCCCCCCTGAGCAGGATTCCTAGTTCCGGTCTTTCCTAATAGAATATGACAAATGTCTTCATCTAGAAGATGAAAGGATTGCTACGAAAGATCTGGTCTTGGTCAACTTGACCCTCATGCTTGTCTCCATCAGCTGCGCAATGTTTCCAGTCACTATAGTATGCTCGTTCCGTGCCAGACCAGTAAGCTATCACCTTACCAAATTCTTACTTACATCGTTGCATGAGATGCATCCACTTTAGGCATCTCATCAGTCATTACCCAAGGGTCCGTTTTCTGAGCCTAACACGCCGGCCGGAGTTTTTGAGCCCCTGGTGATATTTACTCAAACACCTCGAAGTGCAAGAGCAGCATCCTAAGACGCCTGAAAATCGGCGTATGTAGGAGCTATAGCTCCGAGGAGATTCAGGGATCTGCCCTGGATGTATGTGACGAGGTCGAAAAGGCGAGAATGGGCGTTGGAGATTTCGCAAATTTTGGTACCGAAAAGCTGACCTTGTGGAGTCCTGAAACAATGTGATAGATATTATATAGGATATCGCGGCTTAGCAACTGGACAGGCGAGAGAGGCGAGTGACGTTGCGTGTACGCACGCAAGTATATCCCATTCGAGAATCGACTATGGATGCGAGCATACACATAAAGCAAAGATAGCCGGCTCTATACTCATCACGGGATGGTTGGTAGTTCAAGACACGTAGGGGTTGAGCATTGGAACCCGAAGTGGCTATATGGCGATAGACTGTGGACTGGTTGGTTGGAATGGCCGAGTTTGAACAACACTCGTGCCAAGACTGGGTTTCGAGTATAACACATAACAGTAAGCACCTATGCAAGTGGTCGCTGTCCCGATGCTATTTGCTGAGCTAATGAAAGACGGTGCTTGAACAGCCTAGAATATTCAGGTGCATAGAATCTTCTGGTAAGTTAGGGGCATTCGGTAATAGTGACGTCAATGAGGCAATTCAGGATTATCACCAAATTGATTATCCAAGACACCTCGGTAGAGGCCAGTGAAACACAGTGTGAATACATTTACGGAGCCATGTACCGGGACTCTCCTTCTGTGACGTGATTACCTCTAATCGTTTTCTATTTCTTAATTTTCTTATTTTCCCCTCAATCAATAGTTTAACCCCCAGGAACCGGAGGTTGCTCCGGTTTGTTTGTTTCGGCGCTTGATTAGACTTAGACTCAAGCGGGTTGAGTTGTTAAGGAGTAAACTCTCCGCCTAGAGCAAGGACCCTGAGATCTAATTCTTGCAAATTCTCCATGATATGCAACCCTATGGGGGGTCGCAAATCGCGTTCACAGCTAACGAATACCCATCGTTCGCTAGGGCAATGATGTATTCCCCATCCATTAATAACGTTATGATCCGCGCCGGAAATCCCTCTCCGACTTGACTTGGCTTGACTTGACCGCCAGGACCACATTGGAGCCTGTTCATCGACAGGGGGTGAGCCTCATCCAAACACGACTCATACAACTAATTGACCAGTGGTATTGTTAGGACGGACACTTCCGATGTCGACGACATACTCACCGCCCATATTTAACTCGATTTCTTTGACGGGTAACTACGTAAACGTTTGACGGCCCCATCTGTCACTGTGAAATGAGGACCAAAGTTGACACCATTAGCTCGAATACGAACCATCTGGGGCAAAAACGACGTCTGGATACTGTTTCATTCCAAGATCGATTGCAGGGGTCTTGGCCTCCTGCGTGTTACACTCCGTGTTGTATCCGTTGGGTACGGATACAATGGCCGGAAATGCAATTTATAAGCCAAGCCCGAATGCCCATCATGCATGTGAGGCATCATTTTCGAGGTTAGAGCCATGAAGAAAAAAAAGGCAAAAATTGGGCACTAACGCACGCTTCTCTTATCCCTTTTGTCTAGCCAACCCCTGCTGACAGCTGAGAGTGGCTCTGTTGTTCAAGGGCTTCAGATGCATGGGTACCTATGCCGACATGGCAAAAACATGCGATGCCTTCGAGCGCAGTTTTATCTTGAGCTCGCGCTTGTCCTCGGGATTTTGGCCCAATTGACTTTTGCTAGGGCTTTGCGAGGACTTCGCACCTAACGGAAGCTGCAACGTGCAGGAGTGCTTCATCCCTGCCAAACCGAATCGGAATAATAAGACATGTGCGACTATCCGTATTGTTCTTCCGAATCAATGAGGCTGTTCTAATATCTTGTGACTTTCTCTCGATCCTCCTGGAAATAATCTTCCTTGCCATCTGTGGCTTTTTTTATCATTGGGCAATAAAGCTGCATGATCAGTTCAGGTCCTTTTGACGATCTCGACCTCGTTCTCGGCTCGATGGCGGGACCAGGGAATTGGTACCCGGCTTGCTAAGCTGCCCCAAGTCTTCCACTCCCAAAAACTATTTCTTTACAGGGGCCAATACACAAAGGCCATTAGAAAGGTTATGAGTAGCTCAGTTAGTGGCTGTGTTGAAGATTCGGGAAGTTTATTCCTGGTCCGGTCCCTCAATTGACGGAGAGTCAGTCATGATACAGGACCCTGTCGCCGTGCCTGGCCTGTGGCGCAGCTCTGATGAACAAGGTTGTCGAGTAAGTAGGGGTACACTGTGCCGTAAAAAAACAGTTTGTTCTTATTGTTGTTTGGCTTTGGTACAGCTGGGGGTATCTGTATGGATGATTTGAGCTGAATTTGAGGGTGACTTGACCCCGTTGAATTGATGAGCACACTTTGCTGTCAGCCAGTCAGGTTCGAGACATGACGGGACGCCGTTCGATCTGCCGCAACAATTCTCCATTCGCGATCGTGGGTCCCGAGATCGTGGGCTACACCCACGAGGACCCTGGCGGTCGTAGCGTCGGGATCCTTTAGTTCAGGTCGACCCTTGACTAAATCATCTCGCTGAACTGTGACCGTTGGTTGTCCAATTCATCGCAGGCTTGTCAATTCTGTCAAGCCAAGCCGTCAGTATAACCACCTAACCACTAGTCAGTGACGCCATGTCATATTCTGACCGATATCGAAACTTAGCTTACTACGCTTGAATCTTTAAGACTCTAAACCATTGAAGAGTTTTTTAATTTTTTTAATTTTCTGGAGATCGTTCCCAAATCTCTCCTTTTGCGAGTCAATGCCGCAATGAACTAACAAATCGGAGAGGCATGCTTGTTTCTCCAAGGTCGATCAGCTGTAGCTCCGTTATTGAAGTTGTTGGCCGACGCTGGCGTGTCAAGGTCAATCAATGGCAGCATCAACTGCAACAGATACCAATGCTGCCATCAAGAAACAGCAAGCGTGTAGACATTCAGGCACCATCATATAGATAGGTAGGTAGTAGTAAGTACTAGGTAGGCGCTGTAGTGTCCTGTACTGTACTGTACTGTAAAGCATCAGTTCGAGATGGTTCCTGAAGCCACTGGTTCTCTCTTTCTATCTGCAAGGAAAAAGAAAAAAGCGGACCCTTGCCTACTATCCGCTGCATTATTTCGGACCCCGCCCTGTCATGCGGGTCGAGGAGCAAATGCTCCGGCTCTACGACTCCCTCATCAGACAAGCGTAAGAGTAAGGTAGTGTTTTCCACCAAAACTTACTGCTCATCAGACGCACAGGATTTTAATATCACTTTCCTCAAAATGCCTCGCTGTCGCATGCTTTTGTTCCCTTTTCCATTTCGTACCTGTTCCATCAGTACGGCACCGTTACCGAGAGTCGTCATGTCCCTCTTTTGCCACGACTCTTCCAGGTAACGTCGCCCGGGGCCGAGACAACCAACCTGACGTGGACTCGTCTTTTTATCTTCTAAGCTTCCGCTGGGTCCCTGTAACCCCCCCTTCTGAAGGCCCCTGGCTACTTGACCATACTGGACACACTGGACACTAAGCCTCGGTGGCAACTGGCAACCACGTCTGTAGTCTGTTAAACACGACTTCTGTTTCGACGCCACAATCTTTATATCAGTCCTCAGTTGACCTTGAACGAACTTCTGTTTCACGACGACTGCTATTTCATCCACGCTTGTCATCTCCCACCTATGCGAATTGTCAGCTTGCCTTTTCTTTCCTCTACCTATACGCCATTCTTCCACGTCATTGTCCATGTCGTTGGTGCGGGTCTACCCTTTCTCAATCGACGGCTCGATCATCACCTATTCGAACTCTAAGGACAAAGTTCGAGCTCACAGATAAATGTGCACGCAGCATTCGGCTGCATGCCACGTCTGCGGGAAAGAGTATCTCGTCTATGTCGAATTTTGTCAATTATTTCGTCCGCCATTACTTGTATGTCCGCAAGGCGTCATATTTCTCCGGAATATGATGCGAGACGGGCAGTGCCCAAGTCCAGTCTGTCCAAATAGTTTGAGAGGAGGCTGTCGGATTATGTGATACGTTTACTATCCAGAAGATACAAAGGGTGGTGACGGGAACCCCCTATCTTCGAATCACGACCAATTCGACCATCCGCTTAGAGCTTCTGCTCGGATACTTCAACCTCAACGACCTGATCGATACCTTTGTACTCCGGAACTTCAAAGTCAAATTTCCTGGCAATGGACGGAGTCACAAATCTGTCTTGGGAGTTAGTTATTTCGAGCTGACCCTTACGACACTGGTGCGTACCGTCCTCCAATAAAGTGTCGACCTCTGAAGTGCTTCACTAGTGGCTTTGGCGCTGTCAGGCTAATGAGTGCCGTAGGCATAAAGGAGCTACCGAGCCCTGACTTTGGCGGACCGTCTTCGATATCCCATGATGATGGAGCATCGACGGATGTGACGGGTAACTTAGTATCCTGCAGTGCTTGAATCACTGCAGGAAACGGTTCTCGAACTTCTCCTGAAAAACTAAATCCTAGTCGAATTGTCAGATGATTTTGCTGTCAGGGGAGGATGACACCATACCGAAAATCGCATCGACAACATGATCTGTCGAATTCAGTGCCGAGAGGAAATCGTCGACGAAAGGGACCTCAAGGTCTTCGAGTTGTTTGGCGAGTCGCTAGGAATAGGTTCAGCGACAGCTCAGCTTTCAAGCATGGTAAACGAGGCGAGAGACGAGTAATGGGCATGGCATATCAGTTCAACGACATGCCCGCTACTGCTATTCAACCGTTCCCGCAGGAGTGATAGAGAACAGCCGACAAGGGAGTTGAAAAACCAATACAACTGCAAAATCACGAAATCCTCAATACAGGATGATACTATACAATATCATCCATGGTGAAATAATGGTGAAGAATCACATAACAGCGGCAACTTACCTGATATAGGTCGTTCTTACTTCTCTTGGGGTAGAATACGGTCGGGCTGTAACCATACTGTCGAAGATGACGAGCAGCCACCAGTCCATCACCACCTGAGACTATTGAGTTTCTTACATTGACGAGCTAGTGAAAGAGGCATACCGTTATTTCCAGGGCCACAAGCAACAAGAATTCGGCGGCCGTTTTCAAGCGGCTGAAGGCGGTACACTGGTGGCATCAGCAGGTTAAACATTGTAGAACACAGTTGTAGACCATGTGATGCAACGCGAAATGATACAGAAACCTCCAAGTTTCATGTAAGACGTAGCCGAATTGTTGAGCAACTTACCAGCTTGAGAAACTGCAAGACCAGCGAGCTCCATGAGCTGGTCAAGTGAGAATGCACCAGTGCTCATAAGCTCTTGATCAAGGGCAGCAGCAGCTTTGGCTCCAAGTGTCTGAAGCAGTCAGCAAGTGACCTATAAGAATACCTTTCATCGCTTACTTTAATGGCCATTGTGTGTTTTGAATCTTTGATTCTGTCCAGAATTCAATGTAACTTCGTTAGGGTCTCAACAACAATGAATCAGCGTAGCAGTTCTGATGATGTGAAAGTTAAGTAGCCTCTGTATGTCGTCAGTGAGTAAATGCTGGAAGATGTAGGGACTGACATCACTCAGCAGGTTGCTCCTTCCGCCGTTTGATAGCACAGCCACACTGTCAGTTGTAATCCACTAGATGGCCAGCCACATCGGCGAAACTAGACCCCGATTCCGATTTCGAAATTGTTCCAACCTTCAGAACAGTAGCACTTGCCCGGCCGATTGCTGTTAATCGTGGTCGTCAAGTTCCCCCATATCGCCGCCATGGTTGTCAAGATCCGTCTCGCCCGTTTCGGGCGTCGAAACCAGCCCTTTTACAACATCGTTGTCGCCCACGCTCGGTGCGCTTCACCCGTCGGCTTGTGGCCCAAATTGGACGCACACCACTAACAAACTTGTCTAGGACGGCTCGCAACTCCCGCCCGCTCGAAGTTATTGGCACATACGACCCGATTCCCAAGGCCGACCCTTACGACAACTCTGGAAAGCTTCACAAGGATATCCAGCTCGATAGAGTACGCGCAAAGTACTGGATCGGTGTTGGTGCACAGCCTACGGATACAGCATGGCGGTTACTCTCCATGATTGGCATGCTACCAAAGAAGCAGTTCGGTCCCAAGAAGGACGAGACAAAGGGTGTTTTAGAGAAGGACCGTGTCCAGATTCGCTAAAAGAAGATAAGAAAAGAGAAAGGGTCAGGAAGGCTGTATGATAATGTATGAAAAGGCATTTCAGGGCGTTGGTTTGGGGATCGATATCACCCGATTTGAATGACCCAACACAAATCGAGAGCAGGCAGGACCAACACAAAAGACCACCGGGAATCTTCGGCAGATATTGAAGGCCCATGCCGCTTTCAAGAGGAGACTGTACTTTTATTATACTTACGTTGGAAACGGCTCGAATCACCTCAGCCAAGTTATTTCGCTATTACTATTTGTATTGAAGCGCTACCCAATACCATGTCTAAACACGTTTAACGCTATCTATGGAATATGAGTCGCTAAATGAGAAAACCCAACACATGCTCTCGTCTTTGCAACGCCTTTATACAACATATGTCATCCCGATAAGGCCGTAAGAAAAAAGACATAACATTTTAATGAGTGACAGCAAAGAAAATGTTGAGAACGAGACACACAGACATGACAATGGCTCCATAGATGGCAAGAGCAAGTGCCATTCTGCGTAGATGATGGTGTTCGATATGTTCGAGATCCCAGCGCCACTTGCGTCGCCATCGCCAGGAGTTTCGGTTACTACGAGCGCTGGCATTACTAGCGACGCTCACACCGCTACGAACACTAGTTGTGCTCTGGGCCAGAGCAGCAGATTCTTCCACGTCAGAAGTGGAAGAGTCTTCATCAATGTCATCGTCTTCCTTGACCAATCGTTGATGATAGGTACTGTCCGGGTTACTGATCTTGTAATAGAAGAGGCCAGGGAGGATGAAACTGATCGAGGTTGATCCGGTACTGCCAACAAATGCCAGGACGCGATCCAGACTGGTGACTGAAAGAGCAGTCATGTAGGCAAAAGTGAGAATAAAGGTGGTAATGACAGCGAACCGAAGGTCAGACATAGGAGCGGTGCTCCCGTGGTCTCCAGGCGGAGACGCAGTTAGGAGTGGTGTCGCAGTTCGGCCGTTGTTGGATGAGCTGCGGTTTGGTCGCCATTTCAGAACAGCATCCAATGAAGCTCGGCATGGATGCACCTGCAAGGGAACCGAAAAAGTAACAAGAACAACGATGGCTGCCTTGCCAATGGTCGAAGCAGCTCCGGTAGGGTCTATTCTTGTTAGTTACGGTTTGAACATTACAAACCTACTAGGGGAAACCTACACATAGAAACAATGTTACCAACAACGGCATTGCCGAAGGTAAGGTAGCCAGTAATGGCCACAACAATATAAATGGAGGCAGCAGAGCCAATGCTGGTGCCAACGACTCCGACAACACTCCTGGGAGAATTGTCCTTCAACTCGTTTAGGATGGAGAACATCTAAAAGGTCAGCTCAGTCCAACGGCTAAGGTCATTTTACATACGTTTTGGTGACAAGTGTAGGCAAAGACCACTACGGGTAGAGCGCTCAGTGTCTCGACCGCTCCGCCCCATTGGATGACCCTGATGCTACCTGGGTCAGCATGCTTATCAGATGCAAAGTGATAAATCACCAAGACAATCAGATATCCAATGGACACCAGCGCAACAATACTGGTGTACTTTAGTGAATCCAACCTCCGCAGGAAGCTGAGGGGAATAATAAGGAGCATAAACGCAGTGATCCAAAAGTTACGATCAACCAAATACGGAGCGCTATTAGCATTGCTCAAGAAGCCCAACACCACACCAGGCATGAGATCCCCAATAATGATCATGTATGATACACCGACTCCAAAACATTTGATCGCGATCGCAGCATCGAAGATAACGGCAGCGTTGGGGTATGTGATTTGCGATAGGGCAAAGAAGGATGCCGTTCCTCGTTCGAGATATCGAGCGCATCGAGACTGAAGATAGAGACCGAAAGCAGCGGTCAATCCAGACCATACAATGAGAATGACGCCGAGCATGATTCCCATGTGGGACATAACAGAGGGCATGGCAAGTGTGCCAGCTCCGACAACTTGACAGCCTACATCAGCTCGTGTCGGTTGGTCGAAAGACATTGAACGTACTTGTGTTTAGCAGATTTACGACACTGCTGATCGTGGTGGCTTGGCCGCCATGGCCGCCATCCTTGTGACCGCGACGTCGAGGTCTGGAGAATCTGTGTGAGCGATGGTAATCACCATAGCCGGTGTCGGCGGGTCTCCTCACCTTGACATGTCGCCGGCACTTCTTGTTGTAGAAGCGTTTCCATCAGATATGGTAGAGTAGTTCGTCATTAACACGACAAAGGAATATAGTGTCGTCGATTGTTCGGCGCGATCGCAAAGGACGGGGTTGGTCGTAAGGATTTCGATAATTGTTTTGCAGGTAGACAAGTTACTATGAGTGTGCTGTCGCAAGGCAAACTGCAGTTAGGTATGCAAGTTCGTTATCGCTGCGTTCCTCGGGATTCAAGTCCGATAAGTTGCTGACTAGGCACGGGGGCGGAAAGTTGGTAGGCTGGGCAGGCCTAGACCAAATTGCGTCAGTCAATCGGGCCAGTGAGTGCTTGCACTTCTACCGTCCCACGGCACAAAGGCCCCTGACAAACAGACAGAAGGTTGAACACTTGGATCACAACAAACCAAGTCACGAGCCCAATGCCAAACGAGGCTGTTGTGGTTGATTTAGATGCAGGAGGAAGAAGAAACAGTCAGGAGATGGTTTAGTACGATTTCCTGACACAGACACAGTCGGCTCCTGCCACGATCCTTGGAAATAAAAACAACGGGGAAGCTGGAGCGTTGTGCCGAAGTCGTGTAGCCAATGACTGTGCGCCAAGGAGATGAGATAGCCAATCAGGGTTGGTTTCAGACAAGCCATGATCCTGATCTGGGGAACAGCTTCAGGGCTTCAGGGGATAGATAGATGCTCTTCAGTACCTACAGCCCATTTTTACGTTCTCATGATGAGCCATGTTTCGTCTGTTTTTAAAAGTATACGATTATCACGGGCAACATGGATTTAACTCATCTTCGAGGTCTATTAACTATTCCACTCAATCAGTCAGAGACTCCCAAAATACACAACTTATCCTTATCTTACCATGATCCTGCAGGTCTCACAATTTCATGACATCCTCCTGACCCCCCACTTTCGCCCTTGACCGCATCCACTCCATTCAAACCAATACCTTACTTACCGTACCTTACTTTGAGGTCCCGCGCTTGTGCCGCGCGCTCGCTGTCACGATGACCACCACTATGGACGAGACGACCCTTTCTACGCTTGACCTACTACAGTCGCGACTCCTGCGTGTAGAGCATCTTCTCTATGGCCAGTCTCAATCACCGGCACTGGCTCAGGATCGGTCAGCGACTGATCAGATCGGCCAACTTGAGCGGCGCTTCTCCAAGCTCCTCTACGACTTCCGCGACTATCATGAGCTTATGAAGATTTGTATGTTGTATTGAACCTTACCATTTGAACCCATGCTTACTTACACTCTACAGATCGAGCCAATCCTGATTTCTTTCATGCCCCCGAACTATCTGAACCTCCATCGCAACTCGATATCGATGCCCTCCAATCTATTGTTCTTGCCTCGGCTTCAGCTTTCCCTGCTACGCTATCATCCCTCACCGCGATCAAGGATAGCCCTATTCCTGATCCGGCGGATAGTGCAACCCTTGTAGCTTTGCGGGATCGAATGAGGGCGATCGAAGCGACGCAGACTGCACAAGCTGCTGAGATAGCAGATCTCCGACAGCGAAGCGAAAAGGCCGTGCGGGCCTGGTATGAGACGGGAGTTCTGGACAACTCGAAGGCTATGGCAGATCTAGAGTCTCGTGTGGAAATTGTTGAACGAAGGGTGAGGAGGGCGGAGCGGGAGCAGGAGGCTGAGGATGAGTTATGAAGACATATTTGAAGATACCCCAGATTAGACATTGCTTCCAAGGGTCGTTGCATATTATATATAGCCCAGTACCTGTTCGTAGCGAAATTATGTAGACAAGTATTTCCACAGATGGCACATTCCATTAACGGAGTATGTGTGTTTCTAAATTGCTTATGATGGTCTGGGTCTGGTGTTGATATTGACAAGCTGTCCATGTGACATGTTTCCAAGACATTATCACGGCATCAACCAAAACCACACCGACGTCTTTCAAACTCGTCCGCCTTCATTGTAATAATTGAACGTTGAATCTTATACAAAACGTGATTTCTCCTACTAACGTCGGGTTTGTTGAGCATACAAACTTTACCATTTGCTCCAAGTTTCTGTCATTCGCCAACCCAAACCAAGCAACCTGCCAGTGGATATCTTCACGATGCCCACATAATGGGACCAAGCACCAAATACTTTTAGGGAGTTCCTCCTGTATGGTCTAGTCAGTTTCACGTGTTGGTCTTCAGGACACTGCGTGTTCAATTCCAAATCGGAGCGAAGAAGATAGTATACTCTTCATCTCTTCAGCGAGAAAACCACATCCGGAGTGTAGGTTTCTTTTTCTTCTTCTTTTCTTTTTCTTCCCCACTATCTTTTGTTTCCTTCCCTCTTCTCGTATAGCCTGTGGCCTCATCAGGCCTCCACCGGTTCGTCCTGGCTCTACATGTTGGAGTATGCCGAGTTTCAGACTTTCGAAAGTCAGGTCAGCGGATAGTGGTCGTTCGTATCAAGCTTCTGGGCGTACCTGATTGTACATAGATCTAAGATCATTATCTCTGACGTATTACAGATCTCGAGGGTTCTATAAGTTATGCGATTCATGTTACTAACTGTATGAGAACTGTTTCGGAATTCAAGATACCGACTTGGTTTCACAACAGCACAAGTTTACTTCTCCAAAGGTCCAGTCTCATATGCGTTTTAACCCTTGGATAGAAACAAACGCCTACCATGATAGTGCTAGCCACATTTCGATGACTTAAATTCGTAGAGGTGGTGTTCCCGAACCTTTCGTTGCCCCGGATGCGATGTGTTCCATGTTTCAACAGCGTCTCGGCTGATACAACCAGCGAAGCCAGACCAACTGTGCTAGATATACAAGGAAATACTGGTTGAAGAAAGAAACACCTACACGTGGACTTCACGGCGGTAATTGAATTTTACATGCCATAATTATAAAGCCTAGGCTCGACATTTCAAGTGACCAAGGTGGGTTAGATAGGTATACATAGGTAATGTCCAGGAGACAAATCATCTAACGACGAGTACTGTTTCTTGGTATTTATTATGATGGTCAGCGGGCTTTCATTTTCCTCTGTATTTCGAGAACTCCAGATCTTTGTTGGTAATGATGGTTTTATCAAATAACTGAACTAGGCAAGTCGGTATATCAAATCCAGTATGTGTATGAAACCTCAAGTTCGAATGTCACATGCAAAATATACATTATCAATGCTTTCTCAATAACGCTCAACTTACGTTGGGTATTAAACAATACTAGCGTTTTTCCTCATGTTAGTGAATGCCGTGGTTTCTACAGATTCTAGATCTATCAAGCTTCATATTGATATCGGTTGACTCGTTTACATCTCCAGCTAACTCCGTAGTCCAGTTTCATGAGTAGTCACAATGTCAACCATATTGGTCAAACTAACAGGAAGAACCAACGGGCCCATGCATGATACAGAGCCTACTGCAATTCGTGCTGCATACTCATGTTTCTCCAAAAAAAAATCACAAACCGTCACTTACAAAGGTTCAAGCAAAAGCTGTTGCAGCCAGCCTGACTTTGCTTCGCTAGCTCCATGGGACTCAGATGATCAGCGACGCACCAGCAACCGTTGGAACAGGGCCCAGGCCCAAGCTTTTTCCTGTTGATGGAACAATCTCCACAAGCAATGCTGCGCTGTCAATGTCAGTTTCAATTCAAGACCGAAGAGATTAGCCGAAATAGCGCAGCCGATCTTCTGGGAACAAAGAGGAGCCACGCGTCGTTGTGGTCGAAGGAAAGAAAAGACTTGTAAATACTACCTAGGTACGTACCACTGTTCGTGGTCAAGATCGGGCTAAATTGAAATCGGTAGCTTTGCGATTCGCTATTGAGTTTTGACGGCCCCAGGGGTAAGAGACCCGCCCTGAGAACAGGGGAGAGGCGGTTTCAACGAGAATAGAGGCTTTGGTACGGACACAGATACCTACCTACTAGTTACAGGCTCAGGCAGAGGGAGAAGAGGCACAGACAGTGAATGGTACTATGTACAAGATGGGATGAAAAATGTGTTTCTAGGGCTGTCAGAGCTCAGCGGGTAAAGAGGCAGCCGGTCACAAGTGAGGACCAAGATACGAGCGTACTACATGACCTGCTACGGATCAAAGAGTTGCGGTTTGAGATGCTAGCTAACTGATTCTTGGAGAGGGGAATAGAGAATAAGACACACTCATATTGTAGAACATGTACTCGCACGGATCAATTACTTGGTCGAATTAAGCAGTGTCGATCCAACGGAGCCGTTGTTAACGATCAGCTGCCGCTGCTGGGGTCTTATGCAAGCAATCGCGAGCGATATACCAGACAGATCTGAGCCTGAAAGATTTGGTCTCTTGGGAAGACAGCCACGGCAAAGAGTAAGACGGCAGGCCATGTCTCAGACTAGAGTGTTGGGCACCAGCCACGTTATGGTGAAAAATGTCTAAACATGTTTTAGAGAGGCGCATGCGTGAGCAACTACGTATTGACTATCGGTAGGTTGGTAAAATAAACGGGGGAGCCGTGGCTCTGTGCTTGAGCGGCATCGATGAAACTCCCGCGATGACCTTCGCCCTTGCAGCCAGCCAATAGACTGGGCTAGTTTCTGCCCTGGTCAAACCTCAAACAATACGGGGTAAACAGAAGGCATCCACTACAGTCAAAGGTAGGAATGTATTTGCAGCCACAGATCAAATGTCATGCTAGGCATGGCGAGTCATAAAAAGATTCCTATCAAAGGCGCCAGTGTCCTACTTGATGATGTAGGCTGGGCTCAGCTGGGGTCCGGCAAGGCATTATCTGGCATTACTCCAAGCGGAATTTTTACGAGCCATTCTTGTGAATGTATTATGATCACTGTAGATAAGTTGGAGGGTATCCGTTCTTCAGGGCACAGCTCCCGCTGTTCCCTTTCACCCTCATCTTACGCTTAAACAAATCACTGCAACGACCAGTACATACCATAACCAAGCAACACCAATAAATCACGAGATACCTATACAGAATACCGAAACGAAACAACCGCAAACCACCAAAATTGACAATAGCTTTGATCCAATTACGGACTCGGCTTCTTAAAGACACCCGGCTTTTCCTCTGACAGAAATCCACCCTGTCACGGCCCCCCTTCGACCCTTCACAGTAAAATTCAATCTATTTTATCGATAGTCGCCAAAGAACAGACGAAGCGCCACAGTTTACAGGGGTTGTTGGGCGTCATTTGATTTGACCAGAGCATCCCGGGCCAGCAGGCGCCTTTCATTTCCCCGATCCATAGCTTGTCCTGGACTGCCCTGAGCCAAGCAAGTTAGAGTCGGTCAGTCGCACGCAACTACATACAGAACAAGTCCGGCTCAGTCGAGTTGTTGCAGTTTCGGCTCATCTCTTCTATCGCAATTGGACAGGTGTGGTCGTTTCTTTCCCTTCTCAACAACAACAAATCTTCTTCTCCTCAACTTGTATCATTGATTGATATACTTGTTTCTTCTTGTTACACATCCACCAAATACCGACAATCTCTACTGCTGGAACAGGTCTTGGCTGTGCTTCAATTCCCCTGATTCCGTGCTTATCCCGTCTTACTTGTGACCGTGTCACATAAAATCCGTTACCACCTTACCTTTTTTTACAGTCCCTAGATCCGGTTCGGGTACCTTTTTTTTACTGGTCTGGTTACCAAAAGGGATCTTACTTTATCCTTATTCGTCCCAGCACTGTGGTGGCTTTTGTTCAGCCCTGAACCGAATCCAACGCCCACTGGCTGTGCTGTGTTACGTTGCGCTGTGTTGTTTTCATTTGCCAACCGCGCGCATTTCTCGCGAGTTGCACACGGCTGAGCTGTTGTTATTGTTGTTGCAAATCATCGTTACCGAATATTCATCCGACATTCTCAACCTCACAACTTTTCCATTAGTTGTATTACACTGCAATACCTACATAACATACTTTGCGCCAAGACCAATCACTTAAACTACAGTACAGTATCAAACATCTTTGAGCTTGCTGTATTCGTTGGAAGTGAACCTATTACTCCCCCTGCCCTGGTCTTTCTTTCACTGGGCTAGACTGGGACTGGACTGGACTGGACTGGATTCTGTGCTGCCCCTTGTCTCCGCGTGCCTTTTTCCCCCTTCCCACATGCAGACAGCGCATCCCGCCCATCCCATCCATCCAATCTGTTCATTCTCTTCCCATTTCAAACCGTTCCATTCAGTTCAATTCAATCATTTCCGTCCTCTCCTTCTTTTCTTCCTTCCCACTGATCCCAACCGCTCACCAACAGATAATTATTTTTTGTTTTATTATCTCGTCCGCGGGCTTGGATCATTCCACTCATTTTTCTATTCCTTAACTTGATTCTATTATTACTACCATATTTCTCCATCGACTTGTCGCGACCATCCGCTCGTCTTACGACTACCGAATTCATACAGAAGATCGACACTGCTTCGCTTTACTTCGCACCACAACGAATCGACTCGAGCACAGCCTCTTTCTTCTCTTTCTCATCGCATTTCCTCCACCGAATGCTCCGGTAGCAATCGAGTCTACATACAATATCACGTCTGTTTGACAACCAATCGGCTGCAACAACAAAAGCGTTTTCTCCTCTCGCGACCAACCTCAAATCGCCATTCGGGCTGATATCGTTCTTATGCCATCGTACTCTCTCAGCTCTCCCTCGCTTCAGAAAATGGACAACTCAAGAATGTACGGCCAACGCAAGGGCATCCAGATGAGCAATATTCTTGGCGACCCCTTTGCTCTGGCCACACTATCCATCAGCACGGTGCGTCTCTTCCTGCGCCTCATTACTACTACGTACTAATCCACCTCTGTAGCTTGCCTGGTTTATCACCTTTGTCTCCTGTATTATTGGTAGAATACAACAAAACGGTGATGACGACCTCGCTAAGAATGACCCTTTCCCAACGTTTGTCTGGTGGAGCTGCATTTACTGCTTGTGCCTGATTACTGGTGTCTTTGTTGTGATCGGAAGCGATGCTGTCCATACCTATCATGTCGCTGTTACCGGTTATCTCGCAGCGGGCATCGTCTTAGTTTCGTCGAGTATCAACCAGCTTCTTTACTCCAACAGCGGCGCACGTGAGGCTGCTTCGGCTGGCTTCATTCTGCTAGCCATGGTTATTGTAAGTTCTGCTTCATTTTGAGCTCAAGCGCACGTCTAACAATCTGAAGGTAATCTGGACTTTCTACTTCGGATCCAACCCATCTTCAACTCCTCGAGCTTTCCTTGACTCATTCGCCCTCGCAAAAGAATCCACCACCATTCACCGATCGACGATGAACGCCTACGGTGGCCGTCCAGAGACTTCCAACTCAGTTCAGCCTCCTCAAATGTACACTTCTGCCCAGCTCAACGGTTTCGAGAACCCCTCGCCTGTCGGTGGTATCGCTGGACCTCGCGGCTCTGCAGTTCCCCAAAGCTACACCAACTCTGCCATGCAACAACAACCACCGCAATCCAAGCCCGGCCACTCTCCCGGCAACGACACCGAGGTCGTGCCACCCACCGAATACCCTTATCGGGCAAAGGCTATTTACAGTTACGAGGCCAACCCCGATGACGCCAACGAGATTTCTTTCTCTAAGCACGAGATTTTGGAGGTGTCAGATGTCAGCGGAAGGTGGTGGCAGGCACGCAAGGAGAGCGGCGAGACGGGTATTGCACCCAGCAACTACCTCATCCTGTTATGAGCAACGATCCATGCATGGATTCCCTGGGATACCCGTTCGATGAGGCGCGAGATTACGTCCATCGAACACCGTCAGACCCACGTACGGGCTGCTCGTTCATTGTTTGTCGCATTTTAACGTTTTTAGAGTCACGACTCGGCGATTTGGTTTCAGCACTGGGATGGGAAATATGTTGGATGGAGTATATTTGGGACGAACAAAACCCCTTGTGTTATAAACCGGACCACGGCGCCTGCATCCAGGCAGTTCTTTCTCACTTTGAATGTCTTCTTTTCTACTTTCCTCAATTATTGTTCTTTGATTTATCCATTACCCCGACAATCACGAGACTTGACTCGGCCTATTGTTTAACCCTCGGCTGGCGAATGAGCGACATGGCCGCTGGCAGCGTTGAGTCAGTAAGCCCACAAAGACAAGGTACAACACGATGCATTGCGTATGCAGAGCAGCAGGCGGGTTGAGCTTTGTATGGAAGATGTTGTATTCGGTCCAAAGATCTGGGCCAGTCAGGTGCAGTTATGAACAGTACCAAGCGAGCTAGCTACAATGAGAACGGATCGAAGTATCCCTCTCGACCTAGTAAACACGAAGATTATTGGAATGCATACCGACTCTTGCTATGTGATCAGTTGTAAATTTGGGCTAATTTAGGATCTGCATCTTGCGGGGACTACTGGGTCCTTCGCTTGAGGAGTTAAGGTTTTACTCAGGAACGCGTGGCAGATTCGTCAAAAAGAAGAAAAATGGGGTATCATCAACAGTCCCAAAACTAGCCTTTCCGAGACTAGACAGGCACAGCTCTCGTGTTCAAGCTGGTTCAGCCAGCCAGCCATTGGTGTTTTGCGTTTGTTTTTGTCTTGGACTCAAAAGACAATACCTCGGCCTGCGAATTCCGACCAAATCTTATCGTTATCAGGATCGGCATTCGCAATGTCGATGAAGCCGGCACATGCTAGGTGCTGCCGATCTCATCCGGATTGCGCGTCGATCAATGCGATGCGGCTTTTGCGTCTCAGGCATGATGCGTCGCCTCCACTTGAGAAGATCTTTGAGCCGCACAAGCTCAAATATTGCCAAGAGGAATTGGGTTGACTTTGCTTTCCAAATCGATTAACGTGCTTTGCTCATCGCCCCTCCAGTCTTTTTCTGAGCTCCCTCTCCTTCTGTAGCACCTCAAGCTCCAGTCGTTCCACACCGTACCGCAGAGCTTCCTTGCGCTGTCGAACGGCTCTCGCGCGGAGCTTTTCTTCCGCTGTAAGCTTACGACTGCCGGTCTTTTGCTTCTTAGACTTGCCACCGTATTCATCGTAGTTATCGTCCGGGCGTGAAAGACGACCCTGCTGCAGCTCCGCGCGGGCTTTGAGGGTCTCGATGCGGCGTTCCTGGCGCTCGATTTGGGAGTCTGCGCGGGCGAGGAGCAGGGCGATATAAGGGCCTATTTCGTCACGGAGGGATGCTTCAGCTGCTGCGAGTGTAGGTTGGGGAATAAGTTCGTAATGCTGAGTTTCGTTAGCATAAGGATTCGAGATGCGAGGTAGACGAGGATACTTACGCGGACGGTCTTGAGGACATTGACTAGCCGTGGGAAATCGGAGACACCATTGTCCAGTGTTTCGACGGATGATTCGAGGAACTTGAGAGATGTGCGCAGTGATGAGACGCAGTCTGAGTATGTAGAGAGGTGGGCAGCAGCCATGATGATGATCGATCGTGGGGTGTTTTGGTCCTTGTCGTCGCGGGGTAAACTAAGGACAAGGTATTTCAAGATTGTTGAACAGCTTAGGGTTCAATTACTTCCTAGTTGATAAAGAAGGTGCGCAGAGACTCGCATATAGCCTAGTAGTTATGTACGGAGGTTTATCGCAAATGTTTCAATTGTTTTGGTTCAGCTTGTCAATGCGGAGCGCAAAAGTTAATAAACAATGGCTGAGTGACGATTGACGCACGGGCCAGTCGCTTAATTGGTCTTCAGTACAACTTGTCTACCGAACTTCCACCGGTAACAACTTCAACCTCATGCCATGTTCTAAGGATACAATACGATGGGATTCATTTGGTTTCTTCTTGCTGTGACTGAATTGTACATGAGTTTCTTGGTAGTCTATATTCACTTGTTAGTTGATCTCTGATGAAGACGAAAACAGTAGATTGTAGATTGAAGACGACGAATCTGAGCTGCAAGCCTAGCTGTATCTACAAGTCTAGCTGCGTCTGCAAGTCTAGCCATGTCTCCAAGCCTTTCTGAACGAACAACATTGCGTGCTTGACTGGCGTTAGTTATTTTAGCAAGTCTGACACATACTCGCACAGTCCCAGGCAATGGAATGCACGAATCGTGCAACCTCATCTACAGCCCCGGTAGGGCTCTTGGTGAACAACGTGTTAGTTTTGTCCTGCTTGATCTTCAAATGCGTACATTACCAGGCCATCCCTCAAGCATATTTGAGTACGGTTATAGCCTAGGTACTAAAAGAGTGTAGAAGTAGTCTGTCAGGTGATATCTTCTTTATGTACCTAGGTAGACAACAATTATTATAGAACCCCTGGATTTCCGAGATTTCAATTTTGATATTAATTTTACAAGCTTTCTAATAAGAGTGTGTTCCATAACTCTAGTGGCCCTTTTCAATATGAGCTTCCTAGCTCTACATGATTAGTTTAAGTTCTTGTCGGAGTGACTGTTCGAATAGGTTCAATATTTACGTTCTGGAGCCCTGTAGTATATGCAATGGGTAAAATGTAGACTTAGAGTCCCGTCTCAACATGTTGACGCCAGGAAATACAAAGCAAAGTATCTACAGTCCCACTAACAGATAGGCTCAGTTGCTCCAAAAGAGCAGAATTAACTGCGACCAAACTTATCTTTGCGGTTCATAACTAAGAGTCAATCGGGTCCCTAACGATTATGAAAATCTTAGTATCATGCACTGCAGTATAAGAGATCTCAAGACTAGTCATGGAAATAAAGAGGTTCCAAGGACTTTGTTGTAAACTGGAAGTCATATGAAGTACCAGTCACAACTCTGAGCCAGACATATGCTTCTGCAGAATCAAAGCCATAGATACCGATGTGCTTTTACTTTCATCCCTGTCTAGTAAATGTTCTACAAACATGCTTTCGATCATTCTGTTACATCAATTATCTTACCTTTTAATGTTCGCTGTGGGCCGTGTAGTCATTTTACAAGGCATTGCCCATTAAAGTGCTGCCACAAGGGCGAAGGTCATGAGCTTTAGGTTCGAATCCTTACAGATGATCGATTTTCCCTTCTTTCAATTATTACTGCATCAATTGAACGTACTTTGTATGCGAGTGACTAGTAGTTCTTATCGCAAACTTCCAAAAGGGCTCCCAAATGCTGTATAGCGAGAACGTGGCGGCATTGTAACTGAAAATACGAAACAAGCAATGGTCTTCAAGAATTCAGGGTTGTCTGAGCTTAAGAAGGCTTTTATAATAAGCGGTCGTACATGGATTGATCATGTTAACAGGTATCGTTTGATGGATTGTTCTTATGGGAGAGGGGGGGAGTGTTTTGAGCCCGATGTCCTTCGTAACAAGCTACAACCGCAGCAGGAATTCATACGCAAGCTTTTATCTCTGAGATTGTTTCTGTGCTGACAAATATGTCAAAAGAACATATGCATATGGCTAGATATGTAACTAATGTTACTCTTTTATGAAGTATCTCATTCTGTAAAGCTTTCTGTATCATATTTCCATCTCTTTTGATTTTCTTTTGACATGTCTAATCTGTGTTTGGCTGCTAACGCTTTAGCAGCTCTGCGACACTATGTTACATCTTTCATCGAATGGGGCCATCGTTCTTCATTCTAGATATTCGCTAGTTCGAAGATTCTTGCTGAGACTTTTAGAGTACCTACCTACTGGGTACCAGAAAGTTGTCCTTCGGGACTTAGGGCACAAAATAAAACATCCTGAAGAGTCTGGTCTAACTTGCATAAACTGACCTAATGATATCGTCTCTTATGCTCATAGCAGCAAATTCTTCTGTATTGATTGCGTATGAACAACTGCTTCTAGGCCTTTTGTAACTGACATGCACAACAAACGTAGATCACTCCGAGTTACATAGCCTGATGCTCGTCAACAAGTTAAGTGTGCATCTAACCCAAGGTGGTTGGAACAACTGTATTTCGAAATTAACAATCTTCATGAAAACTATAGCTTCTCAATGGTTTAAAAACATGTGCGTCGATAACGAGAGAAAATACGGCAGGACTCACGCAGTAGATTGCAGTAGACCTTTCTACTTTGAACAATCTGACTGCCAGATACTCTTGTAAATTATGGCTAGAAAAAGACCTGCCAGATAAGCCTGGCAAACCCTCATCAACTCGTTTTCCAATATTACTTGTAGTGACAACTGCATTTCAAAGCCTGACACGAATTAGTTTGATATTTTACTTTCAGCACAATTACTAAATTCACATACTATACTGACTCTAGACTATTTGAAGTTATCGAAGTTCCGAAATGTACTTCGTCGAAATTGAGTCCCGAGCCAGCTTTGACGCGCTGGTATGCAAACTACTTCAACGTCACCGATCAATAAATGACATATTAAAGACTCCTGACAGTACTTTAGACTCAGCTACAAAGTGTATACAGTTAACGATTATTTGTTTAACTAGATTATCTATTCAAAGCTGCAATCTTGTTTCGAAAGAGCTTCGCCTACCCTATATCTATAATCAACTAGTGTCAGTCAAGGTATTGTTTATTTCAACACTGTATGACTATCAGAGACTGTCGATCTTGTATCAAGACTTGAATATTAGGTCGGCCAGGTAGCTTGATGACTCGTCTTGATATACCTACCTAGAAAATCTACCTCTTCACCCAGCTGAGGTCCTCAGTGATGGTCATGTGACCATGAAATTGAATGACGAAGGTTCCGGAATCGGTCCCACTAAATTCCAGCTCTGGCGCTGCTCGCCTTAGTGGGGACCTAGGAAAGGCAGGCAGGAGCCTCTTGCGTGAGCCTCGTCACTGAATCGACCAGCTTGGACTACCTGAACCAAACACGCCCCACGATATTTGACCCATAGCATCAACACCACATATCTCCAATTCTCAAACCCGACTCCCTCAACACCAGTACTACCAACAATTACGTATCTTGAGGGACGTAGAACGCGAATACAGCCACCATGTCTGACGGAGTTTTGAAGCCCGAGAAGGACTTCTCGAAGGAGGTTGATCAGCAGCTCCCTGAAGCTGAGAAGCTGGCTGCGGTGGGTGTTTGAGCTTCAAATTACCGAGACGAGCTCTGACTGACATTATATACAGTCAAACAACCTTCAAGGTGCCATTGAGAAGCTTGCTGCTCTCGAAAAGCAAACCCGACAAGTACGCCCTTGCGCTCTCGATCCTCTTCTCCGCTAATCCAGGACCAGGCCTCCGATCTTGCGTCAACATCACGAGTACTGATCGCAATTGTCACACTATGCAAAAATGCGGGCGACTGGAGTCTCTTGAACGACCAGACCTTGGTCATGTCCAAGAAACACAGCCAGCTTAAGCAAGCTATTACCAAGATGGTTCAGACCGTCATGGGCTTCCTCGACGACACCCCCGACCTTCAGACCAAGCTCTCCGTCATTGAAACCCTACGAACAGTCACAGAGGGCAAGATCTTTGTTGAAGTCGAGCGAGCTCGTGTCACCAAGATTCTTTCTGATATCAAGAAGAAGCAGGGTGACCTCAAGTCCGCCACAGAGATTCTTTGCGAGTTACAAGTCGAGACTTTTGGATCCATGGACCGAAGGGAAAAGACCGAGTTTATTCTGGCTCAAGTTGAGCTATGCATCGAGAGCGAAGACTGGACACAGGCCGCCATTCTCGGCCGCAAGATCAGCACCAAATACCTTTCTCGTAAGCCCAAGAAGACAGCCGAGCAGATCGAGAAGGAGCAAAAGGAGCGAGAGAAGAAGATCGCCCGTGGCGAGGAGGTACCTGAGGAGAAGGAGGACGACACAACTGATCTCAAGCTACGATACTATGAGCAGCAAATCATTCTTGCCAAGCACGAAGAGAAGTACCTCGATGTTTGCAAGCACTACCGCCAGGTTTTGGACACAGAAGCTGTTGAGGAGGATCCGGCTAAGCTTCGCCCTGTATGTGACTCGCTTCTAGCGCCAATCAGGTTTACTGACATCCATCACAGGTCCTTCAGCGTATCATCTACTTTGTCATCCTAGCTCCTTATGACAATGAGCAGCACGACCTCCTTCACCGAATTCATAAAGACACCCGTAACTCAGAAGTCCCAGCGGAAGCTGAACTTCTGCGACTTTTTACTGTGCATGAGTTGATGCGATGGCCCGAGATTTCTAAGAGATTCGGACCTCACCTCTGCAGTACCGACGTCTTTGACGTACAGCCTGGTCAGTCTTCAGACGACAAGGCACACAAGCGATGGCAAGATCTCCGAAAGCGGGTGATCGAGCACAACGTGCGAGTTGTAGCCAAGTACTACACTCGCATTCAGATGAGCCGCCTTACTCAACTACTGGATTTGACCGAGGACGAGACCGAGAAGTACATCAGCGAACTTGTGACCTCGAAGACCGTTTATGCCAAGATTGATCGACCTGCACGAATCGTTAATTTCGCTAAGCCTCGAGATGCTGACGATGTTCTCAACGAATGGAGTCACAACATGAAGAGCCTTTTGGGCCTGCTTGAGAGAATTGATCATCTTATCACGAAGGAGGAGATGATGGCACGGATTCAGCCTGCCAAATAAGGGTTCGGAGTAATGGATAGAACGGTTTATCATCATGACGGTATGGGTGTTCTGTGTTATACAGGTTAGATAGTCCCCAAGATGAGGATACATGATATGACATTCAGTCTACTCGAGTCTATCTATTTGTAGTCTATATGCATCATCTAAACAGCCTATAATTACAATTCTGATTTAGGCTCCTTGTCTTGGGCATGCTCCTTGATGAAGCCAGCCAGTGGTGCTGCCCATTGTTTGCTCACAGGTACGTGGTGGCCTCCAGGGTGGACAAGCACAAGAGGGTCTTCGCAACGATCTGAAAGTGCGCGACTGCGGTTCTCATCCACCACCGTATCAAGACTGCCTACAAAATGCAGTGTAGGGGTTTTGATCTTGGGGTCAAAGCAGAACTGCAGTGAGTCAGGAGTTGCCCAGAAGCCCGAGTAACACACGGCGAACTTGAGAGGGTTTCCAGAATTCGCTTCCCTCAACCCCCTCGCCCAATCCCCCTCCTTGCCCTCTGGTAGAGCACGCTCTGATTCCATCGCTGCCGCAACGAGAGCAGCCATAGCGCCACCTTGACTAAAGCCGCACACCGCATCGATACCTTCTGAGTCACGGATAGCCTGAGCGACGGTAGCCATTCCCTCGTCTAGCAGACGGTAGTTCCCAGAAGCTTCATCTTTGCGCCACCAAGCCCAGGTGTCAGGCTGGTAGTCCTCGGCTTGCGGTTCCTCAGGAGGTTGATAGCCGGGAATGTCTTCCGGGCTGAGCCGGCTGGGACCTGTGGCGTAGAGAAAGACGGGGAGAATTGAGACAGGGTTGAGAAGCTTAATAATAGTCTTCTCTAGAGCGCGGGTCTTGGCACGGAAGAGATCGCCTGACTGTGTGTAGCCTGGTGGATGTCAGTGACTGAGTTTTGAGATGTTTATGAGCTAGTGTCAGGAAGACGATTGACATCGGACCATGCAGACGTCAGGTTTTATAAATTCATCCTGGACTTACCATGAAGCATAAGAATCTTGACCTCCTTCTTTCCTCCATTGCCATTGGCTTTAGTTGTTGGTGTGGTAGTCATTGTAGATAAGCAAACTCTGTACACAGAGGAAGGAAATCTGAAAGATGAGACTCTTCTGGTAGAATTCGCAGTAGCAATCGGTCTAGCGGCAGAGAATATGTTGATGAGAAGACGCATCTAAGGGGATAAGACGGACTGTTGGTGAGTGAGGCGGATTTAAATCGGTGTTGCAAGAGGTTGTTTCGCCGTATGAGTCGACAACGTGGAGTGAGTGAATGTACCGATTACAATGATTTGTCAGGAGTGATCTCTCTAACGGCGTCGGGCCGTTACTTCGAATTGTTATGCTCCATCCCCACCGAAACAATGTTTTGCTTTAAAAACGTTTGAGCGAGGATGTATCTTGTTCTAGGGACCTGTACACACTTTATGGCAGATTGGCGAAGAAGTATTGCTTACCATGCGTTCTTAATTCCACATTCACATCCACTGATGTCACTATATGTAATATGCATGACGTTCAAACTACTTAAACTTTATCGTATAAGATGATTCAACAAGCCCAAGTTTGGAGTGGGAAATAGTATTGTGTTGTCACTAATTGAATCACGAAACGGAGAACGAAATGAATCATGTGGCCATGATGATGGACCGCTACATCCACAAGAGCGTAATCGCTAGTATGTCGCGGTGAGTATTGGGCCATAGTTTATCTTCCTTGCACAAAAATAGAAATAGACCACGGAGCATGATGGTAGATTTCAGAGTGAGTCAAGGGTTTGTTTTTTCACATATCACATAACCAGACTGATTCCTGATTTCCTGCACATTCGAACATCCGGGTTTTTGAGCGTATTCGTGGCTGCCAACTGCACCCGTGGGTAAGTCGTACAGATCGTTGTGTAGGTCAATTAAGCCCCTTTTGCGATTCTATGATACAATTCCATCTCGTGGGCCCTAACCTCGCGTTCGAGCGGATCGATTATGCTTGCCGGCTTGGACGAAATCCCTTTCCCCATTCCCAATATCTTAGTGGCCACCAGTTTTGGCCTTAGGGTTGCGGGGGTCGTTCTTGAACTCGGCGGCTGTTATCTTTGGTCAATCGTACTTCTGGGTAACTCATTTTATAGGGATCGTACAGTTCATCATAGCGTTCTGGGCGGAGTTGACACCGTAGGCAATGATAACACCTGTATCCGGGTTAATTGCTGTCCAAATCTCATCGATGCATCAATCGAAGTCGGAAATGCGGGGGAAAGCTCGAGGTGAGAGCGGATTCGTCGGGCGAGCTGCGCGATTTGACGTACCGGCGGCGAAGAAAGGCCAGTAAGGCTTCACTGTAGGCAAGAGTCAGCGGGACGGATTCGCGATGGCGCAGTCGGGAGAGTCGCAATTGAACGTACAGAAGGGAGCGTTGAACTTCTTGAGGGGTTGAACACCGAGCCAAGACATGATGACGGATTTCGTGGGTATCGCGGGAGGTAGGTTCGGTTTGATGGACTTGGACGTCGGCAACGGGTGCTTTGAGATTGAGATTGCTCCAGAACGAGCCTTTTTCCGAACGACAGACCCAACAAAGCTCCGAGCGGGTTCTGCCGAAGCCGAGCCCGGAATGTCTTCTGTGTGCCTGATTTTCAAGGCTTGAGAATTGGAGTTCGAGACCGGCTGAGTAAGAAAGTACGTACTCCTGCCAAAGCTGAGGAACAGCAGGCCCAACCGAACCCCGCATTCTGATGGCGCGCTAAGCTTTTACACGTGATGCCCGGTGGAGTGACATCATAAGATAGCTCCCCGAGCTCCAGCTTTAAGAAGGTAGTGTACGTACTGCTGAACCTTTGCGCCTTGTCCTCTTATCTCTCTCAATTAGATCAGCCTATTCTGCCATTGTATATTGTCTGTACTCGTCATAAACAAACAACCGAAAAAAACTCACCCAAAAAGTGCGGGGTGAAGTGAATTATACATTCCTGGGCGTGCAACCGAAAAGCCGTTCCGTCCCTCCAACTCTCGGTCATCCAATCGTCCACCTGCTTCGCCCTCCTTACTTTTACCAGGGCAATCTCAACCCAAGACTGCTTCTGATACCACCTTTGCGCTTAAACGCCTGCCTTCCCGCTTCTGCTGTGCTCTCTGCCCGCACCAAACAACCAGCCTTTGTTTTGGTTGCCACCAATTGTGCCGCATCTGACCTTCTGCTTCCGCTTTACTACTACATACCTCGTCTAAACTCTCGGTGTATTTTCTTGTTTCAGCATCTCCCCCTGTCTCTCACATACGACTCCGACTTCGATCTCCGACGTTGTTGCTCCCTGAAAGATCGCCCGCATTCTCCCCGCGCCTTGTGTCAGCTTTTAATAGATACACATTGCGCCTCATCAGCTTAAAAAAGAGACTTTTGCATTTTCATTCCTGAATCACTTTTTACCACCTCCGAAAATGCTTAGTCGCCAGTTCGCACGCGCTGCAACTGTCACTCCGCGTGCCGGTGTGCGAGCTCTGAGCTCGACTGCTGTCCTTGGTCGCACCCCTTCCATTGGAGATGTCAACCCTACACACGCAGAGGTCGATAAGTTTAGCAAGAAGCAGAAGGAATTTCGCGAGCACTTGGTAGAGGAACAGAAGAAGCGAGAAGCCAGTTCGTTGCCCTCCCATCCGCAGCCAGCTAACGTTCCGTTCGCCAAGTCGGACGAAGGCTCACAGAATGACCATGTAGGACAAACCCAAGAGGCTAAAGAACCAGAGCCATCCCGCAAGGCAGGCCCTTTGACGAATCTCATCTACGGTACCAAAGAGGGTCGCGAGCTTGATGCCCAGCTCGAAGCAAGCTTCAGTCAGGTCCTTGCCCGTGGCAAGTACGTCCACTCGATTGTTCAGCACGAAGTCAAGCCCGACAAGGTTGATGAATATGTCGCGCTCGTCGGCAAGTGGTATCCCAAGATGGCAAATTCCCCAGAGAACAAGGTGAACCTGGTCGGAAGCTGGAGGACAGAGGTTGGTGATTGCGATACCTTTGGTATGTACAAGCTAGTTTTGCAAAGTCTTCCGGTCGCTAACCATGGCAACAGTGCATATTTGGGAATACCAAAAGTACGAGGGTTACCACCAGTCTCGATACAACATGACACACCACCCCGAATTTTCTGAGTTCGACAGCAAGCTGAAGGGCTTGATTAACAATAAGAGGATCTCCCTCATGCAAGAGTTCTCTTTCTGGCCAACAACTCCTCCACGGTCGCTGGGTGGCATCTTTGAACTGCGCTCCTACACATTGCACCCTGGCAACTTGCTCGAGTGGGAGACACACTGGCGACGAGGACTCAAGGCTCGACGTGAGGTTATGGAAGGTGTTGGTGCTTGGTTCGTCCAAATTGGCGACCTCAATACTGTTCACCACTTGTGGCAGTTTGCCAACTTGGAGGAGCGCCGTAACCGTCGCGAGCAGAGCTGGCAGGTTGAGGGATGGAGCGATACTGTCCACAAGACAGTGCCTCTTATTCAAAGCATGAAGTCCAAGATCCTTGTTCCCATGCCTTGGTCTCCCGTCCGATAAACGCCCAACAATGGTCTTGTTAGCGATGTCTTCTGATAGTGTCTGATTGATGAAGCATGGGTCTTTGACCTGGACCTGGCCAATCTAGACATATGGCATATCCGAGATGAGTTTCACTGCATAGTCTGTTTCTTTTGAATTGGTGTTCTTGCAGATTTAGCCAAGGAGTGAGGAAACGTGGATCATGGATTACATGTACAAATGTTTATTTGTTTCTACAAACTCAATTAAACTAGAATCACCTCCAGATTTGATGGGCAGGAGTGATTAGCCACAAAGGCCCACGAATATTATCTGAGTGAAGCAAATCTAAGAAATAATAACCAATAATAGTCGCTCCTACTTACAACGCCGGGGTATCCAATCAATTTACATACAAAGCCGCTCACATGGCCTTCCCCTCTTTGCTAGGAGTCAACGCTCAGGACCTCTGCAATATTCCTTCTTGCTTGACCAAGCATGTGACTAAGGTAGCTAAGCTTGGACTGGATGGATATAAGGCTCGGATCTGCACTTTCGACGCGCACCTTTTCCCGGACATAGACTTCCTGAATATCATTGCTATCCACGCCAGCGGCCGATGATCCTGGCTCCGGAGTATGGCGGGCACTGCCCCGCTTCGAGTTGCCAACATCAGACCCCTGCGTGTTGTAGCGGAATACAGTGTCCATCTCATCATGCTCCAAACGACGGACAGTTCCGAATGCCAGACCAAGCTTGGTACCAAAATGAACAGGGGCATGGACGGGCTCAAGAGCACGTAGCCAGAGAATTATGCTACTTTCCTGCAGTCCGAGGTAGAAACTGAGATTTGGTCCGATCGAAGGGCTAAACTGGTGCGACGGACATGAGCACATCTGCCAAGCAGGATCCGAATCTGTCAAGGGAGGGCCTTTGAGGAGAACTGAAGAGTCGTTGATAGAATCGGCAATAATGCTTAGAGTAGAGGCGAGAGAGCGGGCGTCCTGCGGCCTGGACAAGGTTATGCCGAGTAGGTCGATGGACTGATTGAGATGATTATGTAGAGCATCAAGACCCTGTATATGAATGGCCTCGTTTTGCGATAGTGACAGCGTCTGAGGGGGTATCGTTCGAAGCTGGAGATGTATTGTCTGCGATCAAGAGGCGTCAGCGTGAAGCAGAAGACCGGCGCAACTTGCGATGGAAGCTCGGAGCTCAATGTGTGTCCTTACGCCTTTAACGATGCGAGTTCCAACGCGCGTGAGCGTCCCCTTAACCTTTTCGTTTCGCGGCGTGCTCATGACGAGAGTACTGCCGGGATCAATGGGCGCGAGGAGCGCATAACAATCCTCAAGGCCATGTTTAAGATCGCGACACAGCTCAAGCGTTTCGTTGACAATCCAATCCAGCTCGCGCGCCTTGTCCAAGTAGATCAGCATAATGTCCGGTGTTTCAATGCCTTCGATTTGCGCAAATCGAGAGGGTTTGATGTACCTGGCTTTCGGAGGCTTTAAGCCTGAGCTCATCGGGCGAGACAGGAGGCCAGATTGCAATCGACATGATGAACGGGGCCCTAGCTGGTGAGTCCTAAACAATATGTACGGTAGGCAGCCATCAAGTTGGTGCTATATGGTCGAGTGATGCTGAGCTATGGACGAGTTGGATTTGGAGGAGTGGCCCAAATGGAACCGAGTCCAGGTGAGCTTTGCGCCTGGAGGTGACGTCTTTCTGTCGCAGGCCATTGCAACGCTAAGGAGTTAAGGGTGCAGACAGCTGCGCCACATGTGGCGTTTATACATTTTACCTCTTATTTTTAGTTATCTCGAGGTTAAGAAGTGGGAACTGTGAAGGATAGAAATGGATTAAGTCGAAGAACTTGAAACTATTACTTTTCAATCATGGTAGTTATTTTGTACTTAGGAACTTATGTTTGGTTGTTTATATCCTATCCCTCATACATGAAGGACTATCGCGGGTAGTGGGGTGAACGTAGGTAGGTATCTCAAGAAACTTTCATTCATAAGATTTTCTTTCCTTTGACCATCGCATTCCATTACTCCCAATCAAACAAATCGAAATAAAATCAAGCACTTGCACGGAAAAAGCAATCGAATTCGAAAGACATTTTTGAACGATTAGAACCTAGGTCTCTGTAGATCACTGGCTTCACGGTCTTCTGATTCAGCCTACCTCATCAATACTCATTTCAGGCAACCATATCGCCATAGCACGATGGCTTCAACTGAGGCTACCAATGTGCCTAAGAAGGTCTATGGCACACTGAATAAGCTACCAGCCCTCGCAGAAGGTAAAACAGTCATAACGTGCTACGGATCACGGTGCTAACGCTTCTACAGGCGCCCGTGTCGAAAAGCGCCCCTTAACCAGGCGCCAGGCTCCAGCATCATCCAAATCCCGGATTATCTACGTGTCTTCTAAAACGCCTTTTATGGCAGTTGTCAAGCGTGTCCGCAAGCAGCTCGACGCCTCACTCAAGAAGACCGACGCGGCATCTAAGTACACGACCCTGCACGCGCGTGTCGAAGGTCTTAAGCGGACTGCCGGCGGTGCTGTCGATAGCGGCGTTGTGACAGTCATGGGTACTGGAAAGGCAATCGAGAAGACACTTTCCATTGCAGGCTGGTTTGAGCAAGAGGGCGACTGCGAGGTGGAGATCAAAACTGGTACTGTCGGCACCGTGGATGATGTAGTAGTCGAGGGGGACGAGGAGGACGAAAGCCGCCTAAGGAAGCTCAACTGTTTGGAGGTCCGGATTAAGCTCAAGTGAGATAGCTCCGCAGGCAACGGTGATAAGGATCTAGGTGCACGACAGCGTGGGCGTGTCGCATCCGATCTACCAGGTCAGTTACCTTGCATACGCGCATCCTTGCCTTGTTAGCATTGTGCTCTCGCTGACAGCTATTCCGATTCAGTCTCGAAAACCAAAACAAACTCCACGGCGTCCGAGTCGGAAGGCGCGGATATGCAAGCATGATCCACCGAAACGTGGTCAAATCTGACAGTATCGAGATCCTGAGTCGAGTCTGTCGATGGACGAGTTAAAGGGTGTTTGGAACACCATCGATTCGGATGATCTGGGTCAGCTTTGCGAGACGGTGATTATGAATCAATCAAATCAAAGGCCGTCTGACATATTGCCAAAATCCTAATGGCTGATAGGAGTTGGGCGTGATTGGATGGGAATTATATATCAGGCATTTGGCTTAAAATAGCCGCCAAGAAGAAGCAGACGGTGTTTGCTTGTTAATCAATCAAGAACTCCCTGTTCGATCCGGTTATTATATGAAATTGGGCAGCGAGACTGCCCATGAGACCAGAATCAATATGTACTGATGGGTGCTGAATATTATTGTAAATCGTGGCGCTAAATAGATATATGGTTTTAAACAAGCAGGCGATTAATCGACTTCATCGCTGTGCCTAAATGAGAAGAAGAAGAGATGGTAAAATCACAAGAACATCTGCGCCTCTCAATGCATCATCCAGTCCTATTCGTTCCTTTCCACGTGCCGGTCAAAACTTGACGCGGGTGTCAAAAACCTAACTCCTATACCCTGTGCTGCGCCGGAGGTCCGCTAGACCCCATATGCAATGCTAAGTCTTTCCTGTCTTTGAAGTTCTCTCGGTTGTGACGGAGATTTTATGTAACACGGTAGGCACTGCGTGTCATAGTTAGCCATGCTCGTGATTTGGAGTATGAGTCAAACACTTACTCAATAACCAAGTGCTCGCCACGCCAGGCACCACTGGCCACCCACAATCCACAATTGACAATCTCAGCGTATCGCTTGTCGGACGTCTTAAAAGTCGCGAACATGCGGAAGCCGTAGCGTCGTGGGTCAATATCCTTTGGTGCCTTGGGGCTTAATAGAGTGTCAAGCACGTCTGCGGGTCCTGAAAGGGAACCACGGGTGCGCATTTCGAGTCTGGTTTCCACTTAGTCAGTACCTGGTTGTGATTGGCTTGTGAACATGGGAATGACTTACAATGCGGGCTGTTCGTCACTTGTCTGAATGACAAAAGCGCCCTCGACAAGCCTCATGGGCCGAAAACCGCGTGCTTGACCAAGATCATAACCGCCTGCCTATAAGCCACACGCAACATCCTCCTCAGTCAGCCACGGATTTAACAAAAGCGCAGGATGTATCAAGTCAGGTGGTTAGAAGGAAAATAAAAATACGTACAATGACGCGGCCGTGGCCAAATGATCCGGACCATACACCGGCTGCAACGGTAGTGATTTCCTTGGTGTTGCCTGAATCCACATGAACAGCATCTTGATTCAAACGAACCGCAATTCGAAAATCGAAATCGAGAGCTGGCATGGGAAATGCGAGTCCCGGGCAGGGAAAGTGGTTTAGAGAACGTTGACAAGCCTCCTCGACAGTTCTACAACCAATTAAATTACAGTCAGCAATTCGACATCCACTAACAAATTGTGCAATTGCAAGGAAAACTTACTTGCCAGGTCCCTCCCGACATTCGCGCTCGGCCTGGACCCTGTATAAAAGACCGCCATCATTAAAACAGCCGCTTCCGCTTCCAGTTGACGAGCCCTCGTTACAAAATTGCTGTGCGTGCATTGCTGGTGTTTGCATTGGTGGTATCCGAGTATCCCACTCGGCGGGTATGTTCTGTGGCGGATATGCCGCGGGTTGCTGGAGAAAGGGTGTCGCATGCGGCAAGCATGTTGACTCAGAAACATCGGTGGGAGCAGTGCTCGTCGGTAGTGAGAAGGATAGAGTCTCGGTTTCGGTGGCCATTTTCAGGTTATGTTCAAGATATGGTTGTGTATATGTGGATGTAGTTGATGTGATTGGTGTAAGTATGTGTCGGGTCAGACGCACTCGGGCTGTCTTTTGTCGTTGTCCGGGTAGTTAAAATACAGATGTCTTATGATATCATCCAGGTATGCTAATCTGCTAATTTCGATAAAATGAAAAATCTCTCGAGTCGAAAAGTAACAAAAGTCAGGTCGAGCTGTGGCTAGGTATTTATTGATGGGATTTGATGGCGGGAGGCGGCGACTAATAAATGGTTCCCCCCCAGTCGGCTCTTTCTTGGCCTGGCTTGGCTTGTGTAAGCGGTTTTGGATGGAGCAAGTGTTCGTGTCCGTGTCGTCGCAATTCCCGAACCCCGAAGGCAAAGTTTATTAATGATGTCGACTTTTCTTTTTTTCCACTATTGATAATATGTTGATTGTTGATATAATCAGTCGAAAGTTGATGAATTCAATGGATTGAATAGTAGAAAGGAAGTCAGTGAGTATCGGGAGAGGGTTGAGAACAAGGTAGGAGAGGTAGGGTAAATCAAGGTATTTAAACAACCCGAGCCCGGATAACGAGATCCATTACTACCTACGGGCTCTCTACTACATACCTACTACGGAGCAGCACATATTACAGCACAGTACAGATTGTTGGGCGTGTAAGGCGCACGCCGAAACGTAACTACATCTCAGCTGCAGTGCAATGGGGTCCAGCAAGGGCGTAGCTGATTTTGTCATGCTTGGAAATCTTCCGAGGTAGTGGGAGATTGTACAGCACACAACACAGCATACAGCACAGTGCACTCGAGTACCTACCTAAAACTACTAAACTGCCTAAGCCAGCGGGAAATGTCAGAGTTTCCGAGCAAGGCACTCTGAGGTATGGACCAAAAGCCCAATTACAGATCAACTCTTTGGTTATACCCGCGGCTTTAGAGGGCGCGCCCCGGATGAAAGACATGAAAAGGTGGGTAATCGCCGATCGCGGTGGAGATGTGTTAAGGAAGCGACCCGACCGCGCGGAAGATTGCTCGCTTTGTGGTTAGTGCACTATCTGCTAACTACTATAACTGATAGCAGGTCCTTTTCCAGATCTTGATCTCAAGACTTGATCTATAATCGGAATCTTTGATGTTTCATCTCGGGTCGGAATCTCCTTCTCAGCCAAATCTGCCTGCCTACCTACTAGCCTTACAAATGGTGGCAGTCTTCTCTTGTCCAGATCAGGTTCCATGGACGTCCAGTCTTTGATTATTTATTCGCGAGGGGGGCTTTACAGGGCTTAAGTCCGCCAGCGAGCGGGGCGTCGTCCACCAAATCTTATGTCACTATTCGGCAGTTTCGGACAATGTACAGCAACCGAGAGCCCGGAGGTGTGGCAAGCTTGAGCTGTAGTTATAGAGGGCATTACTAAACCATCCAATTCTTTACCACAAGCTCTGAATGGATGTATTCCAAGAATGTTAACCAAGCCAGTTTATTTCAAGTAACTTCTAATTCCTTGGAAGTTGATTTCGAAAACGTCTTGTTGTGGCTGTTGGCAAGTCCGCTACGGTCTCCGTCCCGTGATATCGGAGGTAAGAGAGCTGACAAATTAAACGCTGATTCAACGTTAATTCCACAAATATCAGCTACCCGAAGCGGAATTAAGAATGGGCATGATGCATATGCCCCAGTGGTCCAGCCCCCGTCATCATGACTAGGTTGGCAGTCCATTACAGTCCAATATTAACATACTGTTCAGCTCGTGCAATGACTTGAAATCATCATATACAACACCAAACCAATGTTTACATTTATCACGCATATGGATCGTCTATCTAGATCGTCAAGTGCTACGACAGCTTTCTTCGGCACTGCACAAGGTGCGGGGGCCGAGCTGTCATGGTTGGCTGGGCTCATCATGATTACTTTGGTGCACCCCTCCTCCATCAAGTCTGACAGCCATTCATTTTAAACAATGTAGGTACAAAGCATCTTACATACATCCATCTGAAAATCCTTCATCAGCGATCAACTGCCAAAACCAAAGGTTAAGCAGCGCTTCGATTAGATAAGAATACGAACTTTAGAGACAAGGAGATAGGGCCCGCCATTGACATAATGTGATTGCTGAAAAGTAAAGGTGACTAATGTGCCTCACTCGCTGCTGGATAGGACGCGCCCTTTCGGTTCATGATTCTGAATTTCGATATTCCCCCAGTAAACTATATTCGTCTAGTGGACTCTCAGCTTTGTACAAGTGTGGCTCATGGATTTGACTTGACGAGGAGAGCATACATAGATGCGTCTCCATGAGGCATTTGTTGGGGAAAAAAGCATCGATTTCTTCAGTGCTTCGTCAGCGAAAGGAATGACCATCTTGAGGTTGGATGGATTCCTGCTGACAGCTGCCTTTGAAGAATTCACTACATTCAATAGGAGCACATAATTAAATGTGAGCTCCTACCTGGCCAGTAAGATCTCTCGCCAGGAATTGTTGGTAAGCACAGCTATTGTATAAATAGAACCAACAACTCTGAACATTTCACCAACTCCATCACATATATCTCGTAACTATCTTAGATTAATAATTCCCTTTTTCTGATCATAACAATGCTTGGCAACGTTGATAGCACCAATTACTATCTTTGAATATGGCCTGTTCTGCTTTGGTGTCTAGGTAGAAGCTGCGAACTTCAGGGACCACGAGTAATAGACACTGCATACTTTAGATGATGTCTCTCCAACATCCCAGCACCAATCAATGATATCGCACATCAAACCAATGCTACAGCACCTAAAAGCTTGCTAAGTGCCGAAATCCCGCCAATGACGAGACCAGGGCGTTCGGCACGTATGGTCGAGAAGAAAAGAAATGTCGCCTGGTGGTGCATCGTTTGCTCAAGTCTCTTCACGAAACACAAACCGAGTCGCCAATTGCTGCCTTTCTGACGGCTACACAAGATCTGGTACGCCCATGTCATGCCAGAAGCCAAAGTATTCCCCTTCTTGTCATGACGAACGGGTTTGTTTTCTTCTCAGGGGTTCTAGGTCTAGGGCTCCCCCTTTGCTCCGCTCTTTATAGATGATCACGCTCCTTTGATTGCCGACACGCAAGCTGGTATCCATTATTTGCAACAGGCACGTTTCGAGAAGTGCTGTAACAGAAAAGCTCCGCCAATGTTTGGCCTCCAAGCCCCTGTTCTGGGCCTGTTTCGGATTCTTCGACGCAACGCTAGAAAAGGCTTGTTCAAATGCTTGTTCTGCTACTTTATTTCCTGACTGGTCGGCTGTCCTTGGTGAAGATTTTGAGATCAGCGAGATATCTCGCTTGGTGAGACGAATTGCGATCCAGGAGAGATGCACAGCCGGGCAAACAGCAGCTTGCGCGCCCTGCTGAGTCTTGGAGTGTAATTTGAGCACTCTGCAGGTATCTTAAGTAGTAAGCAAGGATATTGCACCATTTTGGTTTCCATGTGCATCAGTGAGTCTTTTGGAGGAGATCGATCGAGACATTGATCTGTAACTTGACTCGAGCCAAATGAGCCGATGGGGCATTGTTGTGTCAACACATGCTTTAGGCTGAGCTTGGCGGAAAGAAAGAGCTCTAAGTAAATGAATAAGTTATTAGTTAAACTTAGACCGTGCTTTCGTCTCTCCCTTTTTCCTTGGCGACAAAATCTCGTTGACAGATATTATACCCGTTACAGGTTATTAAAGTCCGATTAGATGGTTAGGGAGGTAGAGATCTCGTTCCAGCACGCACTAACTGCGGCTCGTGCGTTGCGCCGTTCTAAGAAAAGGGATGGCTCCTTCCACATACTGACTCCCAACTCTCCTTACATCAAATCTAGGAAACGGAAGGCCAAGTTGCGGCAGTACGGCAACTCACTGATGAGATCAAAGTATCATCTATCTTAGTAGTAGTAGTTTCAGGGGTAGTTCAATATCAAAGATACTTGCTGATTGCACGCAAGAGAGCGGAGCATTCTTGTCACTCTTACTGTGTTTGACCTTGTCTGGGTAATCTGCAAGTTTGTCGTCAGTCCTTCTTTCCTCGTCTACATAGCACATGCCCATCCTTGATGATAGTGGCCGTGCCTTCCTCAGGTAAGACCCAAAAATAATTGTCCAGTCAGGGTCTCTCCACGTTCCACGTAATTGAATGCGTGGAGGTGAGACCCGAGTTTCCATTCTTCCCTGCTAAGAAGTTCTCAGATAAATCGGTTCTTCTCTTGAAATACCCAACTTGCCAATTCTCAACATCGCCCTATCTACCTTGACCTACCGCATTCGAATACCGAACGAGCCTAGACTACGAATAATATCTAACACGAAGATAACAACGATCTTTCATTTTGACCACTTCGCTTATTGGCCGAATCCAGTACCAGCATCTCGGCAGCTCCGCTTTGCGACAGCGCCGTTGGTGAGCTTACTGCGCAGCTACAGTAGCATATCAAAATAATTGGATTGCGCCGCGACCTCATCTTGCCCAGGGTCCATTGTCTAGGCCTTACCTGTTATTAACTTGGAACTTATCCTGCTACAAGGTGCACTGCATCACAGCACCGAGACCGCTAATTCTAAGTTCCTGACTGCTAGCTGGAGCCCAGGTGCGCTGCGCTGTCTACTGAGGTGTTAAGGCTCCACCTGTCTCCAATTGCGCTACCCCTGCGCATGGGGGATTCTAATTCATCCCTCGCCCGCCTCAATTTGACAGGCAAATTCTCGAGCACGCCTTTTCTGCTTCTCTTCTACGCTGTCGCATAGAATACCTGGCTGCTGCCATTTGCCTGTTCTCTTCTCAACACCAGCTCTTGCCTGGCCACGCTCTCTTTTTTCTATGCTGCTATAGCCTAGTCCCTTCGTTTCTCGACCTTCGCTTCCCACCCCTGTCCCTCATTATCCTGGACGCTTCGCTCCTTATCAACGAATTTCTAAAAAAGATAGCAACTTCGTACATACCTGGCAAGATCACAGTCGAATTCAAGAGCAGCCGTCGCCATGCTCAACTCTCGCCGCGCTATCGTGGCTGCGGTTTTTGTTCTCACTGTCTTCTTCCTCCTGACGAGATCGCACTCCTCGACACCTGCCGTTCCAGCAGCTCAAGATGCTGCTACCACCGCAGCCGATGCAAGCAAGAATGACGCCCCTGCCTCAAACGAAGCCGTGTCACCACCACCCGAGGAAAAACAACCAGAGATGGAGGTGAAGGAGCGTCGCACGCGGCCTCGCATCGACATGTCGGGAATGACGACCTATGAGAAGCTCGAATACGCCTACCCCTACGATGTCACCTCCAAGTTTCCCGCCTACATCTGGCAGACATGGAAGCAAAGTCCCGACCAGGGTGATTTCCAGTTCAAGGACCACCATGGTTCATGGAGAGAAGAGCACCCTGGTTTTGTGCACGAAGTCGTCACCGACGATGTTGCTGTCAATCTTATTCGCCTACTCTATGCTACTGTCCCTGAGGTTGTCGAGGCCTACCGAAGCCTCCCAATGCCCGTCCTGAAGGCCGACTTCTTCCGCTACCTTATCCTGTTTGCGCGAGGTGGTATCTACTCTGACATTGACACCTATGCCATCCAGAGCTCTGTCAAGTGGTTGCCTGAACAAATCGCTCGTGACACCATCGGATTGGTCATTGGTATCGAGGCGGACCCTGACCGTCCTGATTGGGCTCAGTGGTACAGTCGCCGTATCCAGTTCTGCCAGTGGACGATACAGGCCAAGCCTGGCCATCCCGCGCTTCGCGACATTATTAGCCGAATCACCAAAAAGACATTGGACGAAAAGCGTAAAGGCAATTTGGACAGGCTCCTCGATCGAAACGTTGTCGAGTTCACGGGCCCGGCTGTATGGACAGATGCCATTATTGACTACTTCAACGACGGGCGCTTCTTCGACATGTCGCAAAGCAAGGGAACGATTGATTACAAGAACTTTACCGGCATGGAGACAAGTAAGAGAGTGGGCGACGTGGTTGTGTTGCCCATCACAAGCTTCTCACCTGGAGTGGGACAGATGGGCTCCAAGGAGCCTGACGACCCCATGGCTTTCGTCAAGCATGATTTTGAAGGTAAGAATAACCTGTAGCTTCAATGAGGTTAAAAGAAACTAACACAGCGCAGGAACATGGAAGCCTGAGAGTGAGCGTCATATGGGCGAGCAGCAGCAAGAACAGGGAGGGCAAGCCCCCTTACAGCAGGAGGGACAGCCGCAACAGGAACAGCCGCCCCAGCAGCAGCAGCAGCAGCAGCCCGCTCCTCAGCAATAACAGTATAATGCGAATCCCAAGCACAACCCATGATACCTAATGTTTTGGTAACGACTTTGAAGATTTACTTCTCCGACCTGTATATTTGAGCTTCTTCTCTATACTCTTTTCTAATGACACGATTTGTGTCCGTCTGATTCTGGGGCTGGTTTCCGCATAAGTGGGTTAAGCTGAGGTCCGTTGTACTCTGGCAGTTGCATTATGATGGAAAAATATGAAAAAGTTTGATGGGAGCGGTATTAGACTCTGTTTTCTTTTCTAGTGAAAGGCATCGCATGGAAGTCGTCATTTCTTTCTTCTCCGTTCTGGTATAGACTTGCTTGGACCTGACCTTGTTATATGATAGCGATGTCTGCGTTGTGGGCCGTGAGACAGCGTGCGAAGGGAGGACATGTTCCCAGCACTCGTAATTGAGAGATACGTACAAGCATATTGTGGGAGTCTTTTTGAGTGCAATTGATGAGTCAAGAAGCTTCGTGAACGAGTTACTTGGTGGTTCTGCGTAATTTTCAAAGCCTAATACTGTTGTAGACGGGCATCAGGCGGGTGTCATGAAAATTGGCCGCTAGGAACACAAGAGACGAAATAAGTAGGTCAGCTTATGCTACTTAGTCTAGAACTTTTAGCTTATTTATTCTTGTATCCTCATCTCAGAGGTCAACTTTTCTGGAACTTAGCTGACGGGTTATAGTATCGGGTTGGTGAAAGCCATGACCATATAATTAGTGACGACCGAAAAGAGCCGACGAATATGTATAGGTGCTGGTTAGCAAGATCTGCCATTGATTCAGTAACTAAAAACATTCGGCTTAAATATAGCCGAATTGCTTTCCGCGGGTTTTGAAGCTGTAGACTAACCAATTTAATACATAACTAGACTAGATAGTAACGGGCATTCATTATCCATGAATTTGTATCGAAAACACGGCATTCAAGGACATTTCAAGCCGCCCCCGCATTTTCTCTCATTTCCCCAGGTTCCCTTCCAACACTCTCAGCTACGATTGGTCCAAAGTCCAGATCGCTGAGGGGGAGTTCGGCCTGTCCTCCCGCTGCCGCTGCCGCTGTGGAGAGGGAGGAACAGCTAAACATCTGTTCACTGGAGAGGAGGCAGTATTTACCAGGAGGGAAGCTCGTGGCGATGATAGCCGAGGATACTTGTCTATTATGTGTTATATGCTACTTATGTTCTGCAGCATAAGCCTCACTTATTGCTGGTCCCCTTTTTAATACGTTCCACTTACAACACAGACAGAGGCTCTTCTTGCTCATACTATAATATCCTTGTCGCATCATCGCAATTGGGCCGTTTCGCTGCATAAACATCAACGACCTCCTCTCGTCTCTTCTCTCAACACCTTTTACTTGTTCTCGTTGGGAGATCCTCACTTCTTGGGAGAGTTGTTCTTTTGGCTTTCCACAATGCAGACCGTGATACGTCAGAGCTTTAGAAAGACATATTTATCAACAAGGACGGTCTTTAGACCATGTCAACTGAGACGACTTTCTTCATCTAATCTCAGTATTCGATGGGGTCCTCAAAATGTATGACCAAAATTCCCCGACTGCTATAAACAAACACCGCAAAGTATCAATAACTAACAAAGCTCAGCCTCCTCTTTATAATGGCACAATCCCAGAACATTTCGCCTCAGTTGTCTCAGCACACGGCGACCGCGAAGCAGTCATCGCCCGCACCCCAACCCCTCACTCTCACGAGTCAACACTAACATACTACGCTCTTGACTCTCTATCCAACAGCCTCGCTCACTCGCTCTCCTCACTGGGCGTCCGCAAGGGCGACCGCGTTGCCGTTTCTCTCGGCAACGGACCCGAGTTCGCAGCTCTAACATACGCTTGCTTCAAGCTTGGCGCCATTCTCGTGCCGTTGAATCCAGGTTTTAATGAGCATCAGGTCATAGCGGCGCTGAAGCACTTGGCTATCAAGACGCTCATCATCGGTGCTGTGACGGATCTGGCGTACAAACCTGGCCGCGGAAGAAGTAATGAGCATCTTCTTCGCAGCGTGGTGGGGGATGTTTCTGCGTCAAGGATCCAGAGTGAAGCTGTCCCCTCTTTGTGTAACGTGGTGGTTTTCGATAATCTGGCGTGCCATCCCGATATCGAGTTTGACCTCAAGGGCTGTCGGGCGTTTACCCCTTATTCTTCGCTGGTCAATGGCTCGGTTAACTCTGTAACACCTGATTCCCCCTTGGAAGCGAGCGATGTTATCAATATCCAGTTCACATCGGGGACTACTTCGATGCCTAAGGCGGCCATGCTTTCACATCGTGCTATTCTCAACAACGGTGCTTTGATAGCGCATCGGATGGGTCTTGATGCGGACGATCGTATCGTTGTGCCTCCTCCACTGTTTCACTGCTTTGGCTGTGTGTTGGGATACATGGCGACGGCTACCACAGGTGCTGGTATTCTGTTCCCCAGTCCAGCCTTTGACCCTGAAGCTACTCTACGCATGGTAGTCGACCATGAAGCTACCGGCCTTTATGGTGTAAACACCATGCTCGTTGCTGTTCTCGAGGCCCTCAACCGAGGCGATGTCGTCCCTCACGACCCTAAGCACCTACGCAAAGGCATTGTAGCCGGCAGTAGTGTGCCGCCTTCCCTTATGAGCACACTATATAAACGTCTGGGTCTTGAAGATCTCGTCATCTGTTACGGTATGACTGAGACAGCGCCTGTGAGCTGCATGACCAGTCCTTCGGATCCAATCGACAAGCGGACTTCATCCATCGGCAAGGTCATGCCTCATACAGGGCTCAAGATCGTCGATCCCTTGGACCATAGTAAGATCCTCCCCGTCGGAAAGCGAGGCGAGCTTGCTGCAGCAGGATACCTCGTTATGGAAGGCTACTATGGCGACGAGGCCCGCACGTCTGAAGTCCGCGTACCAGATCCCGAAGATGGAACAGTATGGATGTACTCTGGTGATGAAGCTGAAATGGACGAGCAAGGCTACGTCCAAATCACAGGCCGCATCAAAGACCTTATTATCCGCGGCGGGGAAAACATCCATCCTTTAGAAGTAGAAGACTGCCTCCTAACCCACAAAGGTGTTCGAGAAGCCAGTGTGGTAGGAGTTCCCGACGAGCGATACGGCGAGGCAGTGGCAGCATTCATCATTCCTGCACGGGGATGGACGCCGTTAGACCATATGGAGGATGTGCCCTTGGGCGAGGTGAAGGCTGATGAGGACGGTGTTCTAACGAGGGATGGGTTGAGGCAATGGGTCGCGACGAAGCTATCTAAGCATCTCGTGCCCAAGTACGTTTTCTGGATCGAAGAGTATCCCAAGACACCAAGTGGGAAGGTGCAGAAGTTCAAGTTGAAGGAGTATGCAAAGGAAATCCTAGGAGATGAGGGCGGCAAGCCATAGTGATGAATAGCGTTTGTTTATTGATGACCTTTGAACATAACCATCGTTGAACCTAGCAAGCTTAATGCAAGACTTATAAACAGATGCACTCAGGCTCTGAGTTTCGAGGTACCATATCGTCATCGAACCAAATCACAACACGAGCGAGGATATTTTAACGTATTTTTTTTGTCAGCATTAATCAAGGTATCATTCGCATAATTATAGGGCTATCCTTCTTCTCTTGGGCAACCAAGCAGACAGTTAGATGATCAAAATGATTCTCATCCAAAGCCCCGTAAAATTCATCACCAAAAAAGAACTTTTTTTTCTGTCTTCGTCGCACAAGAAGCAATCGTCATCTCTAGTGGCAGCCGTCTATTTTTAGCGGAGCTCTCCAATGCAGGCAAAATACTGTACGAGGTCTCCGGCCTCGATCGTTATCCGATCACCTTCTACCAACCAAGTCGTAGCAACAAGAAAAAGAAGACCAGAGGGAAAACCCCTCCCAAAAATGCAAGCCCAACAAACAAAAAGGTACGGGGGAAAGGTTCAGAAATGCGAAGCACCACTCGGGTGCAGAACGAGGATCATGTGATGTGGAATGCCGTGAAACTCCCAACTCATTTCTTCGTTTAGTCGACCTGCTTCTCGCAGCCAATGCGGCCCAGCAACTCCTTTCGATCGCTATGGCCGGGTAGACTGACTCCAGAGCTGCTGGCTTGCTTCTTGACGCCTGATCGGCGCTCCCAATTGCGAAGGTCAAGCGCCTCGACGCCGACTTCCTCTTCCAAAGGCTGGGCCTCCTCGTAGACGAACTCATCTTCCTCTTCCTCGCCACCCTCGTCATCGCTTCGGACGTCCTCGGCATCGCCGCCCCTGAGGACCTTGATAACGACGCGAACGATCATTGTGAACCAGCCGATGGTGATGGCCTGGAGGAAGAGAAGAGGGCCGAGGAAACCCCACTTGACAGTCTCGTTATAACAGACGAGGCCTTGGGGGTTGATGAAGGGCTCCGCAAGATATCCCCAGCCAGCTGGAGGGTTGAGAGGACCAATCATATTCTCGTTGTTGCCCTTGAAACAGCCGGTGGGCATAATGCGAGGAGTATCAGCATAGATGGACCAGCAAACCGCGATGTACAGGACATGGCGGGCAAAGAACCACGAGATAACAAATAGACCGAACATGACGTCGCAGACCTTCTTGTAACCGCAGTACTTGAGGCACTTGGCAAGCTGTAACGTGTTAGTTGTGGCACTGATATGTACAAATGAGAACAACTTACAGGAAGGAAAAGATCAACAACATCCATGATAACGAGGATAAAGTTACCGACACGAGTGTGGTGGTAAGCGTAGCAAGCAAAGATAAGAGCGGTGGTGACGATGTGGTGAGTGAACATCTGCCAATGATCCTTGCGTCGCTCCTCAATGTTGATGACAATCATCTGCTGCAGCCAGAAAGCCCACTGGCAAAGGAGGTAAGCCTTCATAATCCCATCGAGCTCACGGTTGGGCCAGTCAGTCCACAGATTCTCCATGCTCATGTAGTGAGGAGATGTGCAGTAGATGTACTGTAGCAATGTCAGTCAGTGCGTGGTTCTCCCAACGTTGCTGAGTCCAAACTTACCACTCCCCAAGGCCAGAAAACGGTATAGTACACCATGAGCCAAGCCTGTTCACTGAAACGAGTCAGGTTCTTGCGGTTGTCGACACCCTGCCATCTACCAATAGGCGCGAGGACGTATTCCATAGTAGCAGCGCGGAGGCCTGTGAAGAGGATGATGCAGAATGTGATGAAGTAGGCATCGTCGTAGCCAATGCGATACTGTCCGGATTGAGAGTTGTGGTAGCTGAGATGGAAGAACTTCTGCGTGTAGTCGCGAGCTTTGGGAATGAAGGTTTGAGCGAGGAAGATGAGAGCGAGAAGATTGAAAGAGAGTCCTAAAATAAAGGTACCACGTCAGCTTGAGCTCATCCATACAAGACGATCCGATCGGTGCACACGGATGCAGCTCAGTGTGCGATCAGCCTGTAATGAAGCGCCGCCATTTGATAGCGTAGCAGGACCCTAAAAGCCGGGCTGGTAGGGATGCAGTGCCACGCGGGGTGCGGCTCCCAAATGCGACACCCAGTCCCGAAATGTGGTTCACCAGGCTAGGTACAGATTTGACCTGACACCCTGCCCTGTCTTGACATCTCGACACCCCCACGGTATTTATTCGCGACCCACGATTGGCAAAAAGGGGAAGGCTGGTTGGTTCAGGGGGAAAAACGTACCGATCTGGTTCTCGACAAACCAGCGCGAGAGATGCTTCCAGGTGCTTTCCTCCTTGCGCTTAAGTCGGCGGACGAGCACTGTCTTGTTGCCTGCGGTTTGCATGTAAAGAGGTCCGTTCATGTTGGGCGTGCTGTTGTCCTTCTTGAGTCGTGGTCGCGGGGCAGCACCAGTGGTAGGTGAAGTGGCAGCACTCGCGCTACCATTCGAGGCTGCGATGTGCTCGTCTTCTGTGGTTGTGATGATTGTAGCTTCTTGACGAATGATTCTCTCTTCTACAATTGGCTTGTCGCTGGTGGCAGAAGGACCAGGGGTAATCTTGTCCTCGACCTGCATGACTGGATCGATGCTCATGACTGAGCAAGCGCTTTGTGCAGAATTGATCTTGTTTTCGTGCGTTTTCGTTTCGGCTCGTATAAGAGGCTTCCGTGTCCTTTTTCCTTCAAAGGTGGAAAGCGTTGGCTGTGGCTGATAAGTTGGTGGGCGGAAGGAGGGAGGGGTCCTGTGCTAGGTCCGCGAGTCGGAAGCCACAAGGTCCAGCAAAATTTGGAGAGGATGAAGATCAGGGAGTTGAGTTGAAAAGGCAAAGGCTTGGTTTTGTGTGTGTTTTACACTTTTTCGTCAAGCAAAAGTCTAAGGTCGGCAAAATGATATAGCGAAACAAATGTAAATCGAGATGCCAGTCAAAAAGTCAAGGCTCCGTTATCTGTCGCTAGGGTCGCTGAGGTCTCGCGGAATCAACGCCGTTGGAGTTTACCAAAGCTCAGGCTCTCTCTGATCCTCAGTGAGCAAGACTGAGCAAAACAATGGACAGAGATAATGCCGGGAGCAATGCGTATGGAGAAGGAGAAGAAGGAGGAGGAGGGGAGAAGTAGGAGAAGGTCCAAGGATCAGGTAGGTACTTAGCTAAAGAAAAGAAAATGGGATCCCAATGAATTTCGAACAAACCCCATGAATGAATTGGCTCTAACAAGAGAGATCCATAAACCCAAGGCTTGTAGGGGGTAGCGCGCTGTTCTGGTGCAGTAGTGGGGAGGCCCTTTACGGGGAGCAGTGCCAGGGTGTCCACTGTATCTTGGGTACGTACATCAGTGTGTTGAGGGAGAATTGCCCCACAGCGGGCATAACTCAAGGCGGTGAGCAAGAGCCTGCAAGCAGTGCAGCTGAACTGGGCTGGGCTGCAGTGAATATCGTTGATCAAAAGGAGAAGCAATGGAGCTGATTGAATGATGGATCTGTCCTCTATTCGTTATAGGAAACTTGAATATGACATTTATCACAACCTATCTGGAAAGCGCGTCTGCCTAGTCAAGTTCAATTGGGCTTTGCTTCTGCTCTACCAGGCCCTCAATCGCTTCGATAAGAATATCTCGTCTTGTCCCATCACCAATTTCAGATCAGATTGGATGTGCAGCATCCCATGAATTTCTACAGGCGCCGTTCTTATTTTTTTGTTCCTACCCCTGCCTGCATTTCACTACATGCAGTACCTATTTAGAACACTTATCCCGAATAAGAACAAGGTGGATATATGTCACCCTCCATCAATACTGTAGAAACAGTTGCTCATTCACTGGACAGGTGACAGGCCTGCATCGTTTGTTCCAAGGAAATCTCGAGATTCTAGACGGCACTGGACTAATAAATGGAATGGTCCTAGCTCCAGGGGACGAACAAGCCCAAACCCGTCCTACCGTCCCAGGGTCGCCCTATTGGACCTACCATTTCGTTGAGACGGCTGGAAGGAAAGACGAGCCAATGGGAAGAGTCCATTTCAAGGTCCCTTATTCCAACTACCCCTCTCTATCTCTGTCTTGCTCTTTTTATCGACAGCCCAGTTCTCTCTTAAGCTTTTAGCTCAATAGCTAGGCTAGACTACCTAGCAACCTATGCCTATCTAATCTGCGGCGTGTACCGTCAGAAATACACTGCACCGTAGATCTCTTTTGCCAAGTTACCCCTTTTCTTTCTGCCAATGGTGATCGAGTTAAGTTAAGGGGAGTCGGGTGGCGACTGGCTCCCGGAAGCCCTAGTTTTTCGCATTGACAAGAGAATAAGAAAATGTCAAGAAAGGGAAAAAAAACACAGGCCAAGGGGGTATTCGCCATGTCATTCTCGTCCGATGCTGGTAAACCATTAGACATGTACAGAAGTACATTAGTACAATGCAGTGCTAAAGCGCTGCAGAAACGTCAGAATATTAACGTCCAGGGAACAAAATGTCACTGCAAGGTCCAGGTCCAGGTCTTTGATTGATTGTTTTTAAAGGTGTTCCCCCGCTATACATGGAACCTGTCTAGGTTGGTTGCTGCAAGCCAACAGTTGGCTGAACTAGGTTGATGATGATTCTGATCAAATCGATTGGTCAATTCCACTCGTGGATTGCTGCAACCTCGGTACGGGAGCACGGGCTGGATTTGGGCGAGATGATTTGGCTTTGACCTTGTCGCTTCTGTTAAAGAAATTTTCGACTAATTAAAGTTCTGGTTTATCTGCAGCATGCACTTGATAACTTAGTAGCATATGCTCTTGTCAATAAATCCGAGGCATCAACGTATCCCTAAACACGATCTTGGTCTGCAGTACAGTGCAGTGCAGTAGCTTCTAGATCCACCATCGAAACGGTCTCCTCCACCGTCTTTTCAATACGAGACGACTCGATCCGATGACTTTGTTTCAAGTTTCCATGTCAAGCTCACTACCCCTCTTGGAGAAAGATAACAAAGGCCTTATGGAGTTATTTAGCCGCTAGCGAGGCATAGTCCCTGATCTATCCAGTTTCGCTCCAGCATGATCTTCAGTACGAACTAATGAGCAGAAAGACTTGAGTTCAGTGTGATCTGATGTGATATGCGGCGGCCCCATACTCAATATCACTTGCCGATACTACATAGTTCCGACGTGCATAGATTTTAAACTCACGCGGAGCGATTGGTCTCCACAGTCAAATGCGGTAACTGTCTACTCTTGTTCCAATCTCGTCGACATCAGTCAACTGCCTGGATAATTAATTCTGCGATATTATTTGTTCTTCCCCTAATACTCAATTCTACGCATTCGTTTCTCATGCGTAGCCATCTCACGTATGAGCCCTTCAAGATAGATGTTTTTGGTCCGAATTATTACCCATGTAGAGTTCTGTTTCTCAACAAGTTAACATTATGCGAGCTCTTTAAGTCTGGAGAAAAGGCCCTCTTGGATCCGCTGAAGTCGACACAAACCCAGATTTATATATAAATTTGGGCAGCGTATTATCTTCCAGTGAAGGAATGATACGGTAAGTTATTCTCTCTAGAATTGGCCCAGGCCAGAAACCAGCTTGTCAAGATGAGGACAAGCTGACGCCATGATTTGCACCGCCACTCGTTCGCAAGCTGCCTAAAACGCCACAATTTCCTCATTCAGTTCCCCACATGACCGACATGAGCATATCCCTTGGTCGCCTCGCATCATCGAAGACAGTCCCGAACTTTCCATCAGCAAAAGCACTTAAACCTCGAGGCAACCTTTCCAGTCCGCGACTTTTTCGACGAACCTCATACTCTCAACTCATCAACAACCGAAGGAACGTTTGATTGTGAGCCTACCTGTCGCTACCATGGCTTCCAAGACCAAGTATCAGGCAGCGCCCCAGAGCGACCCAGACGACGACTACACCCACGCGCCCCCCGCCTATGCTGAGGGTTCCGCCGCTCGCGATGAGACACAGGGCCTGTTTGGTGCACCCCGCGACAGCGAGGATAACCTCCCTGATGACTTCAAGGTAAGGATAGATGGCATTTGCGCCTGACAGTCGACAAGTCACTGACATCATCCACAGTTCGGCGGCTCTGTAGCTGAGGCTACAGTTGATATTCGCAACCAGTTCGTCCGCAAGGTTTACACCATCCTCACTGTCCAGCTCCTTGCCACTGCTGGAGTGAGCAGCCTCACATTTTTCAGTACCGGCTACAAGGACTGGATCCAAAGCCATCCTGGTGTCGTTTGGGCTTCGGTACGTTCTCTCTCTCATGACTGAAATCAATTCACATGAACCGCTAACACAAACACAGCTCTTCGGTGCTATGATATTCATGGGCCTCACCTACTGGAAGCGCAAGTCCTACCCAACCAATCTTCTCTTCCTCTCGCTGTTCACTCTTGCCGAAGCCTACACCATTTCTGTTATAGTGTCCTTTTACAAGACGTCTATCGTCCTGAACGCCGTTGTCCTCACTGCCGGAATCTTTGTCTTCCTCACTCTTTTCGCCTGTCAGACAAAGTACGACTTTACCTCATGGATGCCCTACCTATTCGGCGCCCTCTGGGGTCTCGTCATCTTCGGTTTTATGGCCATGTTCTTCCCTTACAGCTCAACCGGTGAACTTATCTATGGTGGTCTTGCCGCCCTGATCTTCAGTGGTTACATCCTCGTCGACACGCAGCTTGTCTTGCGTCACCATCACGTTGAGGAGGAGATTGCCGCTGCCATCAGCCTTTACCTCGATATCATCAACCTCTTCCTTGCCATCTTGCGCATTCTCAACAGCCAGTCTAACAACTAAGTCTTGTTGATCTTGAAAAGTCTCAAGGTGGCATAGAAGCAAAAGCTATAACATGGCAGCTTGATTCCTGATGTTTGTTCCCGTATTGCAAAGATTGTGTGCTGTACCAGCTGGTTCCTTCGAGTCTTATTTTAATATGTATGGATTATGGGCGGTTTCCTTTCAGACCGCAAGAATTGGCGTTAATTGGAGAGTTTGCTTTCTTTTCTTTCGCGCCATTTCCTGTAGGAGCTTGACCTCGGACCGAGACGAGACAACAAATCAATATACAGAATTATCAACAGTCATGTCATCATTTTAAGTAGGCAAACCTGGGACCAGAAATCGAATTACAAGAAATATTGAATTTATTTGATATCAGCATTAGAAGGCCAGTAGAAAAAAGAAACAATCAAGGATGTGTCGTCCAAGGATGGACAACGTTGTACGCCAACGTAAGTCTAATATGACCGCAAAATGGCACCAAGACACGGCGAATGTCCTGTCCGCCGCTGATCTGCATCCATCATATCGTAGCGCACGGTGTCTTCATCCCTCGAGACACTCTATGCGAGCCACGTTCCCACAACAGCCACACACATGGCAATCCTCCCTTGATTATGCTTCTAACAGGCTTGCCGCCTGCCATCAGACTCCCACAGCAATGCAGCGGAAGCGTCCTGAATCATCTGATGGATTGCGGGCAGCTAATGGCGAAGCAGGTTGGCGATGAAAAAAAGAAAATGACAACTCAGTTATTCAGCAGCAGGGGGAATATTCTCATCTTTCTCTTCAATCATAGGAGAGGAAAAACCAACGCCAGCAATCGACAATAGTCCAACGTCGCATTTTTAAAGCACCGCAAAAGACCTAAAATGTGAAGTGGTAGGTCTAGTTGAGCTGCTCCTCACCACCATTGGGCTCGGGTGTGCCAGCGTTCTGAGCAGCGGCCTCTCGTTGCATACGAGCCTCAATCTCGCGAAGCTGGGACTCGCGGGCCAGAAGCTCCTGTCGCTTCTCGTTGATCTCGCGCTGCACCTTGAGTTCGATCTCGCGCAACTTCTCCTCCTCCCGTCGGAGTTGCTCCTCCTTGAGGCGAACGGACTGGGAGGCAAGGTCCTCAGGGTTCATTGAGCTGTCGGCACTAAAAAGAGGTCAGCATTACATCTTGTACTGGGCTTCGGTTAAACTCACTTTCCAGAAGCACCGTCAACCGTCTTGGACAGCTTCTCAGTACGGTAGTTCTCGTACAAGAAATCATGGGTGATTTCCTTCAGATCAGCCAAGTGGCTGTGGAGTAGGGCTGATCGAATAGCGAGGAAATCCGAGTGACGAGGGTTGTCAACCTCGACAACACCCCAAGGGTAGTGGCGAGCGCGAACCTTGCGGCCACCAATCTCAACAACATCCTCAGATCCGACAATGGCAAAAGGCATGAGGCCACGGAGCTCGGCATTCTCCTCGACGGTGTCCTCGTCGTCCTCCTCGATGTCGTAGGGGAAGTTGTAGACGGGAATACGGTAGTGCTCGATATCCTCCATAACAAGCTTCTTGGACTCGGCAAGCTCAGCGGGGGTGAGAGAATCGGCGCGGCCAATGACGGGGATAACGTTAACGCGGGGGGCGAGTCGCTTCATGAGCTCGATGTCGAGTTCTCGGAGACTTTGATAGTTAGTCGGGATCGGGTATTGATAGAAGTGATGAACACGTACCCATGGCCTGTAGGAGTAATGAAGTAGAGCATAGCATGCACTCGGTTGTCTCTGAATCGAGGGTTACGCTTGATACGGGACTCTTCGGCGAGAATGTCGTCGTATTGTCTCTCGAGGTAACCAACGATCTCTGAAAAGCTAGCTTCGTTGTCAATCTGGTCACCGAAGCCAGGTGTGTCGACAATGGTCAGAGAGATACGAGTACCCTCCTCGTCAAGCTCAAGCTCTATTCCTGGGTCAGTAATGTGTATAAAAGTTATCGAGAAAGTCGTTGCACCCACCGACAGTGATAGGCTTGATCTTAACACCATCCTCAACGTGCGCGCCGCCAGCATCGTCAGACTCCTTGTGCTCAAGCACGCTCTTTCCGCAGAGAGTGTTAACAAAGGTGGTACGACCTGTCATTTGTGAGCTTTGTTGTTCATATTCGATCGCAGGGAAGTGCTGCATGGGCAATTGCAGCATTTCCCACATAGCAACGTACCAGTGCCTGAAGCACCGCAGACCATCAGGCAAAACTGAATACCCTTCTTGACATTCTTCTTTCGGCGGATCATCTTCTATTGGGGAGTAGGTATTAGCGAACTGCAATTATTACACGGTAGTCGCGTGAAGGTTTGGTCCCGTGAACCATGTGGAAACGGTAGCTTTATCGGCGGGAACATTCAACATAACGAACGGGGTCGAAGGGAGGTGGAACATACGCCCATGGACGACATTTTGGAGATCGGTTTCGGGGTGACGGTGTGAAGCTTAAAGTCGAATGAGCGGCAATGGTAGGATTATGTCGAGAACACCAAGATCGAGCAACGACTCAAATCGAGTATGGTTTTGCGGTGGTTGAAGTGGAAACTTGGGGAACCTGAACCAAGGGGAAAATGTTAAAGGAGGCTAGGAGCCAGGAGAGAAGGATACGGGTCGTGTTGGACTTGGGCTGCTCAAGGGGTTTGGCCAATTTCACACCTGGCCAATCGCTCCTGCTCTGGGATTCAGGGGAAGTACCTAAGCTAGAGTGCCAGTGTCCCATTACCAGAGGGGGGACGGCAGGTGCACCCCTACAAAATCCACACTTTGGGTGCCCCGACGCCCTGTCAAGCCAGACCGCCTTCCCGCCGAAGGGACCACTTAGCGGACCCTCACAGGCCTTGTTGTGGCGCTTGCTTGCAATCAGAGCTTGTCGTTTCGTTTCATCACGTGATATGTCTTCACGCAGCCACAGCAGCTGGGAAGTGCAAGAGTGGTCAAGAATGGCTGACTGCATCTTGTGGCTGCATGGTACCGTGACGCGATTAGATCCTATGTCCAGAAGTCAAGGAAGAGTACTACCTTTCTCTTACACCAAACATTGTCTTGTGTATGTTCCCGTTTTTGTACATGAAATACTTGCATCGTAATACGTCTCTCTCGCTCTCCATAAACCTTTAACTCGACATTGCTTGGTGTATCCCAACGCCTGTCTTTCTTTATAATATACAAGCCCTTCGGTTACGCAGGTACCATACCAGCTGCATTCACCATACAGGTGGATCTGTAAGCGACATCAGATACATTGTCAAGGCATAAGCCTTTTGAGTTCATCGAGGTTCGAGATGCAACTCTATTCGCAATAACTCTCGTTTGAAACTTCTTTCTGAAGCTTTCATCCCATCCCGAACTTGAACGTCGACAAGTCAAGTCCTTAACATTACCCCTCCCGACTCTTACGTCGACATACCTTGACAGACACGCTATACAGTACTTGTACACATCAAGTCACTCACCATGAACGTACGACCACCCATCGAGGCTTCAAGCTCCGAGGCTGTCTTGTCCGTTTCTTTCAACAATGATGCGAGTTGTTTCTCCGTAGGCCTTGATTCCGGCATTTGTGGTAAGTTGTGAAGTACCATCTTCTTGTATAACTTCACTGACCGTCATCCTTAGTCTTTCATACCAAATCATGCCTTCTCAAAGCCTCAAGAGGTATTCTTGCTTTGACTAAGAGTTTTTATCAGTGTTCTCACAATCCTGTAGATTTCAATGCCGGCATCGGCCTCGTTCAGATGATGGGCACGACTAATTACCTGGCTCTAGTCGGTGGTGGCAGGTCGCCCAAGTTTGCTATGAACAAAGTAGAGGTCTTCTTGGAGCTTAGTAGGAATTTCACTGACCAACCACTAGGCCATAATATGGGACGATATGAAAGGCAAGGTTGCTCTAGAAATCACGACTCTTACAGCAGTACGCGGCGTTCAACTGGGTAGGGAACGTATCGCCGTTGTCTTACAGAACAGCGTCCGGGTCTACTCCTTCACTAAACACCCAGATCTACTACATATATACGAAACCGCGGACAACCTTGCAGGCCTATGTTGTCTTTCGGATAAGAAGCTCGCTTTTCCTGGTCGAACTGCTGGACAAATACAACTCGTCGAGTTGGCGACTGGTAATGTCAGCATTATTCCAGCACATTCCTCTGCGCTAAAGGCAATTGCTTTGAGCCCGGATGGAGAACTTCTAGCCAGTGCAAGCGAAAAGGGTACTCTCATCCGTGTTTATTCTACAAGCAACTGTGCGAAGCTTGCTGAGCTTCGCCGTGGAATCGACCCTGCTACCATCTTCTCTCTCGCCTTTTCTCACTGTGGTACTATGCTCGCCTGCACTTCAGACAAATCCACTCTACACGTTTTCGATGTGCCTCATCCACGAAAGCCAGGGATGAACAGAAGTCAACAGATTGGCACTCCCGGGGCTGATGCTGGAGATGGAACTGGGAAGTGGGGCATTCTTAGCAAGATTCCTTTGATGCCTCGAATGTTTTCCGACGTGTACTCCTTCAGCTCTACGCACTTCGAGGCTGGAGATGAAGCTGCCATAGGAGGTATTCCCTTTTCGGAGAGCACTGTCCTAGGAACATCACGGCCGCCAAAGGGTGTCATTGGATGGATTGGCGACGACAGCCTGGTGGTCATAGGCGCCGGACACGACGCTCGGTGGGAGAAGTTTGTCATTGTCGATGGCGAAGATGGAAAGCGACACTGCGTTAGGGAAGGATGGAAACGATACTTGGGTAACACATGAACTAATGGAAGCTGTGCCACAAAGCAAGCTGACGACGACAAGGAGTATGAATTTAATGTTGGGCAGATCAGGAACGGCGTATCAGAGGTTCAGAATAATTAGAACTGTTTTGGTTCGTATAGCGTATTGCATTAGATAGTGTTCTGCTTTAATCCTCACGCCGTCTTGGCGATCGACTTCTACTTCGTCGTCTTGACCTTCTATCGGGGTCTTCGTCTCTACGTCGCTTGTGCCGCGACTCGTCGTGATCATCCCTGTGTCGTCGGTGGTCTCGGTCGCCATCTTTTCTTCGATCTCGATTATGGCCACGATCCTCATCGTCCTCATTTCTTTCTCTCCGACTGTCTCTGTCCCGTCTCCTCTCTCGATCAGGGTCATCGTCTCTATGTCGACGAGATTCTCTGTCTCGATGGCGCTCCTCTCTGTCTGCAGGACTCTTGTGTCGTCTTGACTTGCGACGCCTATCCTCTTCGTCCCCATCTTTTCGTGATCGATGCGACCGGTGATGCCTGTGCTTGTCTTTGCGATCCTTCTTGTCTGCTTTGCGCCGTGCCTCTTCGACTTCTTTCTTCTTCTCTTCGATCAGGAAACCCTTCATAGGATCGTCGTCGTCGTGTTCTTGCATCAAAAGTGCGAGTTCTCTCTCTTCAGGCAACATCGGTCGCTGGGCCTCTTCCTCTTCACTGCTCTCATCTTCTGACACGGCTTGACCTTCTCGCTTAAGCATGTCCTCCCAGCCGACCTTGAACTCGTCCGGATCTTCATCATCCCGCGCCTTGTATCGCGCATGGTCGACGCTGACCAGACGACCGCCCATATCTGCTCCACCGAGGTTGTCGACCGCCAAATCGGTACTTCTTTGGTCCTCGTACTTCAGCCATCCGAAACCCTTGGACTTGCCAGTCTCCTTGTCACGGGCTAGTTTCAGCCAGACTGGTTCTCCGAATTGTGAAAAAATCGTAATGACATCGCCTTCCGATAGCTCGTAGGGTAAACCACCAAAATAGACGTAGGCAGTGTCGCGGTAGTCGGTATGCCAGGAAGCTTCTGGAGTGCTGAGCGCGTCTGTTAGCTATGCTCAAAAGATGCTTTCAGAGAACATTACCGAATACTCACATTCCATTTTCTATTTCCTTCTTGTTAAGCGCTTGAATCGCGCGTATCTTATTCATCGTGTGAGTTTAGTTGCTGACTGCGCAACTGTATGAAGAGCCAAAAATTATTGATGTTTGAAAGTCGCATTCAACGTCAGAACTAGTAGAAACATCCACTGAAGCTCCAGGGGCCCGTGCGCTAAACTGCAGCGTGGGACAATTTCCGGACCGAACGCTAAATGAACGGGGGGTATCGGCCAAGTGCCAATGAGGGAGCAATTGGTACCTGGCAACCCTCCACTGAGCTGGTCACTTTGGGCTTTTTGGTGAAGCACAGCGGTCGACGATATCTACGTACCACTAACCACCAAGACTCGGAGCGGTTGAAACACAACTTTCCTTGCATCGGACAATCTTAGGTCAAGATACACGACGGTCGATCCTAACGCCTACATTGTCTTCATTGCCGCGGCACGTAGCGCGGAAGATGCCCCTACAACGACTCTAATACCCTGTCAACCTCCTTTTAATATTATCGAGACAACCCCAAACGCGTATTCTACCGGAACGTCTATCAAAGACAGTCCTGTCAACAAACTTCAGATCCCAATTACGACTCGAATACCAATCCATGACCCAGATAACCTCGAATTTGACCTACAATTAGTCTGTCGGCGAGCTCGCTGAGCTGACTACCGGAGCCATGGCGAATAGAGTATCGGTCTATACAACAGGTTCAGGCGATTCTGATGGTCGCGACGGCGAGCAAAAGAAGGACCTTTGGACGTCTATGCTCGAGTCCGTTGCGAGCGGCAAACGACTACCAGAGAAGAACCTCATTGTTCTAGGTATGCAGAGGCGAGCCAACCATATATACGAGCTCGATTAGCTGATCACGACCCTATCAATTCAGGCGGTTCTCCCGAACATCAAAGAGACTTTCTTGAATCTCTGTCCAGCTCTGAACCAAGGCGCAATGCGGACCGGCTTAAGATACCACCGATTGCCAATAACTTTGCGCTAGGCTACACATATTACGATGTCCTTGACGCCGACCAGGATGGTTTGTAAATACGATCAACGCAGCTTAGGACGTTTGGTTAACATGTCTAGACACCTTGGCGCGAGTATCGCTCTACTTTCTCTCTCAACCGTCTACCGAGTTCGCTTCTTTAGTCGCGCCCCTCCTTACCCCAGAGACGATCCCCAACACCTCTTTGATCATCCTACTAGACTGGTCACAGCCGCACCTGTGGCTGCGACAAATATGGACTTGGGTTCAGGTGATACAAGCAGTTCTCAAGAAAGTCGACACAGATCAACACGCTCTTATGGAAGAAGTCATGTCTGCGTGGAAAGAGAGAGGTCGAGGAGGCGCGGCGACCAATCTTGATGGCACCCCTTCAGCCACAGCCACTGGTAGTGACGGAGATAGTTCACTACCTTTGGGACCAGGAGAATGGGAGGAACCTCTGGGTCTGCCGCTCTGTGTAGTATGCCAAAATGTAAGAAACCACTCGAGAATTGGCGAAGAATATACTGACAAAAAGTAGGCACAAAAAATGGAATTCCTTGAGAAAAACCAGGCATGGAAAGAGCCTGACTTTGATACTGTATTGCAATATTTGCGAACAGTGTTGTTGAGACGTCAGTTCATTCTAATAATCACTCATACCTGGCTGAGCCACTAACATTTCACAGATGGCGCCTCTCTCATCTATACCTCACAAAATGCGCCTTCTCAGCTACCGTCTCTCATTCATTCCACTCTTGGAATCACATCTCTCCTGAAGCGTCACCCACTAAAGCACAACGTTATCGATCGCGACAAGATTGTCGTTCCCACCAACTGGGACTCATGGGGCAAGATTCGTGTTCTCGGCGGAACGTTTGACGCCGAGCAGGTCTCCAATTCATGGTCCGAAGATATTAGCACTCCTCGTGAGTCTATGCGCTTCAACGACGATGACCAAGGTGAGGTGGACGAAGCGGAACTGGAGGAGCGACAACAAAAAAGTGCGATCGCTCGTTACGAGGGATGGTGCCGTGACCCCAATAGCGGCGGCTTGGCGGTTGTCGAAAATGCTATGCATGGCGAGAAGTGGATTACTGTGGAGAGTGACGATACTCAAGACTTCCTCGAGAAGCAGCTCAAGATACTCGAGGCTTTCAAAGCCAAACAGCCCGAGAAGAGTTCCGACAACGTCATCTCTCGCAGCACGCGCAACCTCGATTACAGCGAAGAGAAGAGCATCAGCGAGCACATCGGCCCCGTGCAGTTCAACATGGGCGGTATTCAAGTTGATGCCGATGACATGCTACAGCGTCTTAAAGTGAGTCCAAATCAGCATCACTATTTAATGCAGACAGAAACTGACACAAACAGGATCGTAATGCGTTTTCTTCCTCGCCCAGTAATGAAGAGGAGGAAACCGAGTCGCCTGCTGCAAATATGGCCAAGGACTTTGACAATGAACAACTGCAGAGTTTCTTTACTGGTTTGATGAACCGCAAAGGCACAGCAGATACATCCCGTTCTTGAGTTGATGACGTATAAACAACCAGACTAAAGAAATACGGCTGGCTTATTTCTTTCTCACAAGATAGTCTACTACATAAACTCTAGTGCTCGATAAGTATAACGAACTTTTGGCGAGAGGGGGCGGCGGCCAATGTAGAATACGGAGTAGATACCCCTGAAATGACAAATTATATCACATTTTGAATATGCACGCACATTCGGAACTCTGTGGAGCAAAGTTCGTCTATTCAAGCCTTCCGCTCCATTGATGTTGCTACATCACACCACCAGTGTCTGGGGCCATTATGTGCTCTTTGTTATCTGATCTAACACTGACCTTTCCTTGTAAACGCCTTGGGCTTGAGAGCATCGAAGTCAGTTGCTGATGTGAGCTCAGCTGTCTACACCTAGCACCTTCAAGTTGTCAATCTAGCTGGTTTGTATGTCACATTGACTTTTGGTTTTTGGCTGCCCAGTCTCGCAGTAACAACGCTCGCAAGTAAGCCAGGGAACAGCCAAGGATGCTGTCCAACTTCGACCTCAAACGCATTTATCGTCTGTCGGGCCTTGGTAGCAAGGTTCTCATCTGACAGCAGGCTTGCGAGGCGGAAAAGGTTGGAAACGCTGACAGCGTTTGTGGATGGAAGTGACGTATCCATGCCTTCCTTCAAGCGAAGGATTACATAGGGGCTGTTGGCTTTTGTCGTAAAGAAAGCACCATCAGCATCGTAGAACAGGGAGATTTGGGTTTCTACAGAGGTTAGCGGAATACAACACGAATGGGAAAACGGAGGGTGACTTGCGTTGTAGAGTATCAGCAAACTCAAGATACTCCTGGTTCTCCGTCAACTCGAAAAGGTCCAGTAGACCTTGGGTCAGGTAGGCATAGTCATCTGCAAAGGCAGCATTTCCCCTTTCTCCAGACCATATCCTGTAAAGAACCTTTTCGTTGGCATCCCAAAGTCTCTCTTTAATACAGGCAGCGGCGCGCTCTGCCGCACTCCTACACCTGGAGCTTTGCTCCGGCCTCAATGTTCTCAGGGCAGAAGCTGCCTTTGAGAGAGCCGACATGACAAGACCGTTCCACCCCGCTACAATCTTGTCATCTAACTCAGGGCGTACACGCTCTTGTTCTCGTTTTTTCCTCAAAGCAGCTTTTCCCTTTTCGATGTACTCTCGAATCTTATCCACAGGTGTACTGAAGTGATTGCTGAGCTGTTCAACCGTGGTCTTGACTCGCAGTATGTTTTGGTCAATGAAATCGTCGTTAGGGTCGTTATCCTCGTCAACGTTTCCATCCTTGTTCACATTCCAGTATGCCGCCAGAATGGGGCTCATATGACTATCAATGTCGTCCAAGACAGACTCGAACTCACGCCATGTCCAGACGTAATAAGCACCCTCTCGCATCTCCTTGTCGCCCTGTCTGTAATAAGAGTCAGCTGCCTCACTTGAAGCAAAGCCACCCTCAGGAAGGGTGATCGGAGATGTGGTGAGATATTCGACGAGTTCAAGAACAACATCCAAGAACTCCCCCTTCTCACCCCCGCCGCTCGCCTTCCAAGCGTCTATATACAGAGAGAGCAATTGCGCGTTATCGATCACAAGTTTCTCAAAATTAGGGATGCTCCAGTCCGCTGTGACAGAACAACGAGAGAAGCCAGTAGCTCCAATATGATCGTGCAGCGCTCCATCACGGATCTGGCGCAACGTGTCCAGGGCGATTTTGGTGGCGTGTTTGCATTCATCGTCTCCAACAACATCTTGTACGGCTTCCGGGGCTGTCAAGAGTCCCAGCAAAAACGCCAGCTTGGGGGGAATCAAAAATTTGGGTGCCAGGCCAAATCCTCCATATACTGGGTCGAAAGTGCCGACGATATTCCTGTACGCCTCCTCCAGCTGATCCAGATCCAGCTCCTCTGATACGGCTGTACTCCTTTCCTGAGTGACACTCGGATTACTAGGAGCCGGTGCGCCCCAGCCTGCAGGACCCAAAGCCGAGGGTGCCGAAATACTCCTTGTACCCAAAGTGCCCTCAGCTGCGAATTCCTTGAGCTGCGCAACAATCTCGGTGGCTTCCTTTCGGCATCGAGCTTCTTGGTCACTCCAGATATCGCGGAGCTTCTTGAAAATAGTAAGAGAGTCCAGAACCTCATCGGTACTGTCACCATTGTGGTGTCGTCGTCCTGCGGGCCCAAACCAATAAGTGCCACCAAAAACCGGCTCCAGGTTCGGCGTAAGAAACACGTTCAAAGGCCATCCGCCGACGTTGTGGACGGCTTGGACGTAGTTCATATAGATGGCTTCTATGTCAGGGCGCTCCTCTCGGTCAACTATAACAGGCACAAAAGAGTCATTTAGCACCGCAGCCGACTCAGGATTAGAGAAGGTCTCGATTGACATAAGGCGACAAACTTGAATTGTTAGCCATCAAGAGGCAAAGCAAAGCTGGCGAAGGGGCGATCACGCGACTTACAGTGGCATGCCTTGTAGCCAATATGAAGAAAGATGAGTTTGTTCTCTTTGCGTGAACGCTCTACTGCCTCATCGTCCAGGAGTTGCCATGCGACCAAGTCCTCGGCATGATCCCGAATGTACGGGCTTCGACTGGTGGCGGCGCGGTTTTGCAAAGGCGAGAGGGGCTTGGGTAAGCTCGAAGCCGACTCATCGCTGCTCACGGGCGTCGAGCGCATGGCTATAGCAGACGCGGTGAGCTCTGAAGCTACCATGATTGAGGTTTGTGACTGGTCTTGATCTCGGACTTGATGACTGCGTTGTTGTCGACGTCGTCAAGCTGCGGGAAAAGCAACTTGGGTCTACGACCAACTTTGCTTTGGTGGGGAGGGCTATAGCTGCCTGTAGCCAAGGGCTACGTTTGACGTACGAATAGCGATAAGGCTGATGATGTAAGAGCTGTATGTAGCTCTGGCAAAGTCTCAATAGAGCTATCTCTTAACGTCGTATTGGTGTTGATGTCGGTATGGAAGAGATAAGCGAGAAGGATCCATGCAGACGGTTACAGTTGGAAGGTAACAGAGAGTTCTGGTGATTAATCACTCGCCAGTAGTCAGTTTCATTAACGGTGGAAGCTTCCCGACTTTTGGCTGGATCCCCAATAGAAGCCGAGCACCTAAAGGTAGTGACCTCAAAGATAATCCAGCGGGGTCGTCTCGGTCCCAGGTCATGGCAGTCGTGGCGGGGGTTATCCCAGTAGCGCTTCTTCTGTTTTAGGAAAGGCTGGGATCCTCTTTGCACCGGCTTTCGTGAGTCAAGCAACAACAATGCCGTGTTCATGAGTCGTGTAGAATATTTTCCCTTTGGCTTCAGGGACTTTTGGGGAGTAATAATGAGCCTAGGTAAAGCTTGCTCCCCTTTTTCTTTGCCTAGGTAGGTAGCACTGCCGAGTAACGGGCGCGCTTGCGGCCTGACATTAGTTGGCTCCTAATAGTGGGTGACATTTGTGTTACCCTAGACCCAGATTGTGTAATTAACGGGCAGTATAAATGATCAAGACTCAGGCTCACACTCAAGAGTCAAATGCTTGATAGACACACTTTCGATAGAATAGATTCTTCTCTTGGCGGAATTATTCGACCTCCCAGTCTGAGCTTTGAAACCGTCCAATAATTGGACCACACCATAACAACCAACTCTGTCGTCACCATAATCACAGACATAGTTCTAACCACACCAATCACAAGCACTCATCAAAGTTTGGCAGTAAGTACAAAAAAGTAATCAAAGCTAAAAGCGGAAGAGTTCAACATCAGACCTGTTCAGCAAATCGTTGTGTGTCTTTATAAAGGTATAGTGACACCCATTGAGTTTGTTAATAGAGTGACACTGAACAAACGACAGGAGCCTTGGTACAAGGAAACACAGTCAAGTAATACACAGAAAATAAAAAAGGATATTGATTGATGGGAAGATTCCAACATAGGTAGTTACAGCATGACTTATCCTCCAAGGTACCCAGTGAATTGCTCCATAACGGGAATGGAATGTTTGTGGAACGTCTTGGGCCAACTGCCATCCCAAACCCTATTTACAAAATCCAGAATAATCCTCATCTTTTCTGTTAATAGAATCATTACAAGATGTCTAATTTTGATCCTTCTGTCGTCAAGGCTGGTGAGAACCACACAACCATCGAAGAGACAGAAAGCCAAGTCAGCTTGGCTTATGGAATGGCCATCCACGAACTCGATATCATTCTCGAACTAGTCAATTTCATCCAAGAACCTCCAGGAGATGACCATGAAGCCCTCAAAGCATACCGCGACCAAACAGCCAAGGACGTCCGCAGGTTACTTGCGAGAATCAACATCAGCAGCGGGATACTGAAAGCTCGCGATGCCCAGTTCCACTACCACGCTAAACGTTTACGCACGACAGACCGAATCGACCGACTTCGACTTTGGAATCGAGAGAAGAAGCAAGAATTGGAGGCAGCCAGATTGCGAGATGGAGAGCGAGGGTTTGAAGCTGCTAGCAAACGGCTTGAAGAGCAGAAGCGGGTTGTGATCAAGTGCTACAAACTGGAGAGTTTATGGGACAAAGCAATGCAGCGGGAAAATTCTGCCAGTACTCACAGTGATGACTTGTCAAGCGATTGCGAGACAAGCATGGAAGAGTAAAGTCTTGAGCGACAAGGAGCTCGTTGTCAGTGTCAGGATCATGGCGGCAACTTATTCGGCACAGCGGAACTTGTCACACATTGTACGCAGGTACCCATCAAGTAGACAAATGCAGTGGCTCTTATCAATATTAGATATGCGAAGAGAGACTTGAAAGTTGCTGAGTGGGCGCACAAGTGGCATTGGCCAAGCATTGACGGGTAGAGATGTATGACATGATACGACTATTATATGTTAGAACGAAACAAGCATAACAAAACAAGTTCCACGGGCCGGTAACTATAATGTTGAATGTAATAAGTAAATAAAGTTAAAGAAACGACAAACGTTTCCGTCCGGATATGGCGATGTCGAGCGATTAGGTTAGATTAATCAGGCTGTTGTTCTGGTACTGGCAGCCAGCCAGGTAATGAATGGTTCTAAAAAGGTGTACCTCGTGATAAAGGCTCGTATGGTATGTAATCCCGTTCCATGGTTGGTATTTAACGTGGCTGAATCATAGATCTCATGCGGACACGATGTTGTCAGGCTGTGTAAGTGTGTAAGTAGTAGTTAGTTAACACATGCAGTTGATGGCGGACTTGGAGGCAGGAGTGGATCATGTTGTTCGTTGTCTCACCCCTCCAACTTCTCGCGCTAAAACGGCAACTACCAACTTATCGATAAGCCGATCGCGGAACCCTTGCAACAGCTCTCTGGAACCAAGAGCTTCGTCTTGGTTGCCTACTTGACTTCTTTCATCCTTTTCATCTTTTCATCTTGTTCGATAATTATCGACCGACAATGGCCGAACCGACGTATACCGTTTTTGTACGGGTACCCATACCTCGGGGCGACTTTGTTGACCCTCCACCGGTAAGAAACTCCCTAAACCCGGTCATCTTAAAGGCTATCATGCGCGCGCATTCAAGTAGTCATGGTGAGGCTAACTTGAAGCATGACAGGTGAACTGGGACCCTGTCAAAGATGAAGCTTTATGGAAGATCCTTTCCGGAGCTGCAAAGAAGCAGATTGATTGTAAGAAGTCACACCATTCTTGCACATTCATTGGAGCTGACCTGGACTAGGGGACGAAATGTATGTGTCGATCCTCTGCCACAAGGCGCAGACAATACTTACTGAGATGCAGCGCCGATCGCTTTGAAGTCCCCGTAGACTTTCTCCTCCAGCAAGTTGCCTGGCTCACCGAAAGACATGCTTCACAAGTCCGCGCACAAGTTCGCAAAGCTACCGCTGCTGTTCGTGGCTCTGGTCCGTCGCCGGTTCCAAGCGGCGAATCCGCTGGTCCCGGCCATCAACGAGCACACTCCGCTTTATCCTTCCGGCGGGATTCGCCCATGTCGCGCAATGAAGCTGGAAGTGGTACAGGCACACCTCTTCATTCATCGATGCGACCGCTAGTTACGCGGAATACATCCACCAATACTACTGTCTTGAGGGATATGACAGGGGCGCCAGCTTCACCCCGACCAGGTGTTGGGATAGCTTCACGAACCGGCGACCGACGCCGCCTTTCATCATTACCCATCACATCAGTTCCCGACAAGTCTCCAGAGCAATCAGCCCAGCCAGAGCCTTCGCCAGAAGAACGAAGCCCATCACCAGGTCCAGCGGATGACAGCTCACCGACATCGTCCGATGATGAATCTATCCCTGCTCAGTCTCGTATAATTCGCCGCCCCCCACGTTTTCAGCAACCTGAAGGTGGACAATATGAAGACGATGATGATGACGAATCCGAGCCTGCTTTCCAACCCTATACATCTCCTTCCAGCAAAACTTCGGCTCAAGATCTCGGCTCAACTCTTAGGGGGGACGGGCGTGGTTCTGGCAAGCGACACCACAGGAGCCACGGAAAACCCGCTATCCATAAATCCAATACATCTGACTCTTCGGCCAGCTCTGCTGCGATGATACAAAAACCAGATAAAACTGATAAATCAATTGAGCAACGGACACCTGGTCCTCTCTCACCTCGTCGGACCAGCGAATTGGCCGGACGTAGTCCAAGAGGTAAAGACAAGGGTTACTCTCGCGAAGGCAGCGATGGAACCCCTAGCATGGGTAGCAGTTATAGTGATCTTGACGGTAAGTTGCTTCTGGACCTCCCGCGGCCTCCAAGTTTGCTAATCACACAGTACCAGATGCCTCTGTGACTCAGTCTGCGTTGGAGGAAGCATTGGCCAGTCACATGAATAGGGGGGCGGGAAGCCGCTTTAGTATAAGCCAGGCTTTCCGCAGCCGCTACAACCCTAGCTCTAACCAGTGATTCGACTAATATGTGTTTGTGATATTGCTTTTTATGGATGATTGGCATGGAGTTTGGAAAACCAGGAATGATTGTATGCATCAAGAATGGCGTTTGCTGTAAGGCGTAGCTGTTGTTTTGACACGGAAGCCGGATATCCCACCTCTACTACTTGGCAGAATAGAAAGAAAGCTGGCAAGGGAATATCAGTCTCTAAGAAATTGTATATTGTAATTGTCGATTTGATGTGCCACAGGTTTGGTGATGCCGCATGTTGTAATCAAGCAGGGCGATCAAGGGTCGATCTAATGCAAGAAGATGGCGAATTTATTCTAGGTATGAACGGTATTGCACTCCCTCACTGAGAACAATAGTATTACGGCCTCTCCTTAGATCAGTGTTGAAAAAGGTAGATTGTCGGGCTGGCTCAATTTCCCTTCCGGCTGCCTGCAGCTGCCATCATCCCCTCTAGCACTTCTCGAGACACTTAATCACAAGCGACTCATAAATCGCAGATTTTCTTCCTTCAGTCTTCCTTCAGTCTTGTCTCATCGTCCCCGTTCAGAAATTAGGCCCCTTTGCAATTCGAATCTCTCAATTCTTCACAAGCCTGGGCCTTTCTTGCTTGCAAGCATGTTTCGGCGACACTGGTCAGGGCTTCCTAAGGATGTCTCTTTTCCAAAAGACCTCACTGGCCTTGGGTTTGTCTCATCGAGCCACTTTACAATATTCCTCTAATACTTGGCAGATATTTCGTAAACGAGCAGGATGAAGTTCGCTCATTGAAGGACCCGGATTACTACTTCAAGTTCCACATCAACAAGAACTCTCGAGTCAACGACCGTCAAAAGTTTCAGTTTCAGCGTACGCAACACCAAGCTTTGAGGATAATTAAGCACACTGACTTATTACAGGTGCTATGGAAGATATCATCCACGACCGGCTACAGAAGGAGGGCCTTCGGAAATTCCTACTCCTCCCTAAAAACAAGAAACACTGCCCCATTTTCTTCAGCCCCAGCATTGCGAAAGCCGAACGCATCGTTGTCATCTTCGGCGAACCCCATCAAGACCTAGGGTTTATCGCCGGTCGTGTTATCAACGGACCTGGAGGTTTGGCCAAGGGCAGTATGATCTCTGTTGTGCAAGCACTCGCCAAGCAGTCCGCCTCCCCCAACGACCCTGAGCCTCCGTGCGTGTTGCTCGCCAACATGGGTCAGAGGTACTGGTGGCCCGATGAACAGCGCGCTCTCACTGTTGAAGATTCCGCGGATATCCCTCTTCCTAGTCTGGTGCATTCTGGACGGCAGTACAGCAAGGAATTGAACGAGATTCCCGGAAGTGAGACTACTATTGCGCACATGACAACCATTTTCAACAAGGTTGTCCATGTTAACGAGAATGCCAACATCGATATCATCGCCATTGGACAAAGCTGCGAGGTGGTCCTGGAGTTCTTTGAGAACAACGAGAATTGGGCTCAATGGGGTCATCGTTTGGGCGGTATGCTCCTCATGGGGACCGTGTTCTGTGCAGACTCGCTTGTCAACGCTGAGTTCAAAGATTTTCTGGCCAAGGTAATTCCCAAATTTCCACTTGTGTAATAACCATTTGCTAATCTGTCCAGCGTGCTCGTGGTTATCTCATTTCCGACGACCCTCTCGACACTCCCCTGGCCATGCCCAGCGGTAATCCATCACTCATGATCGACCCTCTTGGTTGTCCCTGCCTCTCTAGCGGAGAGCGTCAGTACACTGAAATGATACTTATCAAGGCACTTGAACCAGCCCTTGCCTATCTGCAAGAGATTGCCCTAACACCCGGCTTTGCAAATCCGGACATGGCTGTCGCGGAACGTCTTGCAACCGATATCACAGACGAGCAGTGGAGTGAGCTCCCCGATGAGGTCAGACCTGAGATCCATACTATAGATTCTGAATGGATGAAGCAGGAGGTCAAGGCACTTAGACGTTGGAAGTACTTCGAGAAACATGGTGTTGCGCCCCCTGACGAAGACGATGATGATGAGGATTCAGTTTGAGATCTCGAAGGCAGAGGGCTCCGAATCCAATGCGACGTTGTTTGGTTCGCGGAGCAACACAGACAACATCACCACTACATTCTCATGGGTTGTGAAAATGGGGATATCTTATTCATTAAACAGACTAGAATCAATCTGGAGTCTTCAGCAGCAGATAGGTAAATAAAATACACGCAACCTTCTTCAGATCCCAGAATATACAAGTATTATATTTGTTTTCTTTTTTACATCCTTTTACGCTTTGAATAGCGAGGCCAGGTTTGGCCCTGCTGGTGTCAGATCCTCAGTCAACTCTCGTGTCCTACGTAAGCGCTCCTTCACCACGGCATCTTCCGCGGTCCATCGGTCCTCGGCATTCGGTGGAGTACCGCTCCAGAAAGAAAAGACACCAGATTTTGTGGAAGCCTTCTCTCGCCGCTGCTGTTCCTCTCGAGCAAGCTTGGCGACCATTTTACTCCAGTTGTTGAGACCTTCACCCAAGCACTCACGGCATGTCTTCTTGGCCGCCTTGTCGGCAGTTGCAAGATCCATATTGCGCAGCTGTTCTTCCGCAATGTCGACACTATCGCGTGTCCACGACAATCCGTCGTCCTTGGAGGATGAGGCGAAGAGAATCTCGCCAATCCACAGGCTGAGAGAAGCCTCTTGGCAACGCTCGTGGGGGCTTCGCCAGGGAGGCTGAGTGCCATCCGGTGGAGGAGGCGGGTAGTCTGCTTGTAAGAAAATTCGAACCAAGTTATCCAAAGAAGAGCTGGCTTTCGGCTTTACGCAAGCAGCAGCGGGGGGGTAGTTGGAAAGAGAGCGACGGGCCTTGAGGAGGGAGAGGTAGATAGGGAGGGCGGAGTCAGTTTTCCCACTGCGCGCCTTGAAGGTCGCTATAGCAGTAACAGCGTCGAGTACATTTTGGGAGGGCGGGCCAGACTTTTCGTTAAGAACAAAGGTCTTGGGGTTGTAAGGGGGCTTTGACATGTCGACTCCTTGCGTAGCCTCGGCGAGTGCCAGGTGGTATAACGCTTCAGCGCCTTCCGGCCTGTTCTTAAACTCCATGTAGCTGGCATATTCCAGTGTCGCTTCGAGCTTTTGTCGCGAAGTCAAGCCCTTCGTCGCCAAGATCTTCATGTAAAAGTTGTCGGCGCTGGGATAGGCGACTTCACAGTTCTCCTCGCGGGGGGCATGGGGCTGTCCTGGGGGAATTGGCGCAGGTCTGGGGTTCGATGGTCCAATAACGAATTCGGGGGGTGAAATGATGTTGCGAGAAAGGTCGCGCACCCAATTGTCAACATGTTCGGCACCCTTAGCAGCAAGCATGATGGCTTCGAAATATCCTCTTCTCCATTCCTCGCTCTTGCCAGAGATATCGCAGGGGTTAAATTCGCCAGGAATCTCCGCTGTAGGATCAACTCTGTCCGTAAGTTTCATAACACCCTGACCGTCAACCTTTGGGTCCTCCAATCGCAACACCAATCCTCGTGCCAATTCAAATGACCAAGGCCAATTAATCTCGCCGTTCGTCGGAGCCTTGCTATTATTCGAGTCCCTAAGGAATTTCCTTGTCATCCATCCCCATTCGTGTGGTGTGGGATATTCCTGTTCCAGTTTCTCCTCATTGACAAAGAACAAAATGACGCCCACACATGCTAATAAACCCCAGAACGAAGCTGTGTATCGAACCGCCAACTTGGCCTCGTGCTTGAGCCATTGTCGTCGTTCAGTTGTGAAATACCGGACGCTATTTGAAGTCACAGGAATGGTAAGAAAGGGAAGGTTCGGCCTTGATTTTGTTGTGAGTTGTGTGTGGTGTGTAAAGGTTCGTAGAAGACATGGAGATCGGGTTCGAAGAGTTGGCACTCGGGGCGTGAGAACCCGGACACGGCGGCCGACGAGTCGGGGACGCATGGCGCCGACTTCTGATTAAACGGAGTTCCTCTCGCACTCGGCAGTCTGTGTCTCTCGTCCGTTGTCGTCTGTTTGAAATTGTCGTCGAGATAATATTATATTGAGTCGTGGGGTAGGATGATGAAGATCTCCAAAAGTGACGATATGAAAATTGAGCCAATTGGAGTCTTGAACCGCTGACTAAGGCGGCATATTCTGTGCGCCCAAGCTTTGTAGTGAAAACCTTGGGAAATTCTATGAGCACATCAACTCTAAGATTTGTTAATTGGTTAGGACAAAGAACAATTTTTGTTCTGCAAATTTTGTAAAAATGTCCTCCTTCTTATCTTCAGAAACGCTTTCAAATCCTAGGTTCCAACTGTTTGCGGCGGCAGCTTTTTCAGGAGCCACAGTCGCGTCTCTAATACTGGGTTATCAAGCATTGGAGCGAGAAGAGAGAGTTTACGAACTCAAGAACTCGATCCCTGCAGATGATCCTAATCTCCGACCTGTACTATATCCCTGTTCCTTCTGTGTTCAAAACACCACTGACTAGCTGCAGTTGAACGACTTTGGTGGTTCATCGGCACCGCCCGTCGATAAGGAAGATGCCAGGAACCAGGCAATGGCTCGTCGGGCACAAGCGGGAGACTTTGATGAAGAGTTAATTCTTGAGCAACTGGCAAGAAATCGTGTATTTCTGACGGACGAGGGTCTCGATAAGCTTCGAAACTCTTTCGTCATTGTAGTTGGTTGTGGTGGCGTTGGATCACACTGCACCGCTGCTCTCGCACGTTCTGGAGTGTCCAAAATTCGATTAATCGATTTTGATCAGGTGACTCTGAGCTCTCTCAATCGTCATGCGGTTGCAACTCTAGCCGATGTTGGTATTCCCAAGGTGCAGTGTTTGGAAAGACGCCTCATGGCCATCGCGCCCTGGGTGAAATTCGATCTACGACAGGAGCAGTTTAATGAGAATGTTGCAGAACGATTACTTCGACCTTGGGGTGATGATGGACGTGCCCCTGACTTTGTCATTGATGCTATCGACAACATCGAGACCAAGGTTTCACTTCTCGAATACTGTCACAAGAACAACCTACCAGTCATCAGCGCGATGGGCGCTGGTTGTAAGAGCGATCCAACCCGCATTATTATTGGAGATATTGGATCTAGCAAAGACGATGGTCTTTCACGCGCGACCCGAAGGAAGCTCAAGTTGAAGGGTATCACAAGCGGAATCCCAGTTGTCTACTCTACAGAAACAGCGGGAGCTGGCAAGGCCGAGCTACTCCCTTTACCTGAAGAGGAGTTCCAGAGGGGCTCCGTTGGCGATCTTGCCGCCATGCCAAACTTCCGAGTTCGAATCCTCCCCGTGCTTGGAACAATGCCTGCTATCTTTGGGCTTACTGTCGCCAACCACGTTATCTTAAGCATCACAGGATATCCTCTAGATTACGTCCCTGCCAAGGGCCGTGAGAAGATGTACGAGGGAATGCTGGCAACGATACAGAGCTCTGAGGAGAAGCTGGCACGTATGACCTACGAAGGCGATACAGTCGGTCTCAAGGTGCCCATTACCACTGGCGACGTTGCTTTCCTTTCCGAAGAGCTGTACCGTGGCCGAAGCGCCATCAGCGGCATCCCTACAAAGCTGGTCCTTATCCGGTGGGAGAAGCCCGAAGGCCCCAGCATGACAACATTGGGCGAGGGCAAGGATACTCAGAAGTGCTCAACGGTGAAATTGAGGGATCTCGTATTGATGACCAAGGAGGAGGCAACACGCCATGAAAAGGAAATCTTCAAGGGTGGAAAACCTCTCGACGAGGTATACGACGCCGAGACACTCGCGCGCGTTCACGAGAAGAGGACAACGGCTGAAAAATACGAGGCTTTCCGATCATGAAAAGGAGGCGCTGTTCTAGCAGCGTATGGCTTCTAGAGATGAGAAATGTGATCACGTCAGATGTTGCCTCGAGGCGCAGCCGGAGGATTTCATTTGATATGGTTCACGAATTGACGAGTATCTCGAGAAGAAGTCCTTCTGTGCCCTTCACACTCTGCCCATGCATTCATTATGCTGACCATGATCACGCACTGATACCTTTGAGCTCCTTGCCTGAAATCCCTCCCTTTCTACCGCCCGGTTCTTCTCGATGAAAGTGAGCTTTTACTGCCACTCGACTACATCGTGTTCCAACAGGATCTTACAATGTGTGCTTTGACGATACCAGCATTCCAATCCAGCCGTTTAAATCGATACAAGGCGACGAGGACGATTGAAAGGGGGCAGCCTTACCTTTCTTTCTGAGGCTACCTTATTGGCTTGTGCCAAGTCAGACTATCAGGAGGACCTGGGCTCAGCCTGCCACAAGGATTATGGCTAATCTGTTATCCTGGACCTCAAAGCCCTAGAATTAACCCCCTGGATAATGTATTCCGATATGTTGATGGGTGCTTGCAGATTGATACACCATCACCAATGGTCTTCTCTCATATCGTTGATCAGCTGTCGCTTATTGTGATTTCGGTGTGATTTCTTGTTGCTTGTCTGACCTCAGGTTTCAAATCGTCAGCCCTAAGTATGACATTGTCTTGAGGCCGCAAAATGTAGCCGTCCTGTAGATTTCACATATCGTCACCTATGATACATTCCATACTCAACTAATACACTTCTCGGCTCTGCGGGTTGCCTTGTAGCGGTGAAGTGTGACTGATGCACAGATCAACTGTTATGCAGCCATAAACTCTCAACCCCAAACGACCGACTTGCTTACCCTCGATTGCGCCCGTTGATGTACACTTCTAAACAATATTTGATCACAATGACGGCTCACCAACATCTTGTTTCAGGATGCAGAAGATACAGACAACCAACCTCTCTGTCCCAATAGGCAACTATCATTAAGGCGACAGCATCATCAGACCATTTCCCCCTCAATTGGGGCCTTTCACGTTTGCTTGATAGGCTCAACATTCGGATGCGTACTGCCGTTGAGAGACACAAGTGTTGTGGAGAGACGCGCATGAAAGTGTTGGTAGGCGACTTGCATTTCAAGCAAACATTTCGACCTTTTTGTTGGCTATTTCAGTATTTCTGCAAAAGTTGACAGGGCTTAGGAGATTCGACGTCTGTTAGGTTGGCTCTCTTAGACCGCTCTTGCGGCTCACATATGACTCGTAACAAACTCCAGTAAAGTCATTGACAAGACATCGATACAGGGCGATGGACCGCCGACCCTTTCTCGGCCTATATCTTATCGCATATAGGACCTGGCGATCATCCCATGACGAATCTGCCCTGGACGATTTGTTTGGCTAAGAAGAAGGCTGCTGGGTGCTGAGCCGCGCTTGTCAAAAGCAATTATGTAGCCACCCGGCGAAGAGCTGAATGGTCAATCTGGAACCTGCATGTGATAAATGATGAGAGAACAAGATCTATCATCCGACCACATCTTCCATGTCAGTAGTTACCCGTTCGTAACGTAGGCGCAGAAGACAGCGCCTGACAAGTCGTTGCCTTGTCTGAACTGAAAGCGATTTGTAGTCGACTCAAGCCATCGCCGAAAGAGGCGGGCAAACAGAATCGAAGTAATGTCGTTCTAAGAGTGCAGTGAAATATATTGCGATAACAGGAAGCTTCACCGGAAATGCAGAGGGAGCCTGCTGCAGTTTGCTGCACAGCTTGTTAGTGCTTGGCAATCTTTGGATAAGTTGGCATATAATACATCGTTACACCGCTCCTGTACGAAATCAATGGACGACTGTGAAGATTTTTTGGATTAAGGAGGAGAGAAGAGACACGGGGCGTCGTCACAGATTTATTGGGAAGAGTACACGGCGGACGGCGAGGATCCTGGTCCGGTAGCACAAGACGGGACGTCCCAGGAAGTGGTTGCGAATGGTGGGACGAAATTTATGTGCGTGATGTATCCTGGCGATCGCGGACTAGCCGTATATATGGGCATTGCACATGTTGATATCCGAGAGAATGGGATGGCCTGATTTTTGTGTATTGTGTGTAATAGCAGATGGTACGCATGTACTCCAGCTTGTATTCACAGCCAGAAAGGCAGCCAGTCGGTATGACTATCAACAGATGATCCGGTGGAAGTTCTACAACATGAAGAGGCAGTGGAAATATAATGTAAGTGAAGCTTGTACAATTGTACCACAGTGTTTCACATGTAGGTGAATGCTGTACCACACAAAAAGTGTCTCTCTAGAGATTGAACCAAGAACGTAGGTCATCTGCCAAATGTCTTGAAATTATTGTCTTTTACTTGTGATGACACTTTGTGCACGTCTCTTTCAGTTTGTCACAGGCGAAGTTTGCCTCATCGCATCAGCAGGGCCGAAACAAACACGTCTGGAAGCCTCAGAAATATTGGAGGGTGAAGACGTGTTCAGTCTCTTTCAATGGGGACTTAGTACCACGACCAGTTTCTCATGTGTAACCTTCGTAGGCTTTTGAGGCTCAACTATCTCGCGAACGGTGACAAGGCGGCGTTTCAAGGCATCTGGATTCTAGTAGATTGAAAAGACCTGGATCGACTGATCAATGGAAGATCGATATTGTCTTGAATGAAAGGACAAGGCAACGACTAGTAACGGAATGTCACAACATGTCCCAATAACTCTGGGGGTGGCAGGGTGACCACCAACAGTTCAAGATTGAAGCCCCTTGCGGCTGAAAGCAATCTTGCGCAGGCATTTGCTTATGATCGGATGGAATTCAAGACTGGCTGCCTACAAGCTTACTAGACAGTAGTAATTCTGGTTCTGAATGCTTGGCCAGTCGTCTACTGAAGCGCCTCATCGCTGTATCATTAGATATGCCATGGGAGGGCGTTTGCCATGCTGATTGGCTATCTCAAAGTAGGCTGTGTCAGCCTTTTGGAAATACTACGTATGTGAGTACAGAGGGGATTGGCCTGTTTGACACGGTAATGTTACATCATCTGTCATGGCTCTTTTGTTAAGTGGTTGGCCAGCCGCTCGAACAAATGCCCTTTTCCAGAAGCCTGGTAGGCAGACAAGTGATGATAACATGAATCTTCCAGGGTCTCCACTTTGCCCCGAATGTCCGGATAAGCGGGGCCGTTGGTCCGGCATTCGTTCCATAAACAGCCTGCAATCATAGAGTTTCGCCGAACAGATTTGTCAACAATGAGCTGGAAAGCAATGACAGTTGTTCAAAGTGGCGTTTTAATAATTTCTTGGGGCGAATTTATATTCACACCTTCTTTGCCAGATAATCAGAACGTGTCTAACTTAGTACATAAGCATCGTCGTGTAAGCAATCGTGGCTCTGCTCTCGGAGGCCTTAAAGAGGCCCCTCACCCTCGTACCTTCTCTCATTGACCAGGCATCATTTTCCTTTACCTTTTGACTTTAATCTGACATATTCGGTTGTGCATCCTTGTGAGATTCGGCCGGTTTCTGCCTATTATCTCCGTTCAGGCAAAAGACTTTGGCGGCTGTTACCTAGTCAAGGAGTCATCGGAAATGACCAAACTCTTTTCGTTTGCTAGGAACAGCTGACGGAGGCGCCTCGAAAGGCAGCTGAATCGAGAATCTCATCATGGTTCTTTGGTATTGATCCCAAATCATCTCTGTTGGTCTGTCCAGTCAAGGCCTGTTGGCTGGCGGCACAGAGGCCCAACAAGTGTTGGCAAGAGAAGTGATGAGTTTCTGGGCGTTTTCATTGTTTGTTCTTGCGCACAATTGCTTCGGTAATGAGGTTGGTTCAGCTGGTGCCACGGGCCACTGAGAAAAGGATTTTCAAGGAATCTGCAATATTGGTGACATCCCGTCATTTCTGATGAGCAAATGCCATGGTTGCCAGATGTCATTGCCATCAAAATCTCGATATGGAGACTCCGAGGTGATAAGAGATGTGCAAAGGAATGGCTGCCAGTTCGCAAGTTCGTCTAGCTAACATGGCAGCCTGGTGAGAGGGTTGTCGTTAAAAATGCGTGAATACATTACCTGTGACCGTGAATACAGTCAGTGGTATATGGGTATCATCTGAGCCGCATTGTTGACGAAACGCTTTGCCTATGAGCAACATTCTCTCCAAAAAGCCCGACTCTAGGGGTTGAAGGAGTTAAGTTTTTTTTGGAAGGGGATGGAGATTATTACCCAGGGTCTGGATTGTAAGCAGCCAAGTGAACATACTGCGGCTTGCGAACCACCATTCCAGGCAGGTAGTTGAAAATAGGATATCATCAGATTGGGTGGGCCTTCTGTCACATAGTAGTTCGCCGCCGTTCGCCATGTAGCTACACATTTGACATGAATACATATAGGCTTTCGAGTCTACCTACCGATTCCAAGATTCCATCAGAAAACTTTGCTCATTTTATGTTTCTAAACGAACCGCACTGCATTACAAGATCCAATTACACAAAGCCTACCCCATCCATCTGTTTCTTTCTTATTCTTTTTTTTAAGAACAGATGAAGGTGAAATCGTTGGATTTGAGAAACCTTACGTGGTGTAATAGGCTTAGGCTGAGCTACTGAACGACAGAGCTGGTATGTCTGAACAATACACATAAATTTCTGTGTGATCGATTATAAAAGAAACAGTTTCTTTGCCATATTATGTACGTTTCTTTCCAGGAACCGATAGCTGAGAAAGCTGGTCTGGCTAGGTTTTCCAGATGGGGGGGACAACGCTAATGCTTGACACTTCCAGCAGAGCCGCATGCTATTTTGATAAGGCAGCGGGCGAACCAAGGCGGCCCAATAAATTACTACACACTTTAGGTATCATTCTGAGACGCCACAAATTGCAGCCGGTAAGTGATATCAACATCCGCGTTTTTTTATTACAAGGGAGATACCTGGATGGATGGATGGGTGCAGCTCTACCCCCATTGATCATCATGTCTGCATCCATTTTACCTTATTTCACTTTTTTTTGGCTTTGCGAACCACATATCAGACAAAGCAGGCAGACAAAACAGGGTCAAGCCATGCATTGAGATATGCGCAATTGCAATTGGGGAACCTTGGGGATAGCTCGTGCCCCTCTCTTCACGTCAACGAAAATTACCTTGGTGGATGCATTTCCTGCCTTCCTACCTATAGCCCGCCACTCCATTTTTCCCTGTTTCCTTTCCCTTTACTCTGTTCTTTACTCTAATCTGCTTCATGTTCACTCTCACGCTTTGGACAATTGACAATGGATGACTGAGTTTTTATCACCTGCAGCAGATCTAATTCCACGTGTGATTTTCGTCTCATACACCCCCTCCCATCAGCTTCGCTGACCGGCTTCGGTACGGTCTCTATGCTGTGTCATAGTCAAGAATGGCGGAATTCAGCGACAAATGGGTACGCCATCTCAGGACTCGGAATCGTCAGTATAGGGACAAAGGAGGAGAGTCCCAATCCTTTATTTGCGAAATCTGTGGTGACGAATCCCACACTATAGAAGCATGGCGCGAACACGCTCAAATCGACTCCGAGCATCGTAGTAAGTGGCCAACGGCGCAAGCCGCAGAAGAATACGTTACGGGGTGAGCAAATATCCCATCCAACTGGTACGCTATATTTTCATACTTATTCTTTACCCTCTGCAGTAAGACCAATAGACCCAGCAGCCAGGACTCTTCCAACAGTAGAAAGCGTCGGGCAAAAACTATTGGAACCGCAGAGGAGCAGGCCCCTTTAGGGACTGCAGTCGAAGAGGACCAAGATGCAGACGGTCATAGAGACAAGCGCTGGTCACCCCCACCTGCACGTCCGTCGCCCGGTAGTCCGCAAGTCACCGTTAGCCGCAGCCGCGCTCGCAATGACACCCGGAGCGACTTCGAGCGCGGGCCCCACAAGAATACTTCGGGCCGTCAGCTATGGACCGAAGACAACCCTCAACCAAAGTCACATAGCCAAGGGCGTTCTGTTCCTCTTCCTTCACCCAGGCAGGGGCCACCCCCTAAAGCCAACAGGCATACACAACCTGCTACACAGCCGGCCCCTCCACCTTCAATCAACGATGATGACTCGTCCAGGATGATGCGCCAACCAGAGACCAGGCCTATCTCCCAAGATCAGCTCGTTGCAGAGGTCAAGGGCATATACGCGGGCCTGGTTATGGTCGAGACCAAATGTATTGAAGTTGATAATGCACAATCATCTAACACTGATGCCAATTCGAAGCTTAATAACGAGCAATGGCAGGCGTTGATTGCATTGCATAGAACACTTCTTCACGAACATCATGACTTCTTTCTGGCCAGCCAGCACCCCTCTGCCAGCCCGGCCTTACGCAGGTTGGCTTCAAAGTATGCTATGCCTGCTCGCATGTGGAGACATGGAATTCATTCTTTCCTTGAGCTTCTGCGACATCGATTGCCAGCCTCTCTCGAACATATGCTCACTTTCCTGTACTTGGCCTATAGCATGATGGCCTTGTTATATGAGACTGTGCCTGCCTTTGAGGATACTTGGATCGAGTGCCTTGGTGACCTTGGAAGATATCGTATGGCTATTGAGGACGACGACATTCGCGACCGAGAAGTGTGGACCGGTGTAAGTCGGCATTGGTATAGCAAGGCGTCGGAAAAGTCTCCTACGACGGGAAGACTTTACCATCATCTGGCTATCCTGGCAAGGCCTAATGCTCTTCAACAGCTGTACTTTTACACCAAATCCCTCTGCGTTCCCATTCCGTTTTCCAGCGCCCGAGAAAGCATTATGACGTTATTTGATCCTGTATTGAATAACAGTCCAACACGCCTGTCTCAAATTGATGCTTCCTTCGTTCGCGCCCATGGCATACTCTTTTCTGGGAAGTCCTGGGACCAGCTTCAAGACACTATGAATGGTTTCAATAAACAGTTGGATGGTCACATTGCCCGATCCACCAAGAGATGGTTGGAAGCAGGGTCAGTTGGAGTTTCGTAAAACACTTGGGCTATACTAACTTATGCAGATACTATATTGCAATCTCTCTTGCTTGCTCTCTCCTTGGGTACGGTGCCGAATCCAATGTCCTTATGCGAGCTATTTCTAAGAAACCTGAGGAGACGGATGTTGCTATGGGCGGGAGTGCAATTTCTGAGATCATGCCGGACGAGAAATTCAAGCCTGCTCTCATGTTTGGAGTAAGCACGATTAAGACTGTAATTAACCGTTGGGGAGATACCAACACTTTGCCTTTCCTGCATACGATTTTGGTCTTCATGAACTACATGACCCGATATCCCGCAGCCATGAACCACTTGGAGGATAAGTTTCCCTGGAAGCTCACCGCTTTAATGCTCAACTCTCTACTAGGATCTTGTGAGCCTGGATATAGAGTTCAAAGTCAGATACCGCTGCCGGAAAAGGATCAACTCCCACGTCCGTTGCCAGAAGACTTTGCCATGCGAGGGTTGCTTTATTCGGAGGACTATGTTCCCAACGAATGGTTCCACAATGAGAAAATCGACGAGGACGAGAAATATTTCGAACTGGCCTCCATGGCCGAAGAACGCAGGGGTCGGATCCTTTCCTTGGGGTGCAGTATTGCTACTTCAGGCAACTGGTTGATTTGGGACGAAGCCACTAGCCAATTCTCACCCGCTGCCAAGTATGACATCGACTTACAAGACGCCTCAGCAAGCGCACCATTCCTTGTTGATTTAGAAGAGGCTTGATCTTTTGGAACAATCCCAGCCACAGACACAGGTATCTTGCAATGATGTTGCAATTGTGTCGTGCGCCATACAAGTGCATCCATCAAGCCTGGACCATTTCCTAGGACATCCCGCATACACCTTGATCAGAACCGGCCAATATCTATCTAACGGATCGTCTTTCTTCAATGTATGGGAATAAACATTCAACACTTTCTTCACGATGGCGATTTGTCTTAACACATATCAGACTGAATACTGAACACATATAGGGTCTCAAAGGACTTACAGATTCGTTCTGCCATGGAAGAATGCTGGTAGAACATCCTGTGAGTTTCTAGCAACGCTTATTATGGATTGCATGAAACGATGGAAAGAAGCCTCATTCGTACCCATCAGTGTATCTTTTATACGTTAGGCTCCGGCTGGGTGTTGTCGGATTGGCCGGATATGGTTTGCGCTGCCACTCATTATTGTATTTTTTTTTTTATCTTCCCTGTTTTCTTCTTCTCTGTTACTGTATCTTGTATTGTCTTTTGTACATTTCTACGTTCCTCAAACTGTCTGTTCTAGCGGACAAACGTGTAGATATCTTATTCTTGTTATTGTTTCTTTCTTGCTCACCTGTTTTGAGGTGTGGTGTTGTGTTGGGGGAGGGTGGCCTTTTGTCAACTTTTGAGATAACGGAGATAATAACGGGAAGAAAGTAAAAGCTCAGTAAGCTCTATGATATCCTTTATTACAAGTAGACACGAATGGGTTAGATTGTTGTTTGATAAGAAAAGAAAAGTGTTGGTTGAAGATGTTTAACATAACAAGCGGGAAGTGGGTCTCCCGCCCCCGCATCCGGACACTTGCATTAGGGTTACCGAACTGCCGGGTCAAATGCAAAGACCTGGCCGCATTTCAGGCCTCATTTGTGCCCTAAAGGGTATCCAGAAATGGCCAGGATTGCGTTCGGATAGTAACAACATGTTTGATTTTTAAAGAACAGTGAAAATGGCTGCAAACACCAAACCACGTGCCGTGTATTCTACCGTGGATGGGAAGATGCTAGCATGGTGTGGTTTTTGGTGTTGTCAAAACGTCATTGGTTTACGTAGGCTTTGACGTCTCACGACGAATCGGAGAATAACAAGGACCTGACACATTCATGCGTTGACAGATGTCAAGGTTTATTTGCTATTAGCTTGGCTTGGGCATCGTTGGGTATTGCGCCGTGCCAAGTGAGCAAGATTGGCCCCTTGAATTCGATGTCTTTGCTATCTGCCTGCCATTCGCATGCCATCTGGGCGAATTACCTTTTTTGATTGTACTGTAAGAGGGGCAGTTTGTATTAATCGTTACGGTAGTTATACAGTATGTCTCCAGAAACGTCGGGCATGACAGTCCGGCATGTGCAAACGAGATGGCCATTGTAGTCGGTAATTGAAACTTTAACAGTTCAGTAAGGCCGAAAGGTCGTACAATCAAACAATCACGAGATCATGCTATTGCTGCCTAACCCTCGTGTTGAAACATGGGCTCTGTAAACTGCCGTGCTCTTTGTCTTTCTTCATTCGATTAGAAACCAAGCCACGGGCAAAAAAGCAGCCAAGAAAGCATCAAGAAAGTATGGTGTCATGCCTAACACATGGTGTACCCCCTAAGCTGCCCCAAGTCATAACCGAGATATCAAAATCGAATCACATGGTTTTTTCTTGAGGCCTCCAGCCCTCGTGATGGGAAACCCCGTAGAATGGCTGATGAAAAAACACGTTATTAATTCCTCTACTAAGTTGATACTCAGCCTGCATCAAGATTCAAGTCGGGAAAACACGGCATGAAAGTAACGTGGCTGAGGCGACAAGCGTTCGTAATGCAAAGGAACAAGGTTCGACACGATGTGATTCCGTCGGACAAAACTAAATGGTTGAATGAGGAAGGAGGTTATGAGCTTTTCATATGCTGTTAGACCAAAAGTGGTGACCGAGGTACGGTGGGAAGGGTGGCGCTTTGTAGGTTCCATTTACCGAAACCAAACACGACGATAATGCACAAGACACTCGCGTGTAATAGAAGCTGCAATTTTATTGCTTATTCATTAACTGTAACCACCAAAATGGGGGGTTACAGTTTAAATTTGCCTTTGCTATACAAGATCCTGCAATAGGTGTGTATGGTGAACTTGTCAAGTGCTAAAGTGCTACAAGGAAGACTATCCATGGTGCTTGGGAAGGGCACGACTGATTACAACATGTGAGTGCCGGTTCAACATTATGTATGCAGCATTGTCGATTATAGGAAATAACTCGGAATTTCTAGAATAGTTCTAGAATGATTCTAGGACTATTCCATAAAATGACATGCTCTAAGCCGTGGAACCTGAATCTGCAGTTGCCTTGGACCCATTTGATATCTGATCTCGGAGGCCGAGACTTGAAAATCATGGCGATAATTACGGAATTTGCCCGCTCAAAGGGCCGAAAGACTAATAAATACCGCTCTACCCGCCAAAGGACCTATTTCTGGCCCCGAGAGTTCCGACATTCTTGATTACAAGATTGTATTGATAATGATATTCAGCACGGATGAGAGAGAATCACACTCAACCCCCAAGGCATGTGGAGGTTTGGCTTTGAACCCTGGTCTTAAAAAAAAAGGCAACAAGGCTAAAATGACAGGCGAGTAGGCAGACATGAACAGACTTTTCCAACTAGTAAATGATTTGTTGTTCAACTTGTAAGTAAGTTTTTTTTCGAGGCGGTGATGAACAGTTTGGTGTTCATAGTGATGTCTAAGAGTCGTAGTCTGATCCTCGTAAACAAGCCCCCCGTCAATTAAGGCAACGACATAAGAGGCATGTACCCAGCCAAGCGCGCTTAATTGTTAGCCTGGCGATAAGATAGACATGGATAGGTAGATAGATGCTCAGACAATGACGGTGAAGGATGGAAGAAAAAAAACATGTGAAGGCCTCTTTCCAAAGGACCTCCAATTGAGGCCTCCTGATGCCATCCATTGACCATTCGAGATGAGTGCATAGTTGGCCCCTCAAACGTGACGAGATCTAGGGTAGGGTTTGCAACGCACCTAATAACAGGTAATCAGACAGTCAGAGTAAAACATGAGGCCCTCAATAGATAGTTGTGTCTCAGGCCATGAGGCGCCCGCATATGACTTACACCAATACTACCTTTAGCACCTATAAGGCATCTGCCGCAGGTTTGTGTTGCGGGGTTCGGAAGTCGTTACCAGAGACCGGCTTGCCCATCCGGGGCATCCCTGAGTAAGAACTTGCATATTGGTATGAGCTGTCATTGATCAACATTCACTGCTTTCTTGGACATCATTGATACCATGAGTTGATCCTAGCTATCAATGTGTAGAAAACAGGAAAGTCTGAATATTAAACCTTCCGTATGCGACGTCGGTCAGAACACCATGTCGAATCGGTGTCTATCAGTCAGCCTTTTGTTGAAACCGGGTGATGACATGAGACACTTACTGATAATCATGAGTTAAGCATTACTCAATCATGAGTTCTTGTGAAAAGTGCGAGTGCGAGTGCAAATGCATTGTGGGTGTGGATGACTGTGAAACTTTCACGCCTTTTTATGGATGGTTCGCTGTTTGCGGCTCTGCGTACGGATGATGCTGATCTTGATGATCATGACCCGTTCCATCCATCCATCTCTTACATGAATCTGACTGAGCGGGGGGATATTGCATCACACCAACTTTTGTCATACAACTAACTTGCTGCTGATGCAACGGGCCGGCGCGTAGCTGAACCGTTTCCGAACCCTTTCAACCTCATTGTATGACAAGCTAAAGTCTTCATTGAGTAATGCTAAAAAGTCCAATTGTTATCCCTCATAGACGAGGTCTCTCAGATCGGGCTCCGAGTAACTCGAAAGATTGTTGAACAACTTAAGAACCCCACGAGGTGCGTGCGGCTGAAGGAACTGCGGGCGCCTTGTCAGTCTAGTCTCACCTCGTCTCAAATTGAATGGATATGATGCAGATTCATCACAATTCTGAGGCAGAATTGAATGGTATTTATGCAGGGAGCGGGGATGGAATCAGCATGACATGCAGAGCCGCATTGGGATAGAAGGGTGTAAGGGAACTGCGGAGATCAACCGTCTACCAATAGTAAACGAAGGAAAACGTTTGCCTTTCTTGACCTTCAGTGGTACTTCGAACGTCACTTGTTCTACATCAGGCGTCGTGCACAAGGCAGCTGCAGAGTTCTAGAAAAGGATGCATCCAGGCCCGGTATAAGTTGCCCTACTTGTGAATGAAGATCATGATATGATCGAAGGGCGTCGGTTCGATGCGGTTCAAGGTCTTTGATGTTTGTGATTTTGTAATTTCTGATTGCAGTTTTGGTCTCAGATGATAACGTCAAATGAGGCAATTTACAATGTCAACTCTTATAGGAAGGTGTCTAGCTAAAAGTGAAGTCACCATTGCATCAAAGCTGATAACTGCGACATTTTAGTACAGTTGCCTGATGGCAAAGGTCACGTCTTGATCTTGGGTATCTGGCCAAGGGTCTTGAGATGCGCAGCAATTGATGAATGTGTAGTACTTTTGTGCTTGACATTCCTCATCGTGATCAAAATAGTGCACCCTATTACAGTGGTGAGTTATCTTGACATGTCAGATCATGTAGCTTAAAACACAAGAGGTAATTAGGTCGGCTAGACAGAGTCCATCGCGGACTTTTGACATAGAAGTTAGTATAGCAGAACTTCTCTAGCCTAGCTTTCTTTATTTATACTGTGATATTTTGAGAGCCATACTTTCTACTATCATCAGTACAACTTGACGAGGTAAAATAAACTCTGTAGGCAAAGGTAGCGTACAGTTTAAGTGATGATGGAGCAGCTTGAGCATCAAGTAAGAGGTTGCGATTACTAGATACCTCGCTGTCCAGTATTATTATTGTTCATTCCAAGACTAGTGGATTACAGAGAAATTGACGTGCGAGCTGTGGTTTACAAAAGTAAATAAACCAAGCCTGTGGTTTACATGGCATAAACTGGCCTACTAGTCTTATCATCTACACCTTGAGCGGCCATTTATCATGATACCCTAAGGCAAGGATACGAAACACTTTATTATATCAAAGTCGATGGTTTCAACAGCCGCAATGCTAAGTACTGAATCAGTATCCGTCACATAACACCAGGAGTGATCCTCAAGCTTCACTTCCATACTAGATACAACAAGGTCAGTGACTATAAAGGGCCTCAGAACTTTGAAAGGAACAACCGGCCTACGTTAGAACCTTTATGGCTCGCATTAGGTGCGACTTACATACACACATATGTCTACTACTGAGTTCACCGTGCCATCACAAGTCATACTCCATCAAGCGAGTTCACAAGCAAACGACGGTAGTCAATCTCAACTCTGAACAGAACTTACTGCCAATCCATCACTATTATACCCTAGACAGAGAGCTTCGGTCTGTTTCTGGAGCCTCTAACATGTCTGTCTTCTCTCTTGCAGGGGCGTCTGGTAGCTGTGTAAACCCACTCATCCCAAGCCAGACTCCTTCAGAAGTCCACTATCAATTACAGTAGAGATATAAAACCTCTTCATATGTAATATTCATCTCTCCTGTTTGATTTATGATTGGCTTTTTATCACGACAAGGCTGTGGTGTTGGGTTGATGTCTCCTTTTGGCAGGGAGCGACAAGGCTCCGAGACCTCACCAACATGTCTCACCAAGTAGGCTATATAGTCAACAACAACAACTCATCATAGCACATACGACCAAAGCTCGAAGAAAATACGGGATCCCGTCCGNNCCGTCCGCTCTCCCATAGTCAAGCTTCGAAGCGCTGGATTAGTAGTTGGGTCGGTGACGACCAGCGAATCCCCGGTGTTGTATGTTTTTTTGTCTCTTATCTCCTTCTTTTTGCAATTTGGTCTTGTAGATAGATATTTTAGTCCTTAAGCATTATCTCTAAGAGGTCTTTCAAATACCTCAGTGTCTCGGTAGGTCAATGGCATAAGCATCAAATCTCATTCATCAACACGCTTGCACTTTACTGCCGAGAAGGAGGTTGAAGGTTATTCCTAACCAATGGTTATCGACTACATCTACTTGTCAAAAGTATATGTGAACGATTCTCCCAATTCATTTGCCTCCTCTAATTCTGACTTCCCAGCCAGTCAATACCCATCAACGAGAGTCATGGTCGGCCATGGCGCTTGTCACCGTGGATGGACGGGCAAGCTTGACCAGCCACGGAGAGACATTCCCTTCGCATAAATACGGTGGTTCTTGTTATCGATTTAGATTAGTTAGACCAAGCGCGCTGCCTCTGAATCTCGTCCGCTGTCGTGAATGTTGCCTGCGAGATGCCCCTTTTCACATCAGCCTCACCACTGAGATTTAACTTCACCCAAGCTGAAAGTATAACCTCCCCAAAATCAGTCCGTATACACGCATAGACGGGACCATTGGCTAATTCAATCAGAAAACACATCCTTTTCGTCGGAATTGTAGCAATTGTATCGGAATAGCCGAGTGAAAGAGCTTACTCTGAGCGTTTGGCCACCTGTTGCATCGCCCAACGTTACAAGCCTTACCTGCCTCATGTCTCTCAACTCTGGGATATCTCAAAGAGTTATTGGAAGCCCGTACGTTTGATTAAAACAGCCATAGATGTCAATTTACTCTTCGTTACATGTATTGGGCGGGACCCCATGAATGAAAAAAGGAGCCCTGCGGCCGCCATTGCCTGATGTCTACTGTTGCATCCTGGATACTAACCACATAGCCTCTTTTAATCTCCTATAATAGCTGTCCAATTGACTATATAACGCATTTTCTAGCATGGTGAAAGCTTCTGTCTTTGTTCCCTGCTTATTCGGAATACCATGACCTGGTAACTACCGGTCAGTACGTCTGTGATGGCTTGCGTCGCCCGAGACACTGCCAATAGGGCTTCATATATGGTAGACAATGGCCGAGTCTCGTCAACTCGGTAGACGGGAGCCTTGCTGCTTAACAGACCAGGTCATTCATACCAGGCCTCTTTCTGCAAGCCATTTGTTCTCCTCGGAGAGAACCATAGTTAGACATTGAGAGATACCGACTATCTGTCGTTGTCGAGCTGGTTGCTATACTTACTACGTCTCTACTATCATAGCCCATACTGGTGAGTCGCCTTTCTCCTTTCACACTTGGTGCCAGGCCGTTTTCTTTTACGATCGGTCAACCGATCAATCTGTTGGTTCACACATCATTCCCAGCTGTCTACTGCTTGAATCCGCGTTTTCCGTGACTCTGTGGTAGATTTAGCGGGTTCGCCTGCAATACCGTGCGTGTACCGAGTCTCTTGGAAACCTGTTGCATGTCGTTGAGCGATTCTTGTTGTCATGGTCTTTACTTGTCGTCGTACTAGACAGACTTCCGCTTCACAACAATCTTGTTCAAATATAGGTCAGCGAGAGCGATGCGCTCTCTCATTGACCTCTTCTGGAGCAGCTCGTCACCATCAGATCAAACATTGATGCATGGGCAAGAACACGGTTGACGAGGACGCAGCCTGTGCTTGCTACACCAACACAGACATACAGCGGCTAACACGATGGACTGAGGCATCACTTCCAGGTCATGTCGATCTAAACACTCATATCCCTCCACTGTATGTCTTTCTCGTATGGTATGTATTTCTCCCGAGATCTATTCGAGTGCGAAAGACTTGCCAAAACCACTGAGATCGATTCTTCCGAGTGGGATCCCAATGCTTCGGTAAGTACCATTGAGGATACTGTCAACAATTTAGCATCTAACTATACTGTAGTCGAGAGCCCTACGGAATGATGGGTTTGGAGAGCTTTGTCCCTCTATCAATTGGATAAGTAAGGTCAACTTTGTTCATCGTGATAAACATGTTTACACTTTTATGGATAAGACAATTGGCTATGTCTTCAGTCGAGAAGATACCAACGGCGTCACGCAAGCAGTGGCTCGCCCATTCGCCAGTAAACGGTTGTCTCATACAATCACATCGCTCAACAACAAATAGAACCTCACTTGCGACTTCCACTCAGCTCTTCAACGCCAGCTCGACTTGGCGGAGTGAGTCCTCAAATTCTCCTGGCATCAGATGTACATGTCTCCTCTGGTCAGACAATGAATGCGGGCTCAAGTTTGCTGCCAGACGCTGCAGGAGACATGACTCTAGCGCCGTTCCGGGGGCCAATCGAGCAACTGGAACTTGGGATGCCAGGTTATTCAGGCGTCACTTATCTTGATTGACATCGAACCTGTATGGAGAACCCACATACTTGCATTCAAAGGGTGCCATTGGTTTTGTATCAAGACATTCGGAGGCCTCGTGCTCAAATTCCAAGACCCCTTGGCATTCACGAGCAGAAGCCGTCTTCCTCGATGACACATCTCAGATTTGTGAGTACTTTTTCGGAGGAGGGTATGCTGTGTGTCTTTGCTGGCCATGTGTCGATGGACGTCGAGCCGATTACTCAGACCCGTGGAGCTTGGAATGGTTTACCAGACCAGTAATCAGGCTTCCAATATTAGAGGAGATCTACCGTCGTCGAAACGTAGCTGTGGACATTCCTCGCTTATTCGGAGGCAAACAATGTCGTAAATGTGGCTCTCTTTACGGAGACATTGTCTGAACAAGGACCCTGGTGAATGTTTAGAACAGGAGCCACTGCCCCTTGGATACTCTAAGACTGATCGCGTTCTAACGCCGATGGTACCAGTTACCGCTTCTTCAAGTTCTCGTGGACGAATTGAGCGTGCTACTACTCTATTCAGAGATCTGGAAGTTTCTCCGATCCGTTCTGAAACCCTTGGCAAAACCTCTTCACGGTCTTCACTCCCATAAACAAACTTCGAAACTTCAGAACCAACCCTTTGGGCCACGAACGGAAACACACTCATGGAGTCCCAAGACAGGAACAGGAGCAGACCCATGACACCTGGCATCTTAGATGGATCTACATGCTCTGATGACAGCAGTGACGAAGTCGCTCATTGCAACTACGCTTTCGAAAGATGTGTGAACTTGTACCAGATACCTCCTCCAGAGCGCGCATTCGATCTCCATACCAACATCAGGAATGCCGATGCGACAATAGATGGCCCACGAGGCAGATCGCGAATCAGCAGGATGACTGACTGGTGCAGAGTCTGGGGTATGGTTGGCTAGTAGCTAAGCGACAAGCCAAGACCGAGACTATTTGCTATGAACGTTTCACCACTATTGCTAGGGATTATTGCAGCCGAGATAGATAGAGTTAATAGATTCGTACTAGTTCACGAGCTGGACGCCTGATATAGCCCTCGTGTTTCTGGCCCCAGCTCGCAACAAACAAGAGTTGAGTCTAGGTGAAACTGCGGAGGAACGTGAGATATTGACTGATCAAAGTATTTGTTTCTGGTTGTACACATCGATGATTCAGAGTGAAGTCAATGATGGGTCTTGACTCAGCACCGTTGCAGTTTGCTAGATCAAAAGTCCTGGCTCCTATTCCTTGGCTGGATGCAACCTCGCATTCGCTGGTTGCAAGCTGCATTAGTGTAGGTATATGTGGCAGCGGGGGGCTATAATACGGTACATACAGCACTTCTCAGAACTTACACATCATTTGAGATCTACATCAAGAGTCTCAAGGGGAATAATCATCGCAACTAGTCTAATAGTGTAGACTAGCCAACGGTTTGGTTCAGGTCATCCCCGCCCTTCGTCTCTCCCTCACAGGTCCATGTGATGTCTGAGACATGCAGGTCGCCTAGGAGGCATTACCACGCATAAGAGCTGGACTATCGATCGGTAGGGCACAAGGCCCGACCCATCAGCGGAAACAATCACACACATAAACGTTGTATGTAGGGGGGGTCAATGCGTGCCGTGTACCACACAATTGCACAGACAACTCCCAAGCCGCGGCAAAAAGCAATATCTTGCATTCGCTAGAGTGCTATGCGGACTGCACCGTTTCACTCGCAGCACTTTATGCATCTTTCTTTTTTGTTTTGCGCTTTCCCTTTTTCGTCCACAAGTCTCTTTAGCCTTCATGTGAATTTCTGTACTGTACTCCTTGCTGACAATGACGGACCAGCAAAAGCAATGCGAGATAGATGGTCATACGATGAGGATCAGCGATCGGATATGAGTACATAACTATCTAACGTTATTAGGAAGCAACTCACCCGACAAAAGCAAACATACTCGGTGGTTCTTTGACTCGGTTATAATGATCCTCCAGCGGTTGCCAGTTGTGATGAAACCTTGTGGCTTGTTCTCTCTTTTGGTGCTTTTGTATGTACATACGAATTCGATCGTGCCTATGGAATGCGTCTTGAGGAGTGAATGTGATGATCGACGGCTATGAATAGCAGTAGGCGCTAAGCATGTATGGTACTGTATCAAGAAGTCGCACCCGCTCCATCATCAATCATCACATACATTCCTCTGGGAGTTGCCATTTTGATCGCACTCCACACGATTTTGCCACGCCCTGCCATGAGGTGGCTGGCTAGCCAGCAACATGCGTCTATCACTTTCTCGAGATTGCTTTGTCTCAAAGCCATGTTTTTTGTGTAAATGTCTTTGGCTTGCAACCACTAGACTGCATTAAAAGCCACATGGGAAATTCCCAGCAGTGAAGCAAGGGAGACTCACTCAACGGTGCCGGAAGATACCCGCTAACGGACCGTGGCAATCAAAGGTTAATCACCATTCTCCCCTGCCATGTTGAGCCAGCAGCAAAAATGCAGTTACCAGTCAGACTGTTGGAACAGCTGTTGGAACAACCTTTCGGGACACAGGTCCGATACCCGTTCGGTGCAGAGTGCCCAGGGCTCGCACCAGGGCCTGGTAATGCGTAATTTCAAACAAATATCGTTTGGATACTTTAAGTAACCAAATCCCCGAACACCATGGCCAATACTACATAGCCATGTAATATGTAGGAATTCGAAACGGCAGGCACTGGGGGGCTTCGTCCTAGCAGGGTTACAGAGCGGTACCCATGAGGCGCTTAGAAACAAGGGAAGCTGAAGCTACCCCTACAGCTTCTAGTGACGAGACGCATGTAATTCGCAGGTATGCGGTTACGTCGAGACCGTTGAGTGGCTGTTGTGTACTGTAAACAAAGAATACGATCATAGGTCGGTCGTGTCAGTCATCATCAGAAGTCTGACAAGTGTGTTGGCTCTGGCCACGTCCCCCTCAAGTCGACGGATGTCAGCAAGGAGGTATCGGAGATGTGATAGTGCTGAATATTTGAACGTTGTGCTCCATTCCCAATCGCCCCTGCCTCCCTTTTGAGTTGCCCTGTCTGTTGACCCATCTGCCCATCAAGATCAACGTGTCTCCGCCGAAACAGTAATCAAGAGATCATCTCAAGCCCCAATGAGACATACCCTTTTCGTGCGGATGATCCAGTGTGTACTGTATCCAGGGCATCTTATGGAAAGGGTTGGTGTCAGGATCATACACACATCCCCACGCGATCTTTGCCCTCTATGTATGACAGCCCCGGGCCGCCATCCTATTTAGCCGTCAGGCTCAAGGTAACCAAGATCGACGCATGAAAGTCCTCACAATCATCGGTAAACTTTACCAGCACACCAGCACATATCCCACTCCAGAACGAGGATAGAAGCTCAGTGATCCATCCAGGCTCTCCGTAATTCTTGATCTTAATTTCATCCACGAGGAGTCTTTGAGTTCTCGGCAATGCACTCGCAGTGTCCATTAGTCGACTGGTAATCCTGCTGCTCATGAGACGAAATTATCTTTAGCTATCGTTCAAGAGCGAAAGATATTAATCCAAAGCCATTACTTGTCATGTTTCCAGCAACGTTCTCGGGGCAGAGTATGACGTGAGGCCAAGGGATGATTGCTTTTCCCCAAAACGTTTCTGGGACACCCCCTGATCCTGATCCTGCTGCAAAGGGGATCACAGAGTGTCGCACGCCCGCTAGTGATGCTGTAGTAAGCTCAACGGCCCGAGTTTGAGCATTTAGGGACTGTCAGTAGGGGCAACAACTGGGACCAGTTCAAAGAAACCATTCTCAAACAAGGGATTAGAAGAGCCTAATGCAGTGTCCTTGTCTGGTTAATTCTAATGTTGGCAGTGTGAACCTTGCTTGACATGTTCTTCATAAAGGTATATCGCAGCGCCCCCCCGTGCACGATACAGGGCCATTCCATGAGATCTCGAGTCGGCAAAGCTGGGATAAGGGTCTGACGTCCCGACGATCCTTAGGCAATGAACTGACTTGAGGCAGGACAAGGTGAAAGGTGATGGCGGGAAGTTCCGGTCATGGAGACCCTTGCAATGAAAGGCTTATGTTACCCTCTATAACATGAGATGAAGTCGATCGAGTTTCCCTGACACGGACCAGAGTTACCGAAAGAGGCAATCTCATCGTCGTGTGGGGAGTGATAACGGTCGCCAACTTTAGGGGCGCCAGACCCTCGGGCCAGGGATCGAAAAGTGATGGTGAGAGAATAAACTGTATTGCGCTTGGAAACAGGACCAAAATCCAGAACGGAAGAAGCCGTGACCAGAAAATGAATCTATCCCCAAACCAGAATTATTGTCGCCATAATGGAGTTAGTAAAGTGGATGAAGCCTGACAAGATGGTACTGAAGCGGAGGATGCGGACAGGAGGCGTAGTTGTGTACGTGCAGTACCTCTGCTGACTCAATGCTGCATACAAACAATAGTACAAGAAAAGAAAGTCTGCCACGATGGCGATGTAATGGCAGGTACCGTGAGTTAGAAGGGCCTGGCGTTGTCGGTCCGTTGGTTACTTGTCAACCTCGGCAGTCGCGCTAGCGCAGCCAGTTCACAAGCCAGAAGCCCAGCCGAAGCCTTTGAAGCAAAGTGTCAAAGCTGGTGGCAGTTAGCCCTTAGTTAGGCCCTGTAGTGACTTTACCGTACAGTAGTCTGTTGAATAAGCCTCAACCCCAATAACGCGCCCGCGTCTCTTTGGGCAGGCTGGGTTAGGTCTAGCAAGTACCAAGCGCGGAACTTTCACCCTCGGCAGGCTTGGTGGGTACATACGCAAGAGATTACTATCAGGCCATCATGACGAGTGGAGGCAGAGCGGAGGGGGCGTGTTTGGGCGTGTGACGGCCAAATCGAGTATAAATCCATCTCGCGTGGCCGGCGTCTTGGGATGACAAGGCAAGGGTAGCCCCTGCTGATCGCCGCCGATTCTGAAGATCACTGGAAAATCCTCGTGGGACGGTTAGTGCTTGGGTATTCTTTTCCCAAATGAGAAGGCTGGCTGATCGTTTGGAGGCACTGGCCAATGACAGCTCGGAGATATCCGTCAGGGTTGTTGATGCAAACGAGTTCATGGGTACTTGTAGATGCGTATGCGATATGACGCTTCGTTGCTCACAGATGTATAGAAGTTTGTTGAATAGACGTCGTTATTACCTGTGATCGGAATGGCGAGATGGCGCTGCAACGATCTCGATAGTGGCTGGAAGGCGTACTGTGTGCTATCTGGTAAAGCGGAAGAGGCGGCTGTCAAGACAAGGAGGTGCCTGATATCGAGCGGACATGACCTGAATCTGTGAAGGGGCTCGGGCAGCATCGCTGGACGAGATTCATTAATCTGCGAGGCTGTTTTGAGGTCCGTGTCAGCATCGTCCCGTCTCCCAAGCTTGTAGCGGTCAACTTTCTTGATACAGCAAGTGCGTGTCAATAGGACCAAAAAGCGTGCACGATCGTGGTCGATATTTTAAAGCATGGTTGATAACATGAACGTGATCTAAATGTCATTTTCGCATCAACTAGAATTGGAGGGGTCCGTCGTTAATGTCCGTCCTGTAGGTCAGCTAAAACAGATCGTTGTTCCTACTACAGGCGATTATAGACTATAGCTGTGGCAGATACGAACTGTAGGGGCTCGAGACCAGGCGTTTCAGGGCGTGAGCTCGCTTAATGTTCGGGCGAGACATGGCGTGTCCCAAAAGGGTAGGCGAGATATGGGATGTCGAATGGTCAGTGCCTGCCTCCACAGTCGAGCGGCATTTCTGCACGCATCTCCTTTTGGCTGAGCTGAGGTGTTGATGAATGATGGGAAAGAGCTCTCTCATGCATTCCCATGATTCAATGCTGTCTATCCTGTCCACCTTCTTCTACCTTCCGGAAACCTTTCCCAACTCGATGATCGCAATGTGCTGCAGCTTACAAGTCAGGCGACAGAATGAAGGAGCTGATCAGCTGACGTGCCTCCATCTTAGCAGGTATCTGCATCTGCCTTGGCTACTAACCATGTAAACAGTGAACACCAAGCTGCCTACCAACCTACTATCTACAACTCAAATCTCTATAGTATACCCACCCGCCTTTTCCAAGCATCAAACAACCCAACACTGCCTGATAGACCATGCAGAAGGATGAATGTACAAAGTACCGATCGACGGATTCTCCTCAAACCAAACCTTGTTCTGGCACCAAGAAGTTCTGGAAATGACCCTGGCGAACTCAAATCGCCGTTACTCACCAATCAGCGTCTCTATTGTTTTCCCAGATCCCACCAATATCATCATCCCGCTGTGCTTGCCGGTCGGCTGGTATCCAGCTAATTTCGGTACATACGTAATTGGGGTGTCCTGTGCGTCTTGATTTGAAACCAATGCGCCAATTTGGTATTACGTGCCATCAAGTGATGACCTTTTTAGACTCAAGAAACAAATGCCGAATGCGCCCTCGGAGCTGCTTTCAGGCCTTGTTGGGCTGGATTGAGAAAGGTTGACAGTGTGCCTGCAGATTTCCCTTGCACAAACCAAAACGGCGAGTTGGTTGAAACATGGTGATGTTTGGTACAAGATAACGCTAACTGTGGACGTGCTCTATTCACATACAACCAGAAATCTAAGTCCGGTCAGCCCGTGTACACGGATTCAGCTATCTTGAGTCGTGCTGTATCGTGCGTTTTCGCAATATCGCAGCGCTATGCAAGTATCACGGCCTGTGTCTGTCTCGATCATTTGGTTACCGCCTTGATGATAGCCACAAACCATTTGCAGCATCTAACTCAAAATTCCCGCGACAGCAAGCCAAGCTTCGACCATCACATTCATGTGCTATCAATCGAAAAGCAACATCATCCTTGTAATATACTAACAATTTTAGATAGACTGTCTATTACATAGAGACGATCACTTTCGAGACGGCAGTTACTGCTTCGAAACCCACTCGGAACTTCGCTCACTTTGCAGTTTTCATATATGTACGCGGACTCACAGCTATGCTACATACCTTCCTACTCAGTATCATAGAATAGCCTTGCGATGGTCTCTGGCAGTCCCTCAAGTTAGTTCGATTAATGGATCTATCCGCCAATATCAGGGCAGTTGACCTGCCACCGACATCGGTTCCTTGGCCGATAGCATTTGCATTTCTTAGGTTCCATCGACGTCATGGCCAAGTTTTGCGTTGCGGGATCTTCAGTAGTATCCCTATCTCGAAATCGCATACTAGCAACAATACTCGTAATTAAAGCAACGGCAGTTGTAAGACACAGTCGGCTTGGCCGTCGGTGATTGTTTGTGGGATGGTCAGTGATCAGCGGGGCATTCTATGCCAGCTGTGAATTGACAAAGCTTCATCATACAGTTCTGACTCGATCTAGTCGTGGCTTGCAGCAGTGTGGCTATCACCGCATGGCAAAAAGCAATGAAAGGGACTTGGCACGTGTGGTAGCTTAAGGTTTGACACACGCGGTCTTGTTTTTTTTGTTTTTTTTTTGTCTCAACGGCATTTGCCAAGCCAAATGTTATGTACTCACCACTAGAGAAAGCGTTAGGCCGCCCACAACCTGGACGAATCTTCCTCGAAGCGGCAGTGTCAAGTTCCTTGCACCATTTTGGGATCCAGGCGAAACACTTGCAAAGACTTGCTATGTGATCAGGGATCTGGATGTTACTGTCGTGCTTACAAGCGCCAGCCCCGATGATCATGACTCGCGAGCCGGGATTCTTGATTATTGCTTTGAACCAACTGCTTGGAGATGCCAACAGACAGGGCAGGGTAAGGGCAGGGCACTGAACGCTTGGCTTTGTCCCCTTGTCCCTTGTCTCTCTTCGTCATGAAGAAGCTTGGTCGATCGCTAGCAAGTACACACCCACCTCCTGAACCCTACGCCAAGCAATCCCGCCAGTGTAAGCGAGCAAGGGGAGGCGCCCGCTAAAGCGACGATCATCCAAATTAGCCTGCTTACCAGTGACGACACAAGCAGACAGGTGAAAACGAAAATGTCACTAGAAACGTGGCTACCACCCAAACGCCAATCGCACCAATGCCAATGCTGGCACGCCATTGTTGCGCCGCGAATTGTGCTTGCTGCACAAACCACGAAAAGCTCATGGTCGATCATAACGAAGTAACTCTATTGCTTGATTTTGAAAAGCTGTAACGAACAAAGCCTTCATCTATGGAAGAGCTTCTCACCAAACTCGAAGAACAGTGATAAACGCGACTGCTGATTGGATGAGGGGTGCTCGGCATGATTTGAAACGATCCCGAGTATGAACGAAGGGATCGGAGGAATGAATGCTTAGTACTTGGTTAACGGGCGACCAGTAGCGCCAGCGAGTTGCAGAGATGCGATGACTTCAAGGACCGCTCACCATTTTTTTTTCTAGGGGGCTGCAACATTTATAAACAAGTTTTTATTGTCCACGAGCGAGGTTAAAAGATGCCAGCTACACACACGACGCACCCGTTAAGTACCAATGAATATTGACAGACGCTGACTGAACAAGCTCTGGGGTAAGCGGCTGGAAGCATCTGCAACTTTTACACGCAGGTCGACCGTAGAGACGAAACCAGGATGGAACGAGAGTTGAGAACTAATAGCGGTTGTGATACCAAATAGGGAAACGGTGGTCCGGGAATCGATGCAATGCGGCGCCAGGGATGGTACATCAGCACGCTTGGCCGAGTATTAGAAAGACGCCCTATCTCGGCCGGGCGCGTGGGAGTCCCGGCGCCGGAAAATGACTTCTGCGTAAGTAGGGGCTAAGGTTGCGACGCACAAACACTACCGCCTTGTTCGGCGAACTTAATGCACGATCCATTGAGATGAGAGGGGAAGTATTTTTGAGCGGAAAGGGCACGGTCGTTGCGCACCAGGGGAGAAGACACGAGGGAACATGCAATTGTCTTCGATGCCATCGACGCCGGCAAATGAGACCCCACGAAAACCATGTCGAGACAGCAGGGATGGAGGTTCATGGCGAGACCGCCTCCGAGTGCTCTGTATTTTAGGTGCCTGGAGATACCAATCTATCGACCGTTTGACCACGGGGCGATCCACGATCATCCTGGCGCATGGCCAACCTTCTAACATGCACACACACAAGCACTCACCACACCACACCACACCACACCACACACTCGTGGATCTCACTCACACCCACACCCAGAATGCTAAAGATGCGCATTTCTAGTTACTTGCACTCCCCCCCGAAACAAACGTACATAGACATGCAAGTCGCCCCTCCCCTGCTCGAGATCACCACCAGAGTCGTCACAGCATTTCCTCCTTGTGTGGATACATGACTGCCGGAACAGATGTTCGACACAAACTCAACAGGTTAGACCCATCGAGCGGCTCCAGGGAACCTCTAGCCAGAGTTCTCGAGTCCCTGCCCTTGTTTATCGTCTCCTTCGCGACCCTGTTCCGTTGCCAAAGAATCCCTAGGATTCGATGCACCGGCAAGGCCCCACTTCCAATTTGTGACAGCTGCGCTTGAACGGTCCTTTTGGAGGGGGCGTGGGCGCATGAAAGCAAGTATGTATACGGCCCTCAGATCTGATAGACGGGTCTCCTCCACCCTTTGACAGGTTGCTTTCCCACACCAAAGACTTACTTAAGTTCCCAAGCCCCCGACTATTTCGCATTTAGCAAGAGATTCTAAACAACTCTTCGTATCGAACACGACTTTTAAAAAAACACCAACAGGCCTTTATCAATTCACATCCTTGTGCCTTTTTACTCACAACCTTTTAATACAAACGGCCTTTACCAGATCGACACTCTACTTGTCTTAATCAACTGGTCACCGTCGGCTCAACTGCTTCAATTACATCTACATCTACAAGCAAAGCCTAAATAATCCCGAGACAAACCCAACAAATGCATACTACAACTGCATCTTTTATGCCTAACCACTACACACAACAAGAACCACGCCGCAATCTTTACTCACCTCCTTCGCCCCCAATGGAGGAACAAAAGTGCTCTCTGCCCTCAATCTCCAACCTTTTGGGTTTGGCGGACGCCGGCTCCCCCACAAGCGAATCATCGCCTACTTCCCGGCAGCATTCTCCTCGATTTGAAGGTTAGTTTTCCATAACTTTAGATGACCGTGAACATGGTTGACTTATCATTACATAGTTGCTCCTTCGCACAGCCGAGGTGGATCAGAATGGGCCAGGTCATCGCATCGAGGCCTTCCCCCAACACCGCCTATGAGCACAGACACTTCATTCGAGAGTTACAACTCTCCCTCAAGGAAACACTCTAGCCAGCCTTACCCAGGTGCCGTCCCAAGAGCATACTATTACGAGACCACTCCTCCGTTAGAAGCCGACGCACAACGTCAGGCACCGGCACCTGCTATTCCTCGAGCAACTCCTTCCGCCCCAGCTCCTTATACTCAGCAACCTCATCCCTCAAATTATACCAACCCTCCACCAGCGGGCGCCTACTATACTCAGGCACGACCACCTCCACCTCCTTCCGCCGCCCAAATTCCAGAGCTTAACCCCTACTACCAACGACCTCTCCCTCAAGCATACCCTCCCCCAGTAACCATGCCGGCACCTGCTCCATCAGGCTCAAACCCTTGGCAACATCACCATTACCTCAACCCAACCGGTGCTGCAGCTTTCCCCCAAAGCCAGGATCGATACATCTGCCCGACCTGCAACAAGGCCTTTAGCCGACCCAGCAGTCTCAGGATCCACAGCCACTCTCACACTGGAGAGAAGCCTTTCAAGTGCCCACATGCCGGCTGCGGTAAGGCTTTTAGCGTACGCAGCAACATGAAGCGTCACGAGAGGGGTTGCCACAGCTTCGAGTTCAACGGATCGGTGATTAGAGGATGAGGGATTTATCTCCAAACGACGAGATGGTTATACGAAGAGGGACGAATTTCAAGGCAAGGCCGAAACGAGCGCTGCTACAACTCGCCCGAATGAAACTGATCTACGATGTGTCATGGGAACACATCGCAGACCTGCGTGTAAGGATTTACTGGATTGGCGTCGCGGATAACTGGGGAAAAGCGGAACTTGATGGCGATAGTTTGTATTGCCGGAAGTACGGTGTATCATGTCTTTTTTTTTATATTCTTCATTATCTTGTTACTGTTCACCGCGGAACTTGTCAAAATTATGTATTGGAACGAGCCGTGGTCATTTTTAGACGGCGCAGAGGTGGGAATTGGCTCGAGAACCTAGCGAAGCATCTTGCACGGCGTTTATTTTTATTATATTTCTGAAGAAGATGGATCAGTCGACCTTGGAGTCGAGGGAAGTTAAGATAGTTGGAGCTGAGCTTGTCAAGAACAAGACAAACAAGGCCTTTGAGCCTCGAATACCCAAATACCACAAGATTCAAAAGATACTATATTTGCTCCCCCAATGTGAATGACAAAGCGATCCGGGTGCATGTAACCTCTCCACGGCAGTAAATTAGCTTGGAGGAAATACTTTACCGATTTTTCTAATGTCAACGTATATTGACCAATAAGGAGACGAGCAGATGGCCGAGACGGAGAGACTGGTGCTGGATGGATTAAAGTCCATTATTCTGCGGCAATAACACCGGCTGATGGCTATTTGGTCAAATATATGAGATAACATAACATGAGACGAGACGAGGAAATAGCCAAGACAATGGAATCTAGGCGGAAATGGGGAGGTCCAAGGAAGACCAAGCAGGACTCGTAACCTGTCAAGTCAAATTCCAAACATTATTCCATTCAAGAACTGTTGGATTGGGGGTCAGACACCACGAGAGAAAAAGAGTGGATCATGATTGGCCACGAGGGAGGATTAAACGACTAGGTACATGGTAATGCTGACCGCTGATGCCGAAGACTAGTACGAATGAATACTTCTACTCGGAAACAAAACAAAGATTCATATTTTCAATAGATAAACAACTTGGGTAAAATAATAACGGTACTTGGGTACAATAGGTCTGTCTGCATTCGCATTTGCACTTGCACTTGCAGTTAAGGGTCTTTGACGCACGCATGAACGGGTCATGTCTCATTCATTCAAAAAAGGGATCCATCTTGTCGAGCGAAGTGACGTCGTTGACTCGCGGGTGGTTGTATTTGTTTATCATATCATTACAATGCAACCTTGGTCTACGGGCACTACTGTACATAGCACACAGTACAGTTGCAGAAGATCCCCTGGGTGGGTGAAAGGAGTAAGAGCCTGTATCCTTGTACGACGGCACAGCACAACACACAAGGTCCTATTACGAATAAAAAAAGATGCCCCGAGAGATTGGGTCCCCTTGGACAAAAGAGTGATGGCGGAACGTGAACCTGACCAGAAGAGTAGCAGATGGCCCAAAACGGGAACGAAGTGTGGTAGGGGTAAACCTGGGGTTGTGTTACTCATGCTCATGTCAAGACTGGGCAGACCGCTTTGGGCTGTTGCTCCGCCTGTCTTGTGTCTTGGAGAATGATATTTCGACATCCGTGACAGACATGGGTAAGGAAGGACCTCTTTCTACGTATATATTTTGATGGACAAGGACATGGACATGGACAAGGGCGTAATGATCTGCTGGTTGGATCTTTGACAGGGCATGGCATATCGTATTACAGTATTCTTTCCGTGCATGGCTGGTACGTACTGTAGATACATCACATTCTAATATTATCCTGAGTAAATTGCGAGGGAGAATGATAGGAGTGATGAACGTAAGCGAGGTGACACGATGATGATATAGAAGCCGTACAATTAATTAATTGATGGCTTGATTAATGATAGATCTATCTTTATCACCCAAGGTACTTGCCGTACCTTAGCTAGTACCTGGAGCAAAAGGGTAAAACGTATACGTCGCCTGAGACACTCGGTTAACTCGCTGACTGGCGTTGGTTGGTTCCCTAGCATCGGAAGAAATAATAAATCTTTAGTTAACCTTTGGGGACTCAGCTGGGACTTGGGGGAATCGAGTAAGGGGCCGCGAGGAGGATTCCTAACAAAGCAAAGCGCAGATCTGTTAGCGGAATATCAACGCTAGCAACTGCTGCAAATTGAGATGAAATGAATGGACGTGGCCCAGCAGCGGCACAGACTCCGATAGCTCGGGGGCTGACCACAGACAAGATCTTGATGACAGTCAATTAGCGGTTAAAGGCTAGCCAACGTCAGCAATAGAAGGCTGAAGCCGACGTGACCACTCGGCTTGGGGCTCGACTGGGCTGGCATTGTTTTGATCTGATCTGATGATAGCCTCAACCTCGGACCTCTTTTTGTCCCCCCCCCCTCTTTCTTCGACTAGAGCGTCCGTGTGTAGGCGCACGCGCGATGCACGTGTCACCCAACAGACTTGTACACTCAGTACACATGAACAACAACGGGCAATCCGGAATTACATAAACATGCAAAAAAGGGAAATGTTGTAGAAACTTGTTTTTCTTCTTTGATGCTTCTACGCTTTGACTCTACTCATGGTTCCCTTGGGGAAAAAAAGCGTTGTTGACCTATAGTTGACTAGGTAATATACCTAATAACGGAAATATTTCATTTGAAGGGGGATCCCATCAACGGCCACGTTCTATCCCATGCCATGTGGTTTAATTCCCCTGGATGCAACGGGAAGGAGCGGGGAATTGGACTCGAACTGCGACGGTTGAATTGCAACGGGCGCAAGGGGGATGAGGCCTACAAATTGAAAGGATCATGAACAAGACATGGTGTTTCTCCCAGGGTCATGCTTGTTTAGAGCATCGGAGTTTGTGGAATGGAATCCATGGAAGAAGGAAAGCATGAGATCTACTATTTTACGAGGGAATAATAGACGTATGATATTTTTTTCTATTTAGAAAGGGGACGGAATACGCGTCAATGTTTATAGCATGGCATAATGTAATTACCTATTGTAGGGTTATTATCAGCGTTGTTGATGCGATACATTTAGCTTAGTACCTATCGAGGCTGGTATCAATCAATCATTCCTAATGATCCAGACTTGGATCAATCAGTAATAATTATCCGTACTGCACCACTGTACCTCGGGATCCCGACAGTGAGGATTAACGCCCGGACGTTGGATCATAGCTGCACTCCCACTCCCCCTCAAGACACAGCAGCCCCAGACCGGCTCCGAGGGCGCTTCTAAAGATTCCAAGGGTGCCTTGTCTGGACGTGCCTTAGCGTCTGCACGCTAAACCCAACCTGGTGAATAAATCAAGGTAGGGTGTGTGGTAAGTCCGTGCTAGGTCGCGCTCGTGCTTGTGCTTAGGTACTCAGGGTAGATCCTGATCCTGATCCTGATCCCTTGCTGGGAGATCCCCGCCCCGCGCCACTGGGCCACACCCCTCCATGTCTTGTCACTGACTGCCGTAGTGTAGTGTAGCGCAGAGTAGCGTAACGTATGTACTGCATACGCACTTATTCCAGGCTAGTCCAGTCCATAAACGGCCAGAGAAGCGACGACATTAGACCCAACATGTGTCTGTCAGGATGAAGCTTGTTCGTTAGGACACGAGGCAACGTTAACAACAACACCAACAAACTCACGATATCCATGCTTTGTTTATGGTCTTTGCTTTGATTAAAGATGGGTTCTTTGTTATTGTTGAGGGAAGATCGCACGTTGGCCACGTTATTCTGTACTACCTATGTAACTACAGAGTAGCATTCGAACAACTACGGGAATTTACGAAGCTTCGACGTAGCGTAATTACGACAGACGATCTTTCGCCTTATACTTTGTAGTTCGGATGAGATATGGAAAGGGCATCCCTACCTAAACTTACGCACCTAGTAGGTAGCATCCGTCATATTTCATCGTATCGTACCTGCCTGATTATCATCGTGCCTGCCGAGTGATCCAATCTCATCGGCCAACTTTTTTTTTATGTCTCAGAGCAGGGTAAGGAAGGGGAAAGGATGAATGTACCCGTCCTTTCCAATGCATCCCAACGTCGTGGTTGTCAGAAAAGTTGGCCTCTGAGTTTTAGGGGTCGAAAATAAGCCTCCCAGAAAGTCTGATCCAAGTTGCATAACATGACCGAATGATTTCGTCTCGTATGCCTCTAGTTCCTTCCCTCTGATTGTTGTGTTTACCAGTGTTGGTCCGTCCAGATTTGCCCATCTCATCTCCATCTCACATCACGCGACTTCACCACCAACCAAATCCATCCCATCCCATCCCATCCGGACGCATGTACTGAAGGCTATGACTGGACATCACACTGCACTACCTTACAGTATCGTCGTCATCATAATCGTACTCGCTGCGCCGCGCGTGCATGGACCAACCTTTACACAACTGCCGGTTCTTTGTCAAACTTGTTTGATTCTCACCCTCAGGCTGTCCTTTTCCGTTCCCCTGAGATCGCCCACTGATACTCTGATTGCTGCGTCTCATCTCGCGGCCCCTTGGCCACCCGATGGCGGCGATGGAAGCGGAATCATGTAATATAGGAGGAGCACCGCTCCATTCGTACTCCGTTGCCCACCCGCAATGGCACTGCAACGGCGGATACCAACAAGGAACTCCCTCGTCTCGCTTCATTTTGAGTCAGGAAACCGTTACATCGTCCCTTCACCGTCTTTACATGACACTATGACTTGTGTAGTTGATGTCCCAAGTCAGCTAAGCCTTGTCTCGTGTCAGCTGTCATACTGCATTCGAGTCAAGTGCAATCGATCTGACTATCCCCTTTTGTTTGGTAGATGGACGAAAGGAGAAAGCCACTATTAAGTGGATATGACTTATTACGGCAGTTGAAGGCGAATCAAGTCCAGCTCATATATCGCTCACTCATGCTTCAGTTGCTGTACATGCCTACAAATCGTCAGCTTGACATGTTCACTGATGCGTTGCATCAAAACAGCTACAGTGCAGAGTACCACGAGCGGGAACGATCGTCTGCAAGGCTGTGGACACCCTATGGGAGATGCGACACAAGGTCTTATTTCATTCCCTGTTGTACATGGTCGATCTACATACCCATTCTCCTGGAAACGATATGGGATATCTTCGGGCTGCCTTCTTCTGTTTGTGCACAAGGGCAAGGATCTCCCGCGGAACAAGCACAGTGGTCACCGCGAGGCCAATCCACATCCCCTTCGTTCCTCAACCCAACCCAGCCCTTGCTTGATCCGTCCGGCTCCTCAAACACTCCGAGATCACAGCTGAGGCGTTGAGGGTGCCATATCAAAAGGCATCTCCAACGGCAAATTCCGTTCAAGGTTATGCCGACGGGCCAATTGGATATCCACTTGTTTGCTCTGCACGTTACGTTGACCAGAGGGTCATTCATCCGTTCTATCAATCAAGGATATTGATCGACAAAGACCCTGTTCCACGAGGGTTTCTATCTCTTCCCTGTTACCATGCAAACGTTAAGCTCCGCCAAAGCCCACATCGCCCAGGTCATCATACAGCCCTTACTCGAAGCAACTACTCGTCCGCGATCCCTATTTGCTTTTGCCGCCTAACCGACTATTATCCTAACGTTCCCCAGCTTCAATCTGACCAGGCTGCCAACTTTCTGCGGCAAACTGACTCAGGAGAGCAAAGAAACTTTGATGATGCAGCACCATTCATGTAAGATGTGCTCACTAGACAGGGTCGTGGTCAGGCTTCTCGACGTTCCGTGATCACTTTTGCTTCAGGTCATGTCGCATCGCAAGTATCGTGAAGGGTACACAGAGTTCACCGAGCCAAGCTTTGAAGACTCATGGAGTGTTGCCAACACTGGAAATGAGTTCTTCGACATCCCACGCCCTGCTGTGTCATACTGGCTAAACTGGAAATAATGCAGAAATCACCCAAGTCCTTCTCGGTCACATTGCCTGTCTGGCCCTGGCGACAGCGGGATCGACTTCGGGAATCGATAGAGGCCAGCTGAAGAGCGGTGGAAACTGAACATCATTCAATCTCATCAGCTTCGGTTCCCCGTGGTCGGTGTTGTATCAAGAACTAGCCTTCATTGGTTTTGTTCGGACACCATAGGCGTAGAAGTCTCATTAATCCATCATGTTATTGATGGATCTCCAATCATACCATCCGGCAAGGGCGTGGTATGTCGTTGCCGTTCGTTACTCAACTCGGTACGTACTCTTTTTCGCCCGTTGACATGCTTTATCATCCTCACATAAGCAGATTCCACACAGCCTGTGCCCCCCGAAAAAGCAAAAAACAACGCTAAGCCCTGGCTCACTAAAGGCCCACGCCGAACCGAAGCGTCTCAGGTCTCGGGAGCAAGGGCCAGCTTGTGGTCAAGCGCCTATCACTTCAAAAGCAAGAAAGTCCGAAATGTAAAGACAAGACGCGATGTTACGCCGCGCCAAAAGTGACAGATAACCCCTGATCAACGCTGTATACTACGATCGTCGTCTAGGACCCTCGTTGGACGCTGTACGTGATACGAAGTGTTAGCGAACGACTCGACATTCGAGTTTAAGGGGCAGGTGACAGAGAAGCAAAGCAAATACGCAGTGCCTCACTAGGCTGACCAAATTATTATTTGGTTTCTCACAGCGTCTCTATTGCGCAGTCAGACTTTCCTCCCTGCTGCGTATCGAGACATACTCCAGGACCCTTGCGGAAATTTGACCCCAGAGAAGCAAACCGCGCGGGCAGATACTCAGCACAAGCCTCAACCAAAAGCTTGGACTATTACCTAAATGTCTTTATTCCGAGCCTGTTTTTGCTTTTGGATGAGGTTGCTGAAGGGAATGTTTTGTTTCGTTCTGCCGGAGACATGGCTGCTTTGGACAATTCTCTCCCTTCCTTCTTTTCTTTTTCTTTCCCTTTTCGTTAACCGAGTTTATTATCATTTTAAACTACTGTCTCGGTTAGGCGTTTGTCCACATCGAACGGGGACAGCTTCCGTTGTTTCGAATTGAAACCAGCTTCCCAGCCTCATTCCTAACCATTTTGAACCCAGAAGGGATCGTGGAAAACTATCACGAGGCATCATAGACTTGGAAAATGCCTGTTTGACAGTTGTTGTTGTTATCCAGATACGTAAAGTGGATTGGTTTTCTATGTCGCGATTGGGTGCTTAGGCCTATCTGCACTGGCGTCTTGTGTCTCGCGTTAATAAGGCGATCGCCGGTACTAGTCGGTTCAGGTGCTGTAGATTGTTTGTGATATAGAATTTAGCTGCATAGTTACAAGTGACAGAACTGTAGAGCTCTAGACCGGCTCACCGGTCTAAGAAGTAGGGGCCAAGTAAGGTAGCCACGATCTGAGGGCGTAGACCAAGTGATGGTCGGTGCTGTTGAGCATGAGATGTGGTCTTAACTGCACCCGACTGAATCTTCAGCAATTCAGCTCGGCTAACTAACTGCTCAGCTGAGAAGTAAGTTGTCGCAAGGAGTTCCGGGAGACGAACTCGGGTGTCGCCCACGTAAGCTGAAGGGTAGGTCTCAGTTCAATGAACGGTCCAAGCTTGGTGACAATTGTTCAAGGTCATGCCATATGAAAATGAACTGGGCTGATAGGTAGTAGGACTGAGACAACGGGACAGAGTGTTGTAAAGATATGTCGTGAGCATGAATGGCTGAAGTTGAGTCTCTTCCGCACGCGATCCCTTGGCCGACTTACAGACGAGAGCTGACAATGACGTGAGAGGACAACATTATCAAAAAGCACTCGTAATATCTGTATGGTATAAGTTACATAACTTTATATACATTTACGTATAAAATGAAGAACTTGTGGCATGTTATGTTTCTTACCCGTTTCGTTGCGGTCACAGTCATGATCTGGGAACATCTACAGCCATGTCACTCGCTTGCTATTCGCCAAAAACTCGTTCAATGCCATAAAGAAGACCTCCATATGTAAGCAACATAGTTGAAATACTTCCTGTATCAGATAAAACAGGTTTCCAGCCATGTTTAGTGATGAAGACGTCTGTTGAGCCAGTGTTATGAAGTATGAAGCTACCCTGGACCACAGTTCAGTACACGGCGACACCAGCAAATTCACAACTGACAGATCCTATAGTCTATCTAGCGTTCTCTCAATGATGATAAGGATATTTAAAATGTGTGATTGTTTAGGTTCTATTTGGGGAACGGTGTGCTGTATTAGAATGTTCGGCTGTGTTTAACCCAAAGCTTCACCAAGGTAGAGGGAACTGAGTATGAAATAAGAAGTTCAATGAATCTTGCTTCCAACTTGAGTTTCACTAAGTACATTACGGAGTATAAGAGTTTCCAATGATGTCCCTGGTTTGGGAAAACTCATAGACTTGGTCAATGTAGATGATTAGCTGGAGACGAATAAGAAGCCACTCATGAGCAGGAACACGATAGGACGATGTAAGAGGGCATAAAAGAAAACGACCAGACCAAAGAATGCATAATTACTGAGTAGCATATTTTTGACAAAAGAAGAACGGAAACAAACGTTGGTAATCAGTGAGCATCTGCCAGACCTGAATATTGCGCTCTGGGCAAGGAGTAAATGAACCTTACACGAGAACACAGAAATGTATATCGCGATAGACAAACAGCATCACAGATTCGAGGTGAGCAAAGGATCTTTCCGAGAGGTAACTCAGATCTGGGTTGGGAGGAAGAGTAACAGGCATGCCCCCAGGCAGGAGATGCAGAACGTTGTTGTTGAATCGTTTTACGCCGGGAGCGGCCTGCAAAGGACATAGGGCGTAAGACATGCAGAAATTAAGGAAGTGAATGAATTGACAACTCGGTGAATCGAGAGGGACGAAGGACGACCACTGAGAATAGAATATGATACCTATGTCAGATAAAACAGTGACAACAGCCATGCTGCTGGCTGTGCCGTCGTCTCTCGTTCGACTGACTCATGAGTCCACAGCCCAGAACTGTGCCATGCTATGGCATTGCGTAAGAAGAAATAAATACAAAGCGAGCCAATACGTATGACTGGTGATTTAGTACACTATGTATAGAGTCGGCAAGTTTATATCATCTGGCTTAACTTACTGATGACTTGTTAGGTGATAGTCTCGACAAACAGTACTGTGTTCTTTGTGAAAACACCCGATAATTACTGTCATGGTTACAGGCTCGGGATGCTTCGTGGCAGATTTAGTCACTGATGTGCAGCTGGCTTCAACAAGTTGCTTGGTGACAACGTAGACTACAAACAGGGACATATGTCATCGGGACCTCATCTCGGAACTGCAAACGCGGAAGGCGGAGATGGACGGTGTTGTGCAGCATGACAACTCATACAATAGCTTCTTGATGAAATGCATCCATTTAAAGTTAACTCGTTTCATTTCGAATGGTAGGATAACTATGATGGCTACATGACTACAGTCTTTCACAGAAACAAGTAAGGAACGGTAGCCTGTCAAGAGGGATATCAGCTCTTCTGGTACGAGACCAGCTTGAGAGGGACACGAGGAAACGGAGTTATCAAAGTAGTATCGGCAAGACCGGCGATCATGTATGTGGCCCGCACCCCGTTGTTCGATTTTAACAACATTGGCGCTGTAGGGAGGTTGATAGAGTCCAAGTCACATGAAGAGCAAGCCATAAGACATAGTATATGTACTTTCCAAGAGTCGAATGGGATTAGAAAACTTGCTACGAGTAAGCTCCTATCAGCCAAAGATTTGACTGGGCTTCTGGTCATGCCAACGGCGTCATGACCGTTCGCTGGTTAGTATGTGTGTAACAAACCGGTGTAAGCTACAGCTGAACCAGTTACAACTGAGCGAAACGAACGTACGAAGAAGATGACATGTTATACGACGTTCTATTTGTGAGCGATACCTGTGGTTAGATTACTTTATCTGTTTTGCCTCAGCCAGAAGAAAGACTACGGTACTGTGCGGAATATTTGAGAAACCTGGTCATCCTCAAAGTGATCGCCGCTGAGTCAATGTTTGTATTAAGGGAGGTGAATCTCTTGACAGCGCTTGGTTCCCTCCCGGTTAATTTGCAGAGGAATCTGGTCAGCTTGGATTAACACATTGTACAACTCTAGTGCAAACGCCTTGTATAGAAGAAGCTGTTACACAGCAGCCCTTAATGGCGGATCTACGGATGATTGCTGAGCGGGTAGAGGACGAAGTTGATGGGAGTACAAAAACAGAACACAGCAGAACAAGGATGGTATTACTTGCAGCGGCAAGCTGCATTAGACATGGGCGATCCTTTGGCTGTCCTCGTGCCACTTGATGTAACACAGATAGAAAACAGGCAAAATCTGAAGGGGAAGAGGATGCTTAGGGTGAGCGTGAACCCAAGGTATGGTAACCTCCTGGTTCTGGGTGATGCATATGAAGGCGGGGGAGGCGCAGACAGAGATACGGTAGTGTCCCGAGGTTAAGGATGACATATGATCGGGAATCTCATGTAGGAGATGTTGATCAAGAGATAGACGTCATGTTCTAGTGAGGCTGAAGAGAAGCTGCAGGTCAGCAGCGGGAGGAGATGCATTATGCAGATGCAGATGCGCGTATCTATCTGCATGCACTTTAACTCAGAGAAGATGCATCTACATAAAGAAATAACATCAGGCAAATGAACAAACGAATGGACGGATAAAATGAGAGATTAATTACATGCAGTTTATCCTTTCTTGGTGTACCAGGGTTTGGATGGATGGGATGTTTCGTTTGGCGCGCGCCACAGATATCACCCAATAATGAGAAGGTATCACGTTTCGGGGAAGCTAGAGGCCGATTCCCGGATCGACGGAGCAGAAATTGATGTAAGCGGGAGAGAGGAAAAGGATAAATTGTTTCTTTTTCTCCCCTTGGGTATGAGACATGAATATGTGGATTGTGTGATGATGAGTGGTTTCAGGCTAAGTCAATAGGCGCTGGGCTTGTGTACCGTCCAAAATTCACTGACACAGAAATGTTACTTGTACTAGAGAGTAGACTACGGAGTAGAGAAAGAAGGATTGTCGATTGATGTGCTAAAGTTAAAGTACATGCATCACAAGTGAGTGGAGAGGACGAGGGATACACGTGCGCATGACATTCATTACCTGGGTACTGGTATATCACCTACCAATTTGGGTACAGTAGGTAGGGCTGATGGTGTAGAGGATAAGGAACCTCGATATGTAAACGCTTTATCCCTCATATTCACTGATATATACTTATCACTTTCAGTTCATGACTGATCTGACAATATCCCGCGGCAAATCAAAGTGGTGGTCTGAACATGGATTATAGACTGGGATAATCCCTACATCTTTTCATGGTCAGCAGAGGCAAGGCATAGGCATAATGAAACGAGTGAGGCACAGAAACTTGACATTATGCACGAGAATCTGTCAAAGGGAATCGGTCAATATGATTAGATCTTAAGGCTGCTTTCCGTATCTCATGTCGTATGTTTGATTACTTGCAATCATGGTTGAGAGTTGCCGAGATGGACTGTATCACGATTAATCTTCTGACCAAATTTGACCCAAAATTTTGAGTAATAGAGGAGAAGGGAGAAATCTCTTTTCCTTTCCTTTCCTTTCTTTTTCATTTCATAAAGAAGCCACTCTTTTCTTTTTCTTTCTTTCCTCCCCCCCTTCAACTCGTCGTTTCTCCTCTTCTGATCGAGATCTATTATTGTTAATAATCTGGTTTCAAGTCCAGGTACTCTCAAACATATCTCACCAACCCTTTGTGATCACGGCTAAAAAGGTGTCGATACTGTTACAGTACATTACAGTACGTACCTGGTCGTCCGGGCCAGGTTCCATTGAAAGAGGTACCGTTCCGTAGCTGGTCACCCCCAGCATACAAACCAGTTCTTCATTGCGCTATTGATCCTGTTGGCGTTTTGTTTGCTTCTTCTTTCGCTATTGTGTCTCTTTTGCCTCTCATCTGCCGTCTCTCAGCCGATTGAAAAGAGGCAAGAGGAGCGACAACAAAAGCAAAGAAGTAAGCTCTTTGACCTTTGTGATCGTCATCTACCTTGGGTCAATCAATGACAGGGAGCAGCTCCAATTAGCGCGCGCTACCAATCAATCGCATGCGCTGAGAGTGTTTAAGAGCTCCAGGTCCAGGACCATCAGCGTCGGGTCCATTCTGTCGGGTACGGCCATCATTTTTAACTGCTGATAATCATTATCAATCAAGCAATCAATCAGTTGAGAATCTGAATCTTGTTTGACCGCGGCTTAACTCAATCAATTGATTTATGAACCAACCAATTGCACGTGCAACTCCAACTCCAACTCAAGGTACCTTCCTTCCTTTACTTTACCTTAGTACCTTCCATACCTACCTTCCCTAACCAAATTGTGCAACCACCTCTCACTTATCCGTCTTCCGCCTTCCCCATCTCATTCATCCACGGGCTGCTCCTCCCCCATCTTCTTCTCTTATCCTTATCCTTATCCCCCCTCCAGCTCTGCTCTCTCATCACGCTACGCTACCTTTACTCAAGACAGTCTCTTATTCAACATCATCACCTAATCTAATTAAGATTGAGACGAGACTACTTTACTTTATCTCCACGTCCAACCACTTATCTAATACTCGTCGCTAATATTGCGACCCATCACCTTTCAGGCTTCGTCGCGTTGCATCGAAACCTTGCCATCAAAATAACCATCAGTTTACGTCTTTTGGGTCGCAATTCTCATGTAAACACCCTCGTCAAATCATCCCTGCTCATCTCACCGAAAACCGTCTCAGTACCCGCGAAACGATACGTACCGATACATCACAGTTGCTTCGAGTTCGAGTTCGAGTCCGAGTCCCCCACCCTCCACATCTTAAGGTCCAAGCCCAAGCCCAACTCCCGTCCGTCTTCTTGGGCTTTCCCCCGATTCTCCAATCACATCTCTTCCGCCTATTCCCCAAAAGAGAACCAGCACCCTCAACTGCTCTCTTTCCCTCTCCTTCCCTTCTCTTGGGTGCTCCGAGGTCTGGGACCCTCCAGATATACAACCACAAGCTACCCCGAAATCATCATTCTCAACTCGATCCGAGCCGACAAGTATCCACCATACAAACTCGAGCCCCATCCAGCTTGACACTAACTCCACCTTGAACCTACACCGATGATGCTCATGATCGTATTGGTCTCGATATCATGATGCTCTGCGCACCACGGCGTTCGTCTATTCTACCATCGTTGCATCTGATATTATCCTCACTTACCCCGTTGTTGCCATTTCCAACTACCTTCCGCTCTCGCGGCCGTTCTAATATATCTTCTTGCCCTTCCGATAGGCATCGTTACCGACACAGTTTCCTTCGAGCAGTCGCCTCGGCAGGCACTCTTCGACCCCTCGGCGACTCTCCATTCAACATAGTCCATGTCACGAGTCGTCGCAGACGTTCTATACACCAAACGAATCTCACCCCGCCCACCTGCTCAACCTGTATCGCATCTCCAACCCACTTTCCGTCTTGCGACGATTCTGAAAGCAAAAACCTCTACGTGACCCCCCGAACATCGATCCCAGCTGTCTAGTTTGCGATTCGTCTGGTCTCCTCACGCCATAGCTAGCGGCCCTTCCAGCTGCTGCCCGCCATGTCTTCACAGGCTGTCCCGGACACGCAGCTAGGACTCACAAACGAGGAGATCCAGCTTCTTCGCCAAGGGCAGGCGGCACTGGGAGGGGGGTCCAGCAGCTCGCGCGCCGCCAGCCGCGCAAGTAGCCAAGGCCTTCTACTACTTGACAGTTCTTCACTTTCTGCATTAGGTCGTTACTTCGACCACCTTATGGCCAGCATCGAGCAACGGATCAACTACCTGAGTCACGAAGCGCAGCGTTTCACCCAGCTTCAGTACGACGAGGCTGATGGGATCATTGGCGGTGCTGATGCAGAGATTGCTCGTTACACCGAGATTCTCCAGCAGTTGGACGAGCTTGAGGTGGATTTTGATCGTATAGCTCACATCAAGGACATTGTCAAGGGTTATAGGTCAAGAGTTGAGAGCTTAGAACGGGACCTCGAGAGCAGCGGTAGCTCTAGCCGACACCATTCTCATCGGCACTCATCGTCACATCATTCCTCGTCCCATCGCAGCCACGGTCACTCCCACCGTCATAGCAGCTCTCACCGCTCAAGGCATTAAACAGCCACCCTCTCTCCCCACCAACAGATTGTGGTCAGGGACCACTCATTTACAATTCTTGGTACAGTAAAAACGAATTTTTAAAAAGACGAAAAGTTTGGAAAAAAGAAAGATGGGAAAATGTGTTCAAAAAGAGACAAAGTCCCACGCGGGTAAAACAGGACCGCCGTGGTCATTCTACATCGTGCTAATGATTCTGCTCGGGCTGAGTCTTGCATTACGATGGAATAAAGATCAAGGAGACCTGGAACGTGGGAAGTTGGGAAGATTGATAAGCCTCGCGGCTACCACACGCTACGCTACGTCTACGCAAGATGGAATTGGCCTCGCGGCCTGGTCTATTTTAATGTTTTTGTTATCATTTATGTTCTTTCTTACTTAGGCTGGATTGGTGCTGCTCGGCGTTGAATAGCGCCTGATTTTTGGTTATCTGTATGCATATTTGCATGTCTTTACCTTTTGGCTGATTGCTTCAGTCCTTTTTCTTTGTTACCTTACTCAGACAAACCTAGTCTTAAAGCTTACGCACGGAGAAAATACCCTTTTGGATCTTGTTTAGCATTGCAAATATTTACCACGGCATTTTGCTTTTGAGATTGCTGCCAAACCTATACTTATTCTTATGATGCGATGTCAATGATACAAAGCATGGATGTCCCTGCCAATGTTGATGCTCGGCATAAAGCCTCTCACCGCAACCTCACTCTTTGGGAACGCCTTAATTCGTGTCACTACGCAGTTGAACGCCTCGTCTGCACGACTGGCTCCGGGGTGCAGAGCTGAACACGCATATGCAAGCAAGGTGGGATAAAACATTGAATATGGAGGGAGACGCAGTGCTGCCCAACACTAAAAAGGCTACAGAGTAAGTAATATGTGCTGACGTGCGTGAGAGAACAAGCCCAGCATCGAAACCGAATCAAGGAATCTGATTTATGATCAAGATTGAGAGCCAATATTGAATATTTTGATTCATTGGGCTTGAATAGATGAGGCGGGACGTGAACAACCGGCGCACCTGTTGGGTTTGTGAGATGGTGTAAGTTGGGTACGCATCCATTCCCATGATGATTAATTGCCCAATGACGTTGATTTGTTTCAACAGACAAGGGTTCATCTGCACCAAGATGATGCACTTTAACGGTTCACCATCTCATTGGATGTTGACCAAACTCAATATACTGATGCGTTCCTATGGGCAGCAAGCAACATTGGGCTGTCTGACACCTTGGGGGCCAAATCATTCTCAAACTGGGGACAAGGAATTATTTCCTCGAGTACTAGTAATAAGTATCATTGTCTTTTGTACAACGTCTAGAATGAAAACATGAAAGTAAAAGTAAAAGGACAATCCAATCCAATCCGAACCCCAAAGTGAATCCAATCGCAAGACGTTTAACGCCCCCCCATCCTCATCAAATCAACTTAATCCTCCAATCAATCAATCATGATAACAATGTCGATCGTACTTGTCCTTGTTCAAGAAACAAACACTTCGACAGAGCATTCATTAAAATAAACAAGAGCCCATTCCATGCAAAGTCAAGTCATGCCATGATCCGTTTGTGTGTTTTGCGCCATGAACGCCCATAAGTGTTTTCCATGTTTCATTTCCAAGCCCTCACGTATGAGGGAGGAAGAATGTGCAAGGGGAATCAAAACAACGGGTAAAAGAGGTATGTAAGAGTAACGCAGACCCTGGAAAAGCAATATCATCATGCTCGCCTCTAATGCGTAAAAAAACAAACAAAACCATAAAAAACCACTACTCCTCTTTCATCATTACTTCTTTTATGCGACTGCCAACAGAGGCGGCCTACACCCGGGCAATGCGTCGCTGTCGGACCAGGAAAGGACTAGGCATCTCGTCTCGCTCGGGGTCCCAGACAGCCACGGGCTCATCGCCGCTCGACTTGCGCTCAGCACCGATGCGATCGCGGAATGCCCTCTTAGGGCTGACGTTCTCGCCTGTGCTGGGCATGACGATGGCGCTCATGGGGCGGCCACCGGCCCGAGCTTGCTGAAGCTCAACAAGGGTACGGCCTCGAATGTTGTTCTTAGCTGCGACCTTGCCCAGGCCATCATCCGAGTGGTTGTTCTTCCTGTTGAGGGAAGACTGACGTGTCAAGCCTCCTGCGTTGGAGTTGTTGCTCTCGGCCTGGAGGTTTGCGGCAGAGGGGATCTTGCTCAAGCGACGAGGAGATCTAGGAGCCTCGGGCTGGGAGACCTGCTTGGAAACAAAGCCAGAGGTTGAAGGCTGAGACTTGAGACGGTTGATGGGGGCCGACTTCTGGGAAGTCAAAACAGGGCGAGTCTTGGAAGTGAACGGGTTCTTGGAAGACTTGATGTTGCGCGTCGGCGATGGCATAACATCCTCGTCCTCAGAATCGGACAGAGTGTCGCGGAGATCCCATCGAGAATTGTCAGCACTTCGGTTGGCATTAACAGCGAAGATGTTGCCAGATGCAGCGGTGGGCGCCTTGGTGTTTCCATTGCGACGTGGTGAGAGAGAAAGTGACGCAATCGCGATAGGACTGGGCGAGTTCATCTCGATATCCATAGGCGTACCGGCAGGGTTGCCCACAAACATTGTCTGCGCACGGCCAAAGGGTGTGCGAGCCGTCTTCTTGGTCTCCCGAGGCGCTTCGGGGCTTTCGATGGAGTACTCGGTGAGATCCGTTGTTGAGGGAAACTCAACTTCACTGCCGCCGACGGATGAGTGAGGGTAGTCGGTCTTAGCCGCCGATGTCGTATACTCATCCTCTCGGCTGTTAGGTCTTGAGTTGGCATATGATGCTGCTCTCTTTTGTAGTTCTGCTTCGACGCGTGCTTGGACCTCCTCTTCGAATCGGTTCTGGAGCTGCTCGATTTCTGCGTTGGCGAGGCGGTCGATCTCGAGGCGTGCCTTGACCTCCCACTCTCTCCGCAGTGACGAGTCCAGCTCCTCTCGGATGAGTTCCTTCTCCCTCTCCATGTTGACAAGCCTCTCGTTGAGATCCCTCTCCTTCTTACGGAGAGAATCTTCCCTTAGGCGAATGGACTTGTTGAGGTCAACAACTTCCTTCTCCTTTCTCATTAGCTTGACCACTGGCAGGTTCAGCAGCTCTGAAGTATCAGGTCGTCGGTCAGGGTTCACGCGGAGGCAGTCCTTGATGACCTGGTAGAGCTCGGGAGAGTAGACATCGGGCAAGGCAGGGAACTTGCCCTCCTTGATCTTTTGGACCAATTGGAAATGGGTCTTGGCGTTGAAAGGAGGCTCGCGCGCGCATAGTTCGTAGATAATGCAGCCTAATGACCAGATATCGGACTTGAGTGTATATTTCTCGGCGGCACAGATCTCAGGAGACATGTAGAAAGGAGTGCCAACGTAAGTGGAGGCAAAATCATGGGACTTGATCATTTTAGAGAGACCAAAGTCTCCAAGTTTGACAGAGTTGTCCTCACCAAGGAAAACTAAGAGTGGTTAGCCAATTGCATTGTGAATATAGTATTCGGTTAATGTCTCACCATTTTCGGGTTTCAAATCGCGGTGTAGAATTGTCATTGTTCCAGCCGGGACCTTGGGTCCAGCAGCATTTCCCTGTGTCAAGCCAAGAACATTGGAGCCGACCTCGGGAGGATCGACACCGTAGTGACACCGGTAGAGAGCCATGACCAGCTGGCTGAAGATGCTCCAGACAAAGCTTTCCTGAGCTCGCTGGCCCTTCAGCGCAAGGTCCTTGATCACACGACCCAGATCTCCGTTGCCACAGTACTCCATGTAGAGATGCAAGTCCTGGCTGACCTTGAGATGTTCTCGGTGGTAGTAAGCGACGATGTTTGGGTGTCGCAGATGTGACAGAATCTGGAATTCGGCGTGGAGCTGCTCGCGCTCCTTCTGGGACATGCGGAGGTAGGAGATTTCTTTGCGGCACATGATGAAGCCATCTGTCCTGCGGCGGACTTTGCGGATGATGCCAAATGAGCCATGGCCTAGAAGGAGACGGTGAGTTAGAGCTGACTCCCAATTGCAGGTGAAAGTGAAATTCGAGCAATTTGAACAATGGTAATCGCAGCGACTTGTCTTGTCGGGGTAAACTCACCAATCTTCTCCAACGTTTCGTATTTGTCCTCGGAAGACATGATGAAGTTATTCACAGTCGAGTATCGAGCTCAACCCATGCACTCAAACAAGTTATCGCTAAGCCGTGGAGGTGTGAATGCGAGTGCAAGTGCAAGTATAAATGCGAAAGGAAACAAAGAGACTGGAAAGCACAAAGACGAACGACCCTGCTTTGGTTAGTAAAGTGATTAGATGGCGTGAGAGTTGAAGAAGAGAGGAGGAGAAGGAGGAGGGAAAAGGGAAGCTTCAAGTAAACGGATCTATTTTGCGTTGATCGTGCAACTTGTAGCTTAGACCCAAATAATCCTGGCCCGTCGTCCCACGGCCTCGGCTCTGATTGGAAGTAAACAGTCTTTGGTTGCTACCATGGCAACCGCGGTCCAAGCTGGGCTCAACCGGGGATAGCCCGGACTGTAGCTATCGATAAGATAGATACCCAATTGAAAGTGACGTCTTCCCTGTTTGCGATTCTCGAGGTAGACAACCTTTCTCTTGAGAACAAAGAAATGAAATCAATATCTTGTTGGTTGGTTTATGCCACTTTATAGAATACTAACCAGTCTCACCATGTTTGTTTATACTCAAAAAGTTAATCTTGTTGATATTCGACAGGCGGTCTAGCCAACATCATGTGGGTTCAAATGTGACTGGACATGCAGGAACAGAGCGTCACCACGACGGGACCTAAATACCAAAGTACCTTGGTACCAAGAGACTAGAAAAATATCACTCGTGTCTGCAGATCGTATTATAGGCTAGTTGTGATCAATGGTGTTCTTTACGATCCTCTCTACCTGCATCACACGTATCATTAGTATCAAGATCAACCAACGTCCTCATTTATGCATATAGGCAACCTTCAAATATGGATAAGTGAATATGTCTTTCATTAAGTGGCACGTGAACGCGCGACGCTTTCTAAACGCGACGCTGGCATTCATGTCACTTACATACAAAGAATATCAACGCTGCAGGCGGCAACCAGAGATACCAAAAGTTTGAAGCGCTCCTCATCATGCGATGAAACTCGTCTGCATATTTACGCTGTCAAATTCTCAGCCACAACGTGAAGGAGCACGAGATATCTCAGCCAACTTTTTTCCCTTTGTAAGTGAGCAGGAAATAAGTCCAAAGACAACGCATACCAGCGATCATGGCCTCGACGGTGACATACGACGGAGTGCAAGGCGCTGAGGGCGGAACAATATTCAAAGACATGAAGTTCTGGGTGGCACAACGAGTACCTCTAAGAACTTACCTGTTAGAACGAATTAAAGTATGTTTGTATCTTCCGCCACTGACTTGCCCGCTATTTCTAATACACAATTAGCAAAATGGCGGCAGCGTAGTACCTCTAGAAAGGCAAGCTGATATGCTTATTGCGGATCATGCCAAACCAAGGGATGCTCCACAGGGGTCATACTCATGGAGCTTCATTGACGACTCCGTCAAGAATGGTTATAAACAAGTGGAGGATCGATATCTAATAGGCGGGCACCCAGATGAGCCCAGGCGTGTGGGCAGCAGCCATCCCTCTAAATCAACTCGTACCCCATTTACTGCGCAGGACGATGCAAGAATCGCGAGGTGGGTCCTGGACCATCCGACTGAGCAAAGGGGAAACAGGATTTGGCAAGAATACGAGCAAATTGTAAGTTTCACTGCGCTATCTATGTCCAACGAACACTAGCTAATAAGCACAAGAATGGTCGGCATACTGCGCAATCATGGCGCGATCGCTACATCAAGAAGTTATCAATCCTTGACAGGAGCACACTAGAACGTATGGCAGCCTCCGCAGAAGCGGAAACTCCATCAGAAAGTCGCAGCGTAGATCGAGCCGAGAAGGCACCAAAAGTGACTGAAAGAAATCTGCAACGGCCTGCTGCTCAGCAAAATACCGGGAAGAAGCAACGGAATGGCAATTTAGAAACCATACGCCCATTAGCCACAGCACCAATTCGTGTGGAAGAAACACCGGTACCGCCAACAACTGAGAAAGCCAAGCGCCCAATCCAACGTCCTCCAGTTGTTAATGAGAAAGAAACATCGGTGCCGCCAATAGATGAAGAGATCGAACCTCCAATCCAAGATTCTCCGGTCGCTATTGAAACAGAAGACAAGGCGAAAGATGCCTTCTACCTGGATCTTGATGACTGGCTCGCTTTGATGGAGAAGGACATCAAAAGACGTTGGTATATCAACGGGACGCCCGTAGAACTATACGACTTAGCGCAAGCTCTCCAAGCTGCTCCTGTTCTCCAAGACAGTGGTACTGTCGACTGGACAAAAGTCGCCGAAATCTTGGGGTTTCTCAATCCAGACTCGCACTTGCTCAGCGAGTTGCAACTCTTTTATGAAGAATGTCTCCAGGAGTTTTTGAGCTCGATTAATGGTTTTGATACTGACGAGGAGGAAGAGGATGATATAGATGAAGAGCCTAGGGGGGAGGAAGAACATGCCAGAGAGGAAGAGGTCGTCTCAGATTCAGAAGCCATAGCTCCCGAGTTGGGCCTCACTCAAGAGATCAACTGGGAAGATGGCCAAGAAGAAGGCCCGAAGCAAAGCTATGAACGAAGTTCGCCGCCTGTTACTGTTTCTGGTTTGAAGCGATCCGCAGATCAACGCGAGCTCACCCCAATCGGCAATGCAAAGAGAAGGCGACGCCGCTTTGACCCCAATATGGAGATACCATCGACCCCAGAAGCTGAACTGACTCCCGAGCTGGTTCCTGCGCAGGACCCCTCTCCCAGTGCTCTTATGAGCTCTCAGTGGCGAGATTATGTTGGCGAAAGCGAGGCCTCGCAGCATCTTCCTCCACTTCCTCCTCTGGCAGAGGAATCACAAGATCTTGGAATGTCAATCCCTCAACGGGAACCTCTACATCAATCCGTCGAAAGCCCTCCTCCAGAGACTGAAACAATGGATTTTACACCAATACCGTTCCATGTGGACACAAGACTTCAAGAGAGGTTGTTGGCGAGTAAACGTCGAGAACCACAGGCCAAGTCGTTGAGACAACGCGACAACAGTTCAACACATAAAACAACCCCTGGACGATCTCTATCATTGGTCAAAACAGACTCAAAGCCGCCTGCCCGATCTGCAGTTCGACGCTCTCTTCCCACGTCATTCAGTTCCTCCCGAAATCCGACTCCTCGGAAACCACCACCCCGAGATAGCCCGCCTAATGGTTCAGATCAATCTAACTCTCGTGAGATTGAAAAATGGATTTCACACTACGAAATGGAGGGGTTCTCACGTCGTGTCGTTGTTGAAGGTCTCAGACGCACAACTCTTACCCCTGGGAAAATGGCGCTTCTTGTCATGAAGCATCTAAGCGAAGGCCGCGATGTGCCCTCCCACCATGAAGGAATATGGACAGATCGTGATGACGGAGACTTGGAGTTCTCACTGAGCGTAGACTTCAGTCGATCTCCTGCCAATAAAGAGGAAGAGCAGGATCAGGAGCTCGCCCAGAAAGCCCACAATCGTCTTATCAAGAAACATGGCAAGCAGAGGTTTGAACTAAGAAAAGACTTCCTGGAAGCCCAAACAACAGAGAGAGGATATGGCCCGGATCATTAGGATATTTTTCAGTGGCTCGAGTCAATTTCATCTGATGCACGAAGGTAGAGTCTGACAACGTTTGCTGCATAGGCGGTGTTGGGAATCACAGCGTATATCAGCTATGATGGCTTGGATCAAGAAAGAAAATCAATAGCCCAGTTTCCTCACATAATATAATTTACAATATATAATTCACGAAACTTGGCAAGGAATCATACTCAAATTTGTTCACTGTGATTTACAGTACATCATTCACAAAACCGTCGCAAAGGCCTCGTCGTAACCAGCGCCAGAAGGATATCTTGATGAAAACAACCAAAAGACTGCCTGTACACTCATTACTTCTCATTGGATGCCTTTCTAGCTCGCCTGAGTATCTAGGACACTATACCGCGCTCCCAACGCCTCAAAATGCAATTACGAAAGACCCTCGTTTCCTATATCTCATACTTAAACATCGCGAGCCAACTTCAATTGAATCAACGCGATTCTCTTCCACTTTTTTTCTGTGATGCTATGGATGACAACTTGAGGTACGTTGAGCGATTAAGTCATGAAACCTCATCTACCTCTTTCTAGGGAGCCGGTGGTGGCTGTGGGTTCGGCTTTCTGATAATCTTGATCTTTGTTCGCTGAGCGGGTGGTGCGCCGGGGGGTGGCGTGCTGGTCGCAGGGCTTGCAGACTTGGGCTTCGGCGTTGAGGTTGAATGTGTGTTCAAAGAAATCTTTCTTTCCGGCGGTGATGATGCAGGGCCTCCAGGCAAAGGCCTTCGCACCACATCACCTGTTGGAAGTGGTTTTCTTGCAGGCTTAGCTGTAATCGAATCCGATCTTGGGTTTGCCAGGGGAGGAGGCGCATCTCTAGAACCACCTGAGGGTAGTGAGGTTCGCCCATTGCTGATGGGTTTCTTATGGTCCTTCATCACGCTGGCCAGGCGGTGTGGTGCAACCTTCAGCCTAACCATAAACCTCTTCTTTTTCTTAGCAGCAGGAACACCAGAGTCGGGACCAAAGGGCTTCTCGACCTTGGGGCGTTTTGGTGCTGGAGTGTGGTGGTCATCTTTATCTGGTCGGGGTCGCTTGATATTAGTGGCAGAGGAAGGCTCAGGTGGCCATGAAGGCTTTGAACCTGATGAAGATGAAACACTTGGCTGTCGAGAAAGAACAGGGGAGGCAACAATAGTGTCTCTTTCTCCTTTGGTTTGACTCGGCTTTGGACTTTGAACCGGAGCGACAACACTTGGGCGTTGAGGAGGCACGCTCGACCGCTGGGGAGGCGCCGTCTTGTGCGTATTGATTTTGATAGAAGAAGTCTTTTGCAACGGCACGGGTCTCTTAGGCTCCACAGGCGCAGCAATGGGAGTGACAGGCGCGGGGGTTGGTAGGGGCAGTGGTTGAGCGATGGGGTCCTTTGGCTTCGTTTTGTAATGAGCCTTGAACTTCAATATTAACTGTGCTTGGTTAGCATCAAAAACTTGTAATAGGACAGACACGGAACTTACGCGACTAGAGAGTTGTTGTACAGGTCTCTCCACCGACCAGGCCTTTGGTAAGGGAAGTGTGACAACCCAATCACCAGCTTCCTCAAACATCATCGCAGCCAAGTCCAGCATGCTTTCCATCTCACCCCGGCCAAGATCCGGGTGGTCGAGAGCCTTACGCATGGCAGTGCTATAATGGCGTTCGTCACCTCCGTACGTTTGGTCCATTTCTCTGCGGAGAGCCTTGAGCGCCGCATCCAGGTTCTCCTTTCTTGCGAACATTTCTTTACGCGCCTCAATCTCCTGAGCACTGTCCTGCACAAGCAACAGATCCCCTTCTTCGTCTTCGGGTGGAGGGTCATTCTTAGTGACTTTCGTGTGCTCCCCGAAAGCGATTGCTGCCAGGCCAGAGGCAGCAGCCTCGATGAGTTTATTTCGAACGTATGGTGAACGGTCGGTAATGAGGGCGTAGGTCAAGAATGAAAACACCGTAGGATCCAACAGAGCCCCCAAGTCGATTAAACCTTCGAACGCCTTGATTCGGATGAGATCTCTTGTCCCGTCGAGAAGATACTGGCCGAAGTCGATATATTTCTTTGGAATCACATCTGCTTTCATGAGGCGCTGCTTTGCACTGAGGCCAGCAATGGTCCAGACGTTCTGATACGAGTTGGTCCACTCATCCCGGCGAAGAACTCTCTCAATTTGCTCAATGGCCTTATCCAAGAACTGTTTCTCCTCTTCGCTAGGAATCTTATTTTGCATGGCAAACCAATCGTCCTGTTTAGAAGGGATAAGAGAAGTCGCAAGGGCTTCCACGAGAGTCGCGATGTAGAAATGATCGGAAAAGGGGTTGTCCTCGTTGTTATTGAAGAGGAGTTGGTCAAGAATAAATTGACGAGCTTCAAGCGGACATTTGTATGTGTTTGCGTCTCTGACCTGTGCAATGGCCTTGATGATGGCACACTGGACGTTATACTGCCTTTTGTCCGAGAAGTCGTTTGGCTTGGGCTGATTTGTTCCCTTGTGACAAAACATTTCTCTGAAAGCCTTCATCAATTGCCGAAGACCAAGCATCGACAAGTCCTTGATGTTGGCTTGTCGTGGCAGTGCTTCGGCAGCCATGGTCCGAATGCCATGAAAGTAGCGGCGATCCAGAAGAGTCCTGGTGAGGAAACCTGACGCAATGGGGTGTAGAGGGCCATGTGTGAGATACAGCATGGCATCCTGCTGGGCAACAACATCTCGATCCTGTTGCAGTTGTGACACGTACATGTATGGCTCCAATGTTCGTTTCATATCACAAGACCACTCAAAATCAGCGTCGACGCGGATCCATTCATAGGATTCCTGATCCATTTTGCGTTCGGTATCTGCATCCCAATCGATCAACTCCCATTGAGCCTGTTCCTCAGGTGTTTGAAGAACGTCACCCAGACAATACAGCAGAGTGTCATCCAGGTTCTCTGCATCCATACTGGCGCCGACGTTCTGCTTTTCTTTCATACGCCGGGTTCTCTTAAGTCTTTTGTACTTTGTGTTGTAAGGGATTTCGAATTTGGTGGATCTTGTGGCATCTTCGCGGATCTCCAGAATGTGCTCGTAGGGTGTTCCATCAGCTTCGTGTATTCGAACAGTCATCGGACCGGTGAACAAGGGTTGAACTTCGCCGGCCTTGACACCAGATCGACGCTCTTTGACTACACGTAGAAAGTCGTCCTTCTCCAGCGGGGCTCTCTTGACCATCTGGGACTGTATTTGATTTAATGTAAGCTCAACACATAATCGCTTCTTGTTAAATTTCGCTTTGACATCGAATCGGGGACAGCCTGAGCCATAAACCCATTGATTCCAGAAACTCTCCAGTCGGTACTTAGCTCCTTTCTCGCACGTTGCTCGGAACTTCTCCGTTTCAAGAATAGTAGCCTTATCAGAACCCTCGATTTGAACTTTTGTCAGCATCTTGGAGAGGATGCGGGTCAACCCATGTCCTCCTGAAGCTTTAATAAGTCGTTTGTCAAGGATAAAGAAAATCACTGGAGCTTTGAGAGCCATGAAGTCCATCTCGAACTCTCCTAGGTGGAGATAAGCACCGAGATCATAAAGAGAAGGTCGGTCAACGTCCACCTGAACGAGCTTGTCAGATAAAGTCTTCATCCGGAACCGGTATTCGTTGTTTCCGCACAACTTCTTCATGAAAAGGTCAGTCATGAAATGCGCAATGCCAACAATGAGCCACATGTCATTCCTCGTATTGGGTATCATGTTGATGCCGATCCATTGATAAGCCAACGTCTGTACGATCTTTCTAGTAACATCTATCTCTGTGTCGATGATGTCGTCTGGGAATAACAACCGATTGCTTATAAATGCCATGGAGTAGAATGATACGGTATCTTCAACCATATCGTCCAGGAAACACAACTTGAAGTTGCCAAAGGGATATCGCGCGAACGTGAAGGTAAAGAAGTCGGCCGCCATGGTGATTGCTGCTGCTGTATTTCGAACCCAGTCGGCACGGTTCGGCAGGCAGTACGCATGCACTTTCAGTGCGTTCATGCCCAGCTTCATCTCGTCCTCTTCCGTTCGAAACTCGGAGGACAGATCGATATGCTCAAAGGGACCTACAGCAAAACCAAGCTTCTGCGAAGACACTTTCTTCTCGGGTTCAAAAGTCATGATCTTTTTGTGGTCATCCTCAGGATCGACTATTTCCTCCATAAGGAATCCCGAGCAGACAACTGACATTTCTCGTAGTTTATCTTCTTCAGCAAGGTTGGAGGCTCGTTCTTGGCCATCAATCTGCATCTTGTCTGGGTTGTTGCCATTCTGCTGCGTTGCAAGTGCTTGTTGTAGAGCATCTCCCAATGTACGGGGATACTTGATTGATATCCTCCAGTCACACCGTGATCCATGATCGTCCACGCATGGGAAGATGCAAGATGAAGTCCCTGGGTGTATTGAGCTTCGTGTGTACATGTGTGTGAAGCGGTTGTCTAAGGGGTCGACGCCGACAAATTGTATTCCATCTCGCGGGTTCACATTGGTAAAAGGTATGGTGATCTTGTACTGCTTGTTGGACTTTTCAGCCGAGTCGGTATTTAACATCGACTTCCTAATGATGAGTCTCGGACGATCTGGCTCGGCCTTGCCGCGCAAATTCACCTTGAGCGATCGATAGACTGGGGTGCACCCCGCGAACTCTCTATGTTCGGCGGGAACATCTTTCTTTCGGCTGCTGAACAAGGACTGGGCGCGTTTGCGGCGAATGTCGTGGTGATCGGCCCTCAAACTCCAGCTTGCGGGATGTGACAGCTTCGCATAGGGGTCGTTGTAGGTCGCAGCAGTCTTTCGCCTGTGGCCCTCGACGATATCACCATTGATCTCTCGAAGTTCGGCAACGTAGACATTCTCCGTATCGATCTCGCAATCGGCAGCATCGAGGAATATATCGTCGACCTTGTCGTTGAATGTTACGAGGAAAATATCGGTTGTTCCATCGATGCGCTTATCGCGAAAGTTGACTTCGAGGTTGACTTCTTGCTTGAGAACAAAATATTCGAGGACTGGTGCATCATCCACAGAAGATGTTCCGTCATCCGCATCCAAAAGAGAGTGAGTCAGAGGCTCAGGAGCCTGTGGCATGGCAAGGGCAGCCATGTTGACTGGTGGTTTGCAGCGTATAGGAAACACGGCCGGAGGGGCCCCTGGGAGCTCGTGTTTACGAACGCTGCATCGATGGCGACGCAGGCCTTATTGCGTAAGGTAATAGAAGATTCGAACTCGCTGGGCGTATCTGTAATCGGTATCGAATTCGTCGCGCAGTCGCAGGTTTCGGTCGAGGCGCAATGTGAACGGGGATATCGGAGATGATCCAATGGAAAGCACGCCAAGCGAGCGATAATTAAGAAGGACGAGAATAAATAAATAGAGCAAAAAGGTCTGGTAAGAAAGCGAAATGCTATAGAAGCGCAAACACGCGCAAACCTAGAAGAAGAAAAGGACCGTCTGGTGCCTCTTGCCGTGCACTTTGCAAAGTGTAAAGACAGCTCGCGGCGCGTTGCAGGAAGCTTGTCGTGCACGGGCCACTTGCCTGCTTAATGAGGCTCCCATTTCAGACCCACCCAGCAAACAACAAACAGCTTTGAATATCTTCATGGCAATAGCACAGGATGATAAATCTCCTCAGACCATAATAGTGACAATTAAGTAAGTTATCATCTCAACTTTAAGCTAAAGTCAATGACTATTTCATATCCTTATTATAACGCTTATTGAGTGCCTACAATGTTGGAGTACTTGCCATATGGAAATTACAGACGTGATCATCTCACAACTCTCAACCTCCACTAAGCCAAAGTCCAGTACCACCAAAAGACGTCACTCATCGTTGGCACCAGAGTGTGTTACTTATTTGAGAAGGATATTATTTTCAAAGCAATGTCTGATGGTAACTATCAAGACTGCATAAACCCACACCCAATGGCTGCAATACCTTTGCTCCTGCCAGAACAAGATCCCTCCTTGCCTAAACGCCAAACCATGCCCGTGTATATGACAACTGACTTCCATAACCTCTTCACTATATGTTACAAGCAGCAAGCAAATGGTTATCACTTCTTGCTGCGTCTTCGATCTCGGCGCTTCTTCCTCGCCCGGACCTTGAGGGTATCTTCATCACGGTATTCCTCCGGTAAATCAAAATCAACATCGGGTATCTCAGGAATGGGCAGACCCCATGCCATTACCTTCCTCCCTGTACGCCTGTTCCTATTTAGAGCGCTGTCACGCTCATATCGCTTTGCGAAGAATGACTTAAACTCTTTGGGCGGCTCTGGTGGCTTTGGAGCTGGCGGTGCTTTTGCAGGACGCGGAGCCTTGGCTGCAGCTGGTTGAGGTGTCGCTTTGCGGTTTTTGGACCCTTTTGAGGATCTAGATCTCGCCATTGCTTCTTCTTGAAGCTGCTTTGCTGGTGATGCTAAATCGCTGACATTGCCATCAGCTGCCTCGTCGCCTGTTTCGTCTTCGTCGATGCTCGAGTCTTCGTGCTCTTTCTCGGCTCGAGCCCTGTCCTTCTCCATCTTGCGTCTCTTCTCTTCCAGAACATAGTTCCGATATTTGTCAAGGACAGCCTGACAGCCCTTGATGAAGTGATTGCGAGCAGGTTCAAAAGTCTTTTTCTTGGTTTCTGTTACTCCACTCACGCCCATTACTCTCAGCCAATCGTGGCCTTGCAGGCCTTCGAGAAGCCGAATAATGTGGTCTTTTTCATGTTGAGCTCGACCTTTTTCAGCATTGCGTACTGATCTTTCCAATCGCTCAGCTCGGCGATGTATTGGCTGAAATAATTTGTCTGGTAAAGGATCTTCGACTGTCTTATTTTTGGACTCTAAAAATCCTAGGTCGATTTGCTGACAATCAAAGACATTAAAAAATAATGCATCACCATATCCGCGTACAGGATACTCAGTTGCGGGGTTGTGATGGTGCGGAATGGCGCGTTGATTGTCTGAAACTGCGCGTCGTGCGTCAGAGTCGACAATGACTATCGGGGTTTCGACAGTGAACAGTTCTAAAAAGAAATGTTAGAAAACATGGTATTATAGGTGAGCGACAGGGAATCCATTCACTTACGCTGTTCCTTGGGCTCGTTGCCAATTACCTCATCGTAATCAGAAAAATAGGCAGAAAGCTCACTCTTGAACCTAGTGGCTTCTTGGGAGCGAAGCTTCCGGCCTTGTTCCTTTGTATTGGTATCACTCGGTTGAGGTTGTAACCGGTCGAGTTCGTGTTTTAGGCCGTTAATGACCTTGCTCTGGTGTTGTGTAAGGGTTTGTTCTTGCTTAGGCTTCGATGTCGCGTTTTCGGTCGGGGGTGAAGGTATGTTTGGCGTCGTCGCAGTCGCCACTGTAGGCGTCGCAGTAGGTTGGCGCGTGGGCGAGGACGCTTCTTTGTTGTCGATATTGGCGACGCGGAGTCTGTGGGAGCCCTTTGCAGGAACCTCGACTGTTATACGCGATTTCTTGGGCTTAATCGCATCAAAGTCGCGATCGTGTGCATCGAGTGCCCTCTTGTTGCGCCCTGCCCCTGGTGCTCCTCCTCCGCCCTGGGTGTGGGCGAATACGCTTGCTGGGGATGGCAGGTGGTGGTGCGAGTGATGATGCTGATGCGGAACTTCAGCGCGCCGCGATGAACGGGTGACGGAAGCCATTGAAAAATGTCGAGATGCCTGGCATGATTTCAAGGCTGTGTTTCTTTGAGTCCGCCGGCTCGGTTTGGCGATGGCGCCTCGACTCTGACGGGGTTTTTCGATGGGTTTGGCGCCTTTGGTGCGATGAACGTTTGCAGTCAAACGGAAGCTGAAGTGGGCTCCAGATACCCCTTACGCCTGCTCAGTGTTTTATAGCGCTGTGCTTTAGGGAGATGACGCTGCAAGATCCTCTGCAGCGCATTGACAAACGCGATTTACAGGGTAGATGTGCGCTAAAGCCGCCCGTCTATACCTTGCCCGTGGTCTGAATCCGCAACGACAAACTGGAGGAAGGTGTTTGGGCCCTTCAAAACATGTTTGCCTTGAACAATTAATCATCAAGCGCCTGGATTATTTATATTATATATATTTGGCTTCGGCTAAAGCTCAAGCCTTGTCAATGTGCTCAAGATTCTTAACTAAAAGTTGATACATCCGCGCATTTCAAAAACTCAATACATCACAGGCTCGTGTTGTTATAGTGGTGTTCAAGTTCTAAAACAGGTAACTTCGTTCCTCACCTCGTACCTGAATGAAGCACAATAATAGAGTTTTCGTAATAACTAAGTACTAAGGTAAATTTCTTAACAAGAACACACATATAATAGAGCAGTTGATATCTATGATACGGATGCATTCTTGATAACCGGCAAGCATATGCGAACCATGCTCTATACTACAACTGTTGCAGATGATCATTCAACCATGTTTAGATTTGATTCGGAAGAAGCAACTATTGTTCCCTGCATATAGCTAGGGTTTGCATTGTAATTTGGATTGCAAGGTTATCATAAAATACTATGGGTATTTGTGCTTAAGGTCGTGAATCATAACTCGAGCACTGCTCTATGCTTGGGGTATTATATCAGCAAACAAAAACGCCATGCCACCCACACCGCTCGTCTCACACATGCATTTGCTCAACATCATCCTTCTGCTCCCTCTTGGAAGCTTGCTTCTCCTCCTTTGTCGGCTTGATACCGAGCTTCTTCAAGACCTTCTTCACTGGCCTGCCCTCTTGCTTCTCCTCCTCCTCTCGCTGGAGTACCTCTCTTTCCTTCGCTGCGCTTTCACTTTTGTCCTTGGCATCCTCCTCCCGGCGTGCTGCCTCCTCAGGATCCACGATTTTGTCTTTTCTGTGTGACACACGTTGCGCCAAGTCCTTGCCCTTCCTTTTGGTCTTGAGATACGACTCTAAGCCGATCAGCACCACGTACGACTTGGAGATAGAAACATGGCTCATGTCGACCTCAGACTGACGAAGACTATGGACAAATGCTCGAAAGTTGCTTGCTGGAGGGCGGTAATGTCCACTCAATGGAGACAAAGATGAGAGTCGGCCATTCTTGATCTTGATGAGTCCAGCTGATGATATTCGACTACCCTGGAGGAAAGACGAATGTTGAAATGCGCCCGAGTCCTTGATACCAACATACATTCGAAAGTTTGTATCTGCAACAAATATCCAAGTGTTCTTTCTGACTGATTTGCGCATCATTTTGTTAAATATTGTGGATGCTGAAATCTGCGATACTTTGTGCACACCGGGGCTGTTGTCGTAGCCGGGTGTTGCATACTTGGCTGCCCGGTCTGCTTCTCGCTCCGACTCCAGTGACGATTCGGAACTTGAGCTATTAATATTGTCTTGGGATTGTGAATCCATTGAACGAGCCGCAGCATTGAAGGCCGGCGTGGGATCATCCAAAGGTACCACGCCGTGTAGGCTATCCTTGAACTGCTCAGTAGTATCAATGCGCTGACCATTCTTAGCCCAGCATAATCTCCCTTCATTATCAACTTCGACCAGATAGTATTGGCGCTCTTCGCGAGACAGATATCGGACCTGTTCTCTTTCAAGCCTGTCTCGTGGACAACCGTCAATCTCGACATTGCAACCTTCGCCGTAATCGAGCCAGTAAAAGAAGTTCTCGTGCGTATCTGTTTGTTTCCAGACTTCATGGTATCTGCATAGATTACTTCCATAACGGTGTTTTTGATCAACCATCTCGAGGAAATATCGGATGCCCATCATGCGGGCCTCGTGCCTACGAGCAGCAGTGGCTTTCTCACGCCGCGCTCGCGCAGCGGCTCGTTCTTCTGGTGATGCATCTTCATCGGAAGAAGATTCAGATTCAGAGGAGTCGGATAAGAGATCATCATGACCAGCTCGTCGTGCGATCGCACTGGCCTTCTTCCACTTCTCTCGAGCATTGGCTGATTTATGTTTCGCGATATGGCCTTCTTCTGGTTTATCGGTAGCGTTGTCTAATTCTGTTCTGGGTCTTGGCTGTGTGGCGTTTCGAAATTGCGCCTCACGTATAGCTGTAACCCATCGTGTACTTGCGTCTAAGCCAAATCCTTCGAGTTCCCTTCTTGCGCGGTAGCCCCGAAATGTCTTTTGTATAGTGCGCGCAGCTTGCGTCCGATCGTCCTGGCTGTTATCGGTTGACATGCTGGCTGCTCTATCTCGCTGACGCTGAATTTCGCGAGACCAGCGCCTGCGTTCACGGTTTCTGCGCTTTGTTTCTTGTTCGCGCTGATGTTGAACAAAAGCAATTCGTTCAAACTGTTTTGGCGAAGGAGGGCGTAGAGATTCCATGTATTCTTTTGTTTTAGCTTTGGTCGCAACCGAAGAACCACTAGTAGAAGCAGTAGTAACAGACGATGACGCAGTGCTGACGATGGAGAATTTGGAGTCAACACGGGTCGGTATTGTTAACGGTGATTGTCGCGGGGTCCCCTCCATATTGTCTGAGACTGGCACTAAAACCGGTAACATTAAATAACGGCGTTCTAGAATATCGAGTTGCGTCATGTTCGTGGGGTCAGTTGGACAGACTGTGGGGGTGAAAACAAAAGTTGGTGATAATTACGACTTATAACCAAACATTTGTACAAATGACTGACTGATCAAGAACATGGACAAGAAAAGAAGAAGAAAACCTGCTTATAGTTGATCAATCGTTAGCATTTAGTCTAGAAGTTGGATTTCCTGGTCTAGAATCTGGATCTTTATATAGATGTGCCCTTGGAAACTGATGCAAACAACAAGTCGATGCCGAGAAAACCTACAGGTCTTGTCCCGGAAAAGCGGCACTTGGCAATCCTGTGAGATGTCCAAGTTTATTGGCATTACCGTAAATCTTCAAGCCTTTCAGAAGCTCAGCCCTCTGGACGTGCCGTTGAATAACCAAAATTCCTATACCTTGATTGGTCCAAGTTCCATCGTATAAGTTCCTAGCCGGTTGTGCCGTTTACGAAACAAGGACTAAAGAATCTGGCTTCGCCTTGTGGGTACCTTTTTACAACTCTTCAGGTTCATGATTGGCATATGCGTAAATAAGCATCTAGACTCTGCCCGTGCTTAAATATTCTAATGGCAGTTAAAGCTACTACCTACCTACCTAGCCAGGCTGATCGTAGAATTCTGGTTTATTTACTGACCTCCAGCTAATAAATATGAGGCAGTGGCATAGAAACAGACACCCAGCACTCAGTTATTAGCCAAGCACAGCCATTTATGATACCTACTCAGTCGTATTGTCATGTGCTTATAGGGAGTCTGGCCCGGGCAAGAAAGTAGCTTGACCGCACAGAATGTGCCAAAGTTGCACAGCCCTTAAAGTGATCGGAACATCATACATAGCACCGTACCTAGGCGGCTGTGCCCGACCCTCTCTGTCACGACATCTCAAACGCCCAGCGATGACATACCGCTAAACGCAGCAGTTACCGCCTTGGCAGACAACTGTATGGATTTGATAGAGTCTTAACTCAATTCCCCATGATGCCAAATCTTGGTACTGTCTTGGCCTCCCAATCAACAAAAGCCGCGTATTGACAATTCCGACTTGATAGCAGCACAAAGGACCAATTGTGAGACATCAACACGTAGTCATCCAACTCATTATCATTAACATGGACACCAGGCCGAAGCTATATATATGGTTTGTACAAAGAGGCCTCACATTCGAGGTTAGAAGGTAAACATTTGTATGTGACGAAGAGAAGGTGCTGGGACAATGGCGGCGCTATGCAAAGAGAAACTCCTTGAGTACAGGCGACCCAGAAAACTCTGGATTCAGTAATATGCAACTAAAGGGTCAGTATGACGTTGCAAGGCTGGACATTGGTATACGCACTTGAGAAAGTATTGTAGACCAGCCCGTCTCTTTTCCAAAAATCGAGGTCGAAATTTGGAAATGACACTTTTAGGCGGAAGCGCCGGAACGGCTGCCTCGAAGCCAGGGAAGGTCTGAACCAGCCGATATCGAAACTCATCAAACTCCGAATACCGTTTCCGAATGTTCATGAAACTTCCCTATTCGCGGCGTCAGTCAGTTCATTGTCAAAATTCAGTCGAGCACGCCACCATCAGCTGCCCAATCACTCACATTGAGAGTTTCGACACGTATATTCCACACAACGAAAGCCCCGATATTTGTCGCACTACCGTTGACTACGGTATGATTGACGATCTCAACGCTTTTGGCCCAGCAAGCACTATTGCGGTCATCGAGGTCGCTTGCTTCATTGTCACGAAGTGTAATGGCGCCGGCTGGAAGAAATGATTCAGTCGACATGTTCGAAATCGTCCGCTGATGACCAGCACGTGTGTTGAGCCAATATGGTGGAGATGTCACTGGCGAGAGAGGAGACGACGTAGACAGATGCCGTGGGTTGCTGTCGTTATTGCGATCATGGTCAAGAGATGTGCGCGGTGTCTCGAAAGCGTCGGTGGAAATGGTCTGTGTCTCAACATTGTCCGGGAGTGAAGCGCGAACGCCCAAATTGCCACCGCCGGGCGCTTGATCTATCGCATTCGCCATTCAACCATGCGATGACTGATCACTGAAGTTGTGGGTATCGAAAGTCGCTGATGGGGAAACTATCCATTCGCCGACGTCGAGGGCGTTGAGTCAGAAGTGGTTTTATTGCGGAAAACAGTGTCGCAGAGTGTTGTAATGATGTTTCAGTCGATACAGTCGAGGATGCTGATGCCGATGAATGGTTGAAGTCGTATTTGCGAGTCAGGATACCAGCTCAAGAATTGTAGCCCTGCTTTTAGGTTCTGTGCAGTAGTCGACAGCTTGACCGCAAGGATTAACAAAGTTGTGCCAATCGATTATACAAATTACATAGAAATGATAAAGGTCTTAGTATGGAAGTTGAGCAAGAAATTCTACCACAGACATGACTCTTTGCGAATGTGGCGATACGTCAATTCAATTGAAAGGATGAAAGTGATGTCGTAGAAATTCTTCTGCACCTTCCTTTTCCTGTATGAACGGCACCGTTGACGGGCCGTCTGTGCAGCTTGTCTTTTTCCGGCTGAGGAGGGGCCGGCGCCCCGGTTGATGGTAGAACAACGCAACGGTAGTTGATCCCCAAGTCATAGCCACTATAGATAAACAGCGCTCATGATTATACGATGTAAGAAGGCGACAGATATACTCATGTGTTTTGGATCAAATCTGAAGGAGTCTGCCGTTTTTCCGATACGGTTGGCATGCTTATACCATCCTATTGTTTTCGTACCGCCATTTTGGGTGATAGGTGCAGGAAACAGTGGGCATTGTTTGTGAGAAGGGCATCGATACGTCCAGGTATCAGAACCACTAAGCATTCATGATATACTTGACCCCGGATCTGAAAAAGCCATTTCCGTTCCGTAACGGACTGGAAGACTCTCGGGCCGGATGCCGATTACCTGAGCTTTCGGAATGCAACGGAGTCTCAGTGGAATCAAGCTCTCAAGGAGTGACAAGATGATGTGCTATGGATAGCACGGCACTTGAGGCTCTGTCAGCTCTCCTCCAAATAGCTGAGCTCTCATTCTATCATGAGACACTGCAACATGCTCTGGACCAACCGCAGCTTCGCAGTTGGAATGTAGTGGAATGGGGAGGCTGACGGCATACCAAGCACATCTAAGACGCCGTGGCGCTTGGGTGGCTCGATTGCACTGGAATAACCGGTATACACGCGCAGTTGGGCTTTGAAGGCCAGGCCAGATTTTACAAGAAACGAGGAGCTTCATCATGACCTCAATAGGATTTTTGTAACCTTACCTTGATAACTTAAAAGCCCTGTGGTGTGGCTAAGATAGAGTTATCTGATAGTTCAAGCCATGAGTGGGCAGATCCTGCGAGTCGCGATTCGACTGGTGCTAAAATGCATCAGACACGAATAACGATACGAGGCGATATCAGAATGCTGTAGTTGGGCGACGAGTCCTGTCTCCAAGTCGCTCCCCAATAACTACACTCCGCTCTTGTACAGTAGTTACTTGTCTCAGCCCACAGAAACGGTGAAACCACCTGCGATATTGGGAGTCCAGATCATGGTTCACCAACTGTCATGTCTGATACCTCATAAAAAGTGAACAGTTATGGATACGACTCAATACGTGTGTGTACTCCAGGCGCACGCCAAGTGTTCCCTCGGCCGCGTCAGCAGCATTGAGGAACATAACAAAGATACTCTCAACACCAACGATTGGCGCGATATGTAGCATCATGTCCTCGTCGCCGTGCATTGCGCGGGGTTAAGGGAAAGGGTTCAGTGTCTTGCCCCGCTTACATGCAAGAAATACGAAGGGTATCGGCTGGTCCAGATGCCTAGCAGAAAACAGAGTTACCCTTTACGGGAAGAGTTGGTCACCATTCTCGCATCCGAGTGGCTACTTCTCCGCAAGGAAGCACTCCAACGTGATCATGGTGGGCTCGTACTTGTTGTGGACAGCCTCAACCACCAACTGGAACGCGTCGTTGGCGTGATTCAAGATGCACTCATTGATACACAATGAAAAGACCCTCATAACAAATGTTGCAGGTGCAGTAGCTGTAGCAGTGGGTTTGTTCGTTCAAGACTACTAACCTATGTGGAGTCGACAGTCTTCGGCCGTTCGCGCCACCAAGCCAAGATTGATGAACAGATGAGACAGGTGGTTCAGAAGAAACGAGGTATTGGCTCCTCTACGACCCGCGTGGCCACGATGGGGAGGAGAGACAACCGAGAACCCATGAAGTTCAATGAGATCTCCATTGGGATCTGCTGAAGATCATAGAAAAAAAAGACAGGGTTTTTGGAAATAAAATCGATAGTATCGACTCCTTTTAATGGTGTCTGTTAAAATCAAGGGCCCTGGAGATTGCAATTCATGGGATTTCAGGCCAAGCTCCCCAGACCACCCTAAAAACGCCCAAGCTTCAGCGGCGAGCCGTACCAGTTGAGTCTATGAGGCCTAGCCTCTGGCGGGTACTGGGATTCTCCGTGTGCAAAATGCGCCGAGTGGCGGGCGATATGGAGCAGATAACCTCCCATGCCTGTTGGTATGAAGCAGAGCTAAACCCAATGTCGATTTTTCGTTGCTCAACTTCCCTGCACCCTGTCAGAACTAATGGGGGAGATTGGTGCAACTCCATCCACCATCCGTCGTCGTGATATTGCCCAGCCTCGGGTCTCGCGATGGAAATGGATGGCACCAGATCATTTCTCTTAACTCTATAGCTCGGCTGTAGCGAGTAACTAGGGTCAATGTCTTACCGCTTATAGCGCTATAGTCTGTCTGTCTGTTTGTAGGAGCAGATAGGCCGGGCCCCATCGTTGATATGCCTCGGACCTCCTCGACCTTTTTTCCTCAACTTCTTCTTTTCTCTCCTCACCTCGGTTGATAGACTCGCTATATCAGACCTGGTCTTTGACAGTCGTTAATTCTTCACTTCCATATTCTATTCATTCTGTCGCTCCCATTTCTGTTGAAGTCTCAATTTGCTTTCTTGTAAGTCAAGCAACGGCGAGACCGCACCTTCCTCCCCCTGTTGTCTTAGTGATAGCCTCGTGCATACCTTCCTCAGGATCAATACCAATCTCCCCAGAATTCGGGACAGGCAAAACATAGTCTTTTGTTAGGATAAAACCGCTGACCCCCTTGCAGAAGCAAACCATCTTCTGTCAATCTTCGCCGTTTACGAACTTTTTCGACATCGAATATAAACCGGCGTACATACCTACCTACCAGCATAGAACACCATTAGATTTCGTTTCCAAGTACCGATACGTCATCATAATGCCTTCTCTTCGAACAATCGTCCTCGCAACTGCAGCTTCAGCTGTCACTCTTGTCAATGCCGACTACGTGATCGACCCTGACAGCGTGCCTCTGTCTCTACGCAGTAAGTAGACATTCTTCCACACTGAACATATCAAGACCATAGGTTAACAGCATGCAGAGGTGTGGTGCCAGAACGAAATAGAGACGTGTCCCATGATCTGTGGACAAACTAGTAAGGGAGATACCAAGGTCAACGAATGCAATCCTGTAAGTCTTATTGTCGAGCCTTGGACTAGTCGGCATCGGCTAACCCACTTTACTTCAGAAAACCCTCACTTATGGCTGCATCTGCGGTGACGGAAGGCAACCTAACGTGTCCGAATACTCCCTCACCCTTCCCTTCTACGTCTGCCAGGAATGGGGCAACCAGTGTGTTGCGGATTGTGGAGGCAGTGCCTCTTGTGCTTCTGACTGCCGTCAGAACAACCCATGTGGTGCCACAGATCCCAAGAAGTACAACACAACTTCCACAGCTACAGGCACTGATGCTGTTAAGGCCACAGCTAGCGCTACTGACGACCCCAACACGGTTTACACCGACACCCCTGGAAGTGAAAACAGCGATAACGATTCTGACAGCCCATCGTCAACTAAGAGCAACGGTGCCGCTGTCATCGAGGTTGGCCGAACATGGGGTCTGACTATTGTTCTGAGTACCATCTTCGCCGGCTTTGCCATGCTATAAGCGTGTGAAGGCGCTTATAAGCTTCTTGCATTACTGCTTAGGGCGGAGTTTTGCATTGTTTCAATTCTCTTGTTTTTATTGCGCATACATTCCTTGAAAGCCTTGGACGTCTAGGTGTTGGGTTGTCTTTTCTGGCGGTACATTTTTGGTTTTTATGATTTTGATACTAGGCTGCGCCCTCTTACAACATTAATATGGGTAATGCCAAAGGAGATCAGAGAGAGACGAGGTGGTTAGCAAAAGACTAATACAATGTCATTGGCTGCTTTACTGCAGTCCAACCACCACATACTGAGTAAACTCGAGTACTAAGCCCGATGTGATATATCATCTGAAGATTGGCAACTAACCCGCGATGTCCAACAAAGCATAGCTTTCAGTGTTTCGAGGTCATGAATCGAGGTGGAATTAGTTGCTCATGCAACGACTTTTACCAACAATTGATCTTTAGTCACTCCACATTCTACGTTACTAGGAAGCCTGGGATGTTCTAGACTGTTGTTCGGATCATCGGATCAACCAAGCAGCCGTTGTACAGTGTTTCTTGCTGACTCGCACCCCTTCTTCCATCGAATGGCGCTAGAATGACCAGTTCGTATTCTTGTTGAAAGTGTTATTGCTCACGCGCTCACGAGCCTAGAAGGGAGGGCATGTGAAACTCCATGCAAGATGGACCCATCTTCTCGGCTCTGACGGATAGAAACATCGCGACGATCTCGGGAAACAATAGGGATGCGAGGGGGGTTGTTCATATACTTGCGAGCTGTTTGGATGAGATGAACATGAGATGAATGTATTGAGGGTATCTCGAAGAGCTCACTATTAGATCTGGCATCTCTCGAGTCAGGAAAGGGGTCATGGACGCAAAATCCATCTTTTTCGTTAGCTGTCAGACCGATGGTTTTTCTGGACTGGACGAGTTCTAATACGTAAATAAGCCGCTAATTACCCAATTTTAGACGTATGTTTCCCCTGTAGTGGACCAGATCGCTGCTGTGCGCAGGGGGCTTACGATCCAGGGGGCTTGACTGGCTGGCTGGTACGACGACACCAGTGCGAGAGTTGAAAGTTCAATGCCAATTTCGAGGCGACGGAGTGAGCAAAACCTGCCCCCTTAAACCTTCTCCAATCCTCTCTTTTCTTAAAACAAACAAAAGCCCTTTTGGCGACATTTTTCCATCGACACAAACTCTGTATTGTATTAATCCATTGTCCCATGCTTCACCGCTATTCTTAGGACCGTTTTGCCCTGTCTCAGCCCTCCCGGTCGATTGCGCAAACCAGCTCCGTCGCATATTTCCTTGGCTTAAAACCCGTCTCTGCCATTGTCGATAAGAGCTGCTACTCTGCGATTATCTGTCTATTTACAACCGACCATTTCGCCCACGTGCCGCGTTGCCTGTCTCTGTTAGGATTACCTTTCCTGAGAAAAACAACCGAGGGTCATTTGTCGTTTGCGGATCTAAGTTCCTATTCAGTACTGTACCCTGCTACTGCACGAGATACTTTTCCGCGTGCACCCTTCTGCAGGTCCGATCTTTGGGGGGTTTTGCCAATAACTTTTTTTTTACTCCTTATCCTGTTTAAAAGAGATTCCCGATTGCCCCTCCTCCTCCGGCCCCTCTCTTTCCATCATGTCTACAAGCGAGACACTCCCGCTCTACAACCCATCGGCCACCGACCCGGACGGTACCAACATGGCGCCCAACACGAGTAAGTGAAAGAGATACATGAGAGGCACCCTAATCACTTGGGTTGCCTGGAATCATGAGAAATGCGCTGGAAACTGACTGTTGTGTTTCCACAGAGAAGAATGTTGCCGAGTGCATCTCCGATGACGCACTTGTTCACTTTAAGTCGTACAAGTACTCAAGTGTCGACATGTCGCCAGTCTCGAAATACGTTCTAGGCCCTTTCGTACGTGCTCCCTAAACCTCGAATTGTTGTCTCTGCGTCTCTACCGACATTTTTGAGCGTCAATCAAAGCGCCTTCACTTGTTCTGTCAAGTTTTTACAGCTCACGATAGCTAACCCCCATTTCGTCATGTAGTGGAACGCCTCTGTCAACCTCCTCCCATTATGGATCGCACCCAACATGGTCACCCTTTTGGGTTTCTGCTTCATTCTCGTGAACGTTGCTTTATGCGCCATCTGGATGCCTGATCTGGTTGGACCTGTATGTTTAAGCTGCTAAATTGTATTTACCTGCGCACTAACACCTGTATAGGCTCCCTCATGGCTGTATTTCAGCTTCGCAATCGGTCTCTTCATGTACCAAACAATGGACAACCTCGACGGAAAGCAAGCGCGGCGAACCGGAACCTCGAGCGGCCTCGGTGAACTTTTCGACCACGGTATCGACTCTCTCAACTGCACGCTGGGGAGTTTGCTCGGAACCGCTTCCATGGGTCTGGGAACCTCGACGGCTGGTATTGTCACCGCGCTCTGCCCTTGCCTGCCCATGTTCTTCTCAACCTGGGAGACATACCACACGCACACTCTCTTCCTCGGTTACATCAACGGTCCTACCGAGGGTATTCTCATTGCCTGTGCGATCATGATCATTTCTGGCATTTGGGGACCTGGTGTCTGGGCCATTCCTCTGGCCAACGGTATTAAGGATCGTCTCCCCGGCCTTGCTGAGCTCCTTGGTGAGACCAGTTTCAAGGATGTCTGGGTTGGCTTGATCATTGGCTCTCTGGTCTTCACGCAGATTCCCTTCTGCGTTCTTAACGTTGCCAAGGCTCGTAGATCTCGAGGAGAGCCCATTCTCCCCGTCTTCATCGAGTGGATTCCTATGGGTGTATACACCATCTCCATCTCTGCCTGGGTCTTTTCCCCCTACAGCACCATCCGATCTGAGAACCACCTCATGCTCTTCTGCTTTATTATGTCATTTGTCTTTGGCCGCTTGACAACCAAGATTATTCTCGCCCACTTGACACGCCAGCCTTTCCCCTGGTGGACCGTCATGCTCTACCCTCTTGTTGGTGGTGCTATCCTTACAAACTTGCCTCGAATCGGACTTCCCCAAATCAGCGCCGAGTTTGAGCATTTCTATCTGTGGGCCTACCTTCTATTTTCCATGGTTGTCTATTTCCGCTGGGCCTGGCTCGTTGTTACCAGCATCTGCAACTACCTCGGCATCAACGCCCTTACTATCCCTAAGGAGAAGCAGATTGCCAACAAGGCGGCTCAGGCTGCCAACAAGCTGCATTAAGCCGGAAATAGCCGCTTTTGGCTATAGAAAGTTGGCTTGGACCAAATTATGAAGCCCGAAAGATCGAAATGATATATACACTACCTAATCGGCATCCACCTGGAGAGGCGCAGCATTTAAAAAAGGAGCATTCATGGGGAAAATTATCGGTGTCGCAGTACAGGTTAGAGACGCAAAGCATGACGATGGGCGTTTGGTGTTTACATAGCGGGTTACCGCATTCTTTCTGATGCTAGGATGTATATGTTATGTCCTTTTAAGAACCATTGGAGTACAAATTTTAATAGATCTGAACGAGGAGTATGTGTAGATGACGGGGGATCGTGACATTTTGGATAAGGTCCGGCTTTGGCGTACAGGACGCGAGTCGAAACTCAATATGACAATAACTTAATCACTCATACTTTTCTCCTGTTTCAAGTGAATGCATGCTAACACTGGCACCGTCCTTGACCAGTCACTTCGTGATACTGTTGCTTTGAGACTACGCTGATGCTCTGCGGACGCGGGGTGAACGGGATGACGTAGCCTGCGCTAGCTTCGAATGATGATGGGTGTTGCTAGAGATTCCTGCTATTTATAGAGATCTGTCTTGTTGGACTGTAGAGAGTGTGATTGGTGTTTCTCTTGAAGCTTCTTCGTGGTGCAGATTGATAAATCTCTCCAAGTCTTTGGAGTCATTCTAGGCTCAGCGGATCCTCCGTGGAGAGGTTAGTAGATAAAGCATATCGATTCTACAAGGTGCAGCTTCTCTCCACTGGTATATATATATGTACTAAGTGAAGTCATATATGTTGTAGATCGATCTCAACATGCTCAACTCGACGCATGTTGAAGCGCAGTGACAATATAATAGATATCATGTACATCATTGAGGATATGCGACAGTTTATACCTGTGATAAGCCAAGGATTTGATTGTGAAAAAAGACTGGGAAATAAGCGAATAGGATTCAGAGAATGAAGAGCACCTTCAATGACCTACGAACTATAAACTAATGCCTAGATAATATCTGGCAGACAGGTCAATACTTGCTCGACATTTAGTCCAAGGAGAGTTTAGTGTTCAGCCACTGGGCCATATTTAAAGGGATCCGACCAAGGCCTCAGGGTATGAGAAGAAATGGCCGCTCGAGCTATAGACGACAAAATTAGTGGACCAGTTTATGACATTTAGACTAGATGCTTAGTTTATTTATTTTAGCACCCTAAAGCTTAGGGGTCATTTTTTCTGCCACCCACTAGCAAGGGTCTCACATATCCCCGCCATTTCGCATTTGGAAGAGGCGGTCTCCGCTTCTATTGTTTGATCTTCTATCGGGCTTTAGTTGTCTTGCAGTGGCTTGCGCGACTTGTCATATTATATATTGTCCTGGCCAACAGGTCAATGTTCCGAACAATCGATTTACAGAATAATAGTACGCTCTGATCTACTGTATATGGAGTTGGGGTCAGCGGCACTTTGGTTCCTGGCTACTGTAGTAGGTTTAGTTGAGTAACACAACCTTACACAGCACTCCATGTCGTCTCCCCCACTTGAGTCGGGCCTAGGTTGTCGTACCTGTCCTTATGGCTCTCATCCCTTGCATGGTCTGGATTGGAGAGCTTCAACTCCTGACACGAAGCGACGGGTTTGCTCCAATTCCTTTGTCCACAACCTCTACATTCACTGCTTCGCCTTGCATTGCATTGTCTTTCTTAATCAGCCCTGTTCCACGTCGACTGCAACAATCCTTCGGACGGAATGAGCTAGTTTCGCGCCCCACGACAAACCGACCCAAAACCCGCTCCTTGTTGGTTTAAAGTAGTATTTATTGGTGTCCGTCCTTCCCAATGGCTGCATCTTCGACCACCATGCCTCGAATGCAATCTTCGCTGTCATTCTTTGCAAAGCTGCTCCTTTTCGTCTGCCTAATCGCATCGACTGTCGCCGAGTCCATGACGCTTTCCGACGATGTTCTCAAGAATATTCCTTCGCCAGGCGACGACTTCGATATCAAGAATGGCAAACTGCTCGCTCCTATTTTGATTCCACGTGTCCCCGGTACCGAGGGGCAAGTGCGCACCCAGAAGCACTTTGTCGACTTTTTCAAGCAGAATCTTCCTGAATGGACTCTCGAGTGGCAGAATTCCACTTCAAAGACTCCTGTCCACGGAAATAAGCAGGTCCCCTTCTCCAACCTCGTTTTTCGAAGGGATCCCCCGTGGGCGCAAAATGGGGATGTGAGTCGACTTACGCTGGTCGCGCACTACGACAGCAAGTATGAACCAGAAGGCTTCATTGGCGCAATTGATAGCGCTGCGCCATGTGCCATGCTGATGCATGTTGCGAGGAGCGTTGAAGAGGCGCTCAAGGCGAAGTGGAACAAAATGCAAAAGGACGGAACCATGGATGATGGGCTCGAAGAGACACAGGGACTTCAGATTATTTTTCTCGATGGCGAAGAGGCTTTCAAGCATTGGACAGAAGAGGACTCGCTTTACGGAGCTAGGTAAGACACTGCTTTGGTTTATAGGAAATGTGTGAATTGGCTAACGATGTATCAAGATCGCTCGCTGCGGATTGGGAATCTCAGTTCCACGGCTCTCTAGCAACTTACAGAACTCCCCTTGACTCTATCAGTTTATTTGTCCTTCTTGACCTGCTCGGTTCTGCAGACCCTCATATTCCTTCCTACTTTCTTACCACACACTGGGCATACCGTGCTATGGCTAGCCTGGAAGAGCGCATGCGACAGCTTGGCGTTCTCGAGACCAAGCCCAAGGTTCCTTTTATGCCAGAAGGCGACAAATCTGCCAACCGTTTTACACGCAGCTTCATCGACGACGACCACCGACCCTTTATGGAGCGCGGTGTCGATATCTTGCATCTTATTCCCACGCCATTCCCCGATGTCTGGCATGAGATGACGGATGACGGTGAACACCTCGACCTACCAACAGTGCGTGACTGGGCGAGGATTACGACTGCATTTGTGGTAGACTGGATGGGAATTCAAGACTTCATGCCCAAGTTGGAAGGGACTAAGGCGAAGAGGAATGGTGCAGCTCTGACAACTACATCGAGCAAGAGGACGGAACTCTAAGAAGCTATTAAAAGTACATACTCACTTGGAGAAATGTCGGTGGGTTTCTTGGGGCTTGGCTTGGCGTTAAAGGCGCGATGGTTATGATGGAAAGAGTCATGTAATGAATGAATGGATCATGTTACAAATTACCAGAGTTAGGATATCTTTGTCTGCAAGGATATGCGCTTTTATCCTCTTGACTGTGTCACATTTGATACCACTTTCTCGATCCTTCAATGTCAAAAGGACCCTGAGAAAACGCTCATAATCCCCGTGGGTACCGTACAAGACGGACCGACGTAGAGGCATTTCTCACCGATTATGCACCAACGGTAGAGTCAGACTAACAGACAATATCCGAAGTAGACGCCAGAATTATCCTGATTGGCCATTTCTATCATGAACCCTGACAGTGCCTGTCTAAGGAGGGCGTCATGTAGATTTTTGGCGTCTTAATGATTCGTCTTCTCCATGTTTAAGCCCCGGACAGTTTTTTATGGAGTCTGGAGAGATAGCGAGGTTCATGATACGTTACGGCCAACTTCCTACCACGGCTTTTGCGCGACATACGAGTAAGGTAGCCAACATGTTTGTAGTAATTGGAATTGGCGTCGCCTTGTTTTGCATCTTCTTGACTCATTTGAGGGTTTGCCTACCTGACTAGTTCCTCTATTTAAGTGATCACTGCTCCCGGTCTTATTTTTCCAATATCTTGAACTCTTGTGCTGAGACAAAATAAATCTCAATTAACCCGGTCTTCACCTTGTATACTCACCATGTCGGCCATATACTCAGAGGCCCAAGTCGCCAAGTTTCTCAAGCATATCCAAGTACCACAAGAGTTCTATGTGGGCAACGAGCCTATCCTTGATCATGCCTTTCTCACTGTGCTGCATCAGCACATGATTGCAACGGTACCCTATGATAACATGACGCTACATTACTCGTCGCATCGCAATGTTACTCTCGAGCCTCAAGCTCTGTATCAGAAGATTGTGTTGGATGGGCGTGGAAGGGGAGGTTACTGCATGGAGAGCAATCTGTTCTTCTGTTACATGCTTCGAGCTCTTGGTTTCCAGGTGTATCCCGTTGGTGTACGAGTCCGTCTTCGAAAAGATGGTGTTCCTCATGGTGGATATCCCGGGTGGTAAGCTTGATCTGCGTAACTAGTATCCCCGAAATATTAGTCACTGACTTACAACTAGGGTTCACATTGTCAACATTGTGACACTATCTGACAACTCCCGTTGGGTTATCGATGCGTCTTTCGGCGGTGATGGCCCTACCAAGCCCATGCCTCTGATCGAGGGCGCTGAGTGGCGCAACATGGGCACTCAGGACGCCCGTCTCATCAAGGACTTTATCCCTGGCCAGACAGAGCTCACATCTGGTCGCCGTCTCTGGATCTACCAATGCCGCAACTCTCCCGATCAAAATTGGAACAGCTTCTATTCTTTCAGTCACTCTGTCGAGTGGCTTCCTGCCGATTTCGAGGTTTCCAACTGCTACACAGGCACGAGTCCTCGAAGCTTCCAGACACATACTGTGCTAGTGGTGAAATTCATGCTAAGAGAGAGCAAGACATCGCCCACAGGCGAAGAGATTTATGGAAAGCGTATGTTGGTTAATGATGTAGTCAAGGAGAACCCTGGAGGTAAGACAACAGTGTTGAAGGAGTTGAAAACGGAGGATGAGAGGGTGGAGGCATTGAAAGAGTACTTTGGGATTGAGTTGACGACGGAAGAGAGAGAGGCTATCAAAGGCTTCGAGACTGAGATCAAGAGCGAATAGAGGAAACTTGCGTATACCACTGGTTGATTGTTTTTCAAAGATGAGTATTTACAACAGAAACAAATCCTGATGCTTATTGTGCTTTTATACATCATTATGACATGAGGGAAGGAAAGTCATGATATAAAATTCGCCTAAATAATGATCTGAGATGGGATTAATATTAGTAGTACTTATTAATCTATCTTCTTTCAGCATCCAAGGTTCCTAATGCTCATAACATCACGAATTGGTGGAGTTTACCCTGAAGTGGGAGCTTGCTTCTCATCCCCACTTCGTATGTAGCTTTGGCCAATCAAACTCACACACTTCCACCACGTAACCAAAGCTTAGGTGGTACCTAGCGCTACTGTTTCGAGGTCCAGTCTCAAGCTGTCCTGTCCCATCCACTTGGCCTCAACTTCTCGAACCGAAATCGACCTGCGATAACGTCGATATCATGCGCTTCTCAATCGCATCGTCACTTCTTTTCCTAACGAGTGCAGCTAGCGCTGCCTCGTCTTGGGGCTTCAAAGATGGCTCCGCTACCGTCGCCTCCAAGCAAGGACACGGTACTACTGCCAAGTAAGCTCTACTCCAGAGTTGCCATGATGGTATTATCATGGGGGAGCGATTGCGGAAGAATGCGTACTGACAGAAGTAATTGGTATAGATTCGGCAATCAAGAACCCGACAAGAACGCTCTTGTTCTAGGAAAGGCAGATACCATCAAAGTCTCATTGACTACAACCGAAGATAGCGAAGCGAAGCGACCTCACCAGGCCTTCATCGTCGTTACAGAGTCGACCGGTATCGAGGTCGCCCTCCCTCTCGACATCAAGTCCTCTGGAAAGGGCGTTGGTGCTATTGTATGCGATCACGCAATCCTTCCTCATCGACCGAGCTAATCAACCACCAGTCGCACAAGGACCTCCCTGTCCCGATGCTCCTCTCCGACGAACCCCTCAAGGTCAACCTCGTGTTGGGCTCCTTCGGCTCATCCAGCCCCCTCATCTCTCCTGTTTTCAACATTGAGATCCACCATGTACCCAACACTCCCCTTCCTCCGTTTGAGCGTCCCTTGCGATATGGACCTCGAGCCGAGATCCACCACATCTTCAAGGTTGGCGAGACGAGCCCTCCTATGATCATATCTGTTGTATTTGTGACAGCCATCGTGTCCACGTTTCCCGTACTTCTCGTCGCGGTATGTTGATTTCTTCCATGATAATAGGCTAAGCTAATGTGTGCTCAGTGGGCCAAACTGGGCGCCAACCTCGACCACCTGCCCAAGGCTGCTCAGGCCGCCCCCGTTTCTCACGCTCTCTTTGTCGGTTCCGTCATCGCCATTGAGGGATCTTTTTTCCTCTACTACGTCAAGTGGAATCTCTTCCAGTTGCTGCCTGTCTTTATGGGTCTTAGCGTTGTGGCCTTCTTGAGTGGAGTCAAGGCTCTGAGCGAGGTGCAGGGTCGACGCTTCGCCGGTGAGAGGTGAGCGGACTGACATGAATCAAAAGTACCTGCTTCGTTTGATAGAAAGGGTTGGTTTTATAGACCGAGTACCAAGACTCGATATAGGCGGAGGACGTGGAAGATACATCTCTTACCCAAAAGCAGCCATTACCTCGACATGGGGGTTGAAGACGTGCATATCAAAAACCAGGAATTGCTTCGTCATCGAAAATTGAGCACTCCAAGGAGAACTTCTCCTTGGAGTGCCCAAGATGGAATGTCCATTAGGCAGCTTGAAAATGATGTACAATGTGATAGAAGCTGGAAATAGAATCGAGTTTGATGACTCTAAATAATTGCAATAAGCGAATTTGTGTCATGATGCGTCTGCTAGGTATTCGGATTAAAGACAGACCAACCAACCCCATTCATTCAAACACTCTGCCAATTATAGTTCCTCACACGTCCTCACTTCCCCTTAGCCACAAACCAACCAAAACTCAAGATCGTTGATATGTTCGAAACGCTGCTCACTCTTATTCCTCCTTCGGCTTGGTCCACATACTCAACTCTTCCTCTAATACACTATTGAACCACTCTGCCCGCTCCAGGATGGGAGCGTGTCCCATATCGTCTACAATGTGAACGGTACCTGGCTTCAACACATTGATAAGCCTCTCACCATTGGGGAAGGTGATCATATTGTCTCGTTTTCCATGCATGACAGTAATACGTTCAGAACCAACAGCCTCTGCTATCTGGCGCAGCTGCTCATCTGACTTGTTATGCATGGCCGCCGCAGCAAGTTGGCACATAAGCATAGTGCTGCTGAACACTTCAGGATTAAGCTTCTTGGTGAGTTCTTGAGCTTGGAAACGCTGAAAGTTGGAGTCGAACAGTCGGTATGTTGGACCAGCCTCTGGTGGTGGCGGACCACATTTCGGGGTGACGCCCGGCTCGGGTAGTATCTCGTCATCTGGTGCGACGAGCCACTCGGGTGTGAAGAGCTTGAGAGACGTGTCGATGATGGTGCGTTCCATGGATTTAGGAACCAACCAACCCATGCGTTCCGTGACTGTCGCCAGGAAGCCCGTAGAGTTCTGGACGCGTGCCGAGGTACATATGAGGGTGAGGGTTTGCAGACGCTCAGGGATGCGAATGGCAATCTCTTGAGTTATCATGCCACCCATGGAGATACCTACGAGGTTGATCTCGCGTTCAGCCGTCCAGCCAACATGGTCGATAACCTCGATGATATCGAGCGCCATGCCGCTGGTGGAGTAGATACCCAAAGGCTTGTCGCTGTCGCCCATTCCACGATTGTCGATGATTAAAACTGAGTACTTGTCACCATGATCATGGCCGAAATACTTTGTTTGACGCTGCCACGAAGTCTTGACGCTTGCCAAGCCCATAACGAGCTACCTCTTCTTGTCAGCGGGTTTCTCGCATATTTCACTCGACGTAACCAGAGACGAATGCAGCCAGACGGAATTGGTAAAGACGTGATACGTAGACGGAGAGATTGAGGAGATTTGACGGGAGAAACGTACCACAAGCTTGACGGGTCCTTCACCGTGAATTTCCCATGCAATACCAACCGGACCACCGCGACCTTCGGCCACAGATAGTTTGCCTTGAGAGGTAGGCTCCAGCGCCCATAGAGTGGTTAAGTAGGCTGGATGTTTGAGCGTCTCCTCAATAGAGGGAAGCGAAGAAATTCTAGAACGACGCATCGCGTGTAAGTGACTTTTGAAAAAACACATAAGAACAAGTGAGACGAAAGAGAGCGATGCAATAAGAAACGATGCTGCAAAAAATGAAGAATATTGTGTCTAGGAGAAGAACGAGGAAGGTGATGATGGCCGGGGACTTACATGTCAGACACCATGATAGATACTCGGGAGTTTTGTTTGTTCTTATATCACTGGTTCCTTCTGCGCAAACACGGCTGTGTAGCTTCCCAATCTCACAGGAAGTCCTGAGCTGTGTCGTCGTAAGAAGCGTAACGACGCTGTTTGATAATCGGTATGTGAAGATTGCGGGATATCTAAAACGTCACCAGTAAACTACCTACGCGACTGAATACGAGGAATGGAGAAGACGAGGAAAAATCACTAGCGGATGAATAGTAAATATGCAGTATGTATGCGAAGAAAAAAAGCAAATAAATCCCCTCTCGAGGCACAGTTGAACCAGGGTCCAAAGTGGAGAGAGAGGGAGAGGGAAAACAGATAAAAGCAGATCTATCACAACCCGTCACTTTTCGCTATGCTATTGCGACGTTGTTTCCAGACCTCGGCACTAACGCCACGCGCCAAGGGGGGATAGAGATCCGAACATGGCTGGTATGGGTAGCTGAGATGCTGCGTTTCACATTCCAGTCTCTCAAAGATTGCGAGTATGACGAAGATGAGATGGGAAACTCTGAAGCCTCAAAAGATCACATAGTAGTATTAGATTATCAGTTAGCGACGGAGTTTGTAAAATGTATTCGTTAGCTTCATATGCGACACATTTAGGACTAGTAGTCACTGATTTGATACTAGGAGAGCCTATTGTGGAAAAGGAAAGAGTCAGAGAACCAATTCATGATTGATCGTGCTCGCTAAATCTGAAATTATTTCCATCTCGTCATTCCTCACCTTTCCATGCTCTTTTTTATTCTTCCCAGACACCAAATCCTATGTCATGCTACGCAAAATCCCGGCATCCACCTCAAGGCATCACCAGTCCGATACCGCTCAGGTTCTCCTCGTCGAGCTGGTTCTTGCGATCAACACCACCGGCGATGGGGTTAACACGGTAGTTGAACAGATAGTAGTGAAGCTGACCGTCACCGGCGCCAAACTTCTGCTGCTCCAGGAAGAGCGCATTATCCATTAGCGTAAGAGCGTTGAAAACATCAAACTTGTAGCGCTTGGAAATGATAAGAGCATCGTGCACCAGATCGTTGAGGCGCTTCTTGAGGGCAGCCTTGTCGAACTTGTCCTGCAGAGCGACCTCTGTACCATAGTAAAACATGTAAGCAACCTTGATAACGTTGTGCTTAGAGTTACCAATCGCAGTGGACTCGATGCAGAAGAAAGAGAAGAAGTCAGTAATCTTGTTGTTCTCATCCTGTACAGGGTATTAGTATCAATGTATGTGTGTATCGTTACTTTCTGGAGACTTACTTCAACAACGTAGGTCCAAACAGCCTGCTGCTCATTGGGGCCAGTCTTGGGCAAGAACCAGTGCAGAGCTTCTTCGCGGGTCATCTGTGGTGTCATATCAAAGCGCTTGTTGTAACGGTGATACAAGTCCATGACGGGCTCGATGTCCTTCTCTTGTAGCGGGCGCAGACCTTTGATGCTGGTGTCGTCGGGCAGCGCATACTTGCGGACCTGATATTGAGGCTTGCTATTAGCGGGAAGAGGGCTGAAACCGCACTCGTAGAGCTTCTGCCAGTTGATAGCACGGTGGAAGTATCTGCAGGTGCTGACAGGCTTGGGAAGGACGACACCAGCAGTGTAAAGACCTTGCCAGATACCGTCGAGGTTGCTGCGTCGGGTGATTTCCTTGATAAGTACTGGTGTGAGACGCTTGCCTCGAAGCTTCTTGTGGATGGCGAGGAAGTTGACCTCGGAACAAGTGACTACGTTATCGCGAACACGCAGGTGAACGGGAATGGCAGAAATGAAAGCGCAGAGCAGGCCAGATTGAGAGGCGCGCACACCAACGTGGTATTCCTTCTTCCACCCAGGAGGCATCATGGCCCTGTACATGTCAGTGAGCTGTCCTAGAATGGTAGTTTGATCATGGGCTCAGAAGATCTGCGACTTACCAGCGAAGGATAGTTGGCGAGTAGTTGAAACGGAACATAGCCTCGTCATCCTCAACGTAGTGCTTGTTCAGCAGCTCATAGACCTCCTTGATCTCCTCTTCCTTGGTCAAGTCCATGGTAACCCATTCAAAACCAGGAATCAAAGCTGAAGGCTCCTTGTCGACCTCCTCGACCTTTTGAATTCGTAGGGGACCCTCTTGCAAATTGTTGTCCTCTCCGAACTTGGGCACAGGTTGCGTCTGCCAGAACTTGTATGATCCCATATCCTTGGCGTTCTTTCCACCCGCGGCAAGACCAGTCATAATGTCCTGGAGAGACATCTTCTTGAGCATATCGGCAGCTTGGTTGGCGGAGGGGTTGTCGCTCTTGGAGGCTCTGGACACCTCCTGGGCGAGGGCCGGGTTGAGAGAAAGGAACTCCTTGACCTGTTGAGGAGTGAGGCCATCGAGGGCCTTGTGGAACTCGGCATCGGTCGGGGCAGACTTTGAGCCGGTCAAAGCCTCCTTGACCTTTGCGCGCTTCGACTTCTTCTTTTTCTTCTTCTTCTTGTCGTTTGATCCTTCGGCGGCATGCTCCTCCTCGTGCTCTTCCTCGGATGCGGACTCGGCGTGTTCGTCAGCTTCGGGGTCAGCTTGTGCGATTGCCTTGCCCTTGAGCTCGGCGTTCGTCTCGTCGACGACGGGCTCAACTGGCTTGGACTCCTCGGACATGGTTCAGGATGGACCTTTGGTGTTGTACAGTTGATGTAGGTGCGAACAACTACGTGAGGTGGGGGATTGAGCGAGAGCTCTTTGGTGGGGTAATTATTAGTGGGATATTTCCGGTAACATGTGCCTCCTGTTACAGGAGGGGTTCACCCTGATTCGACTTCAAACAGGAGATCTTGGAATAAAATTGAACGCAAAACCATTTTTTTTTTTAAATTCCTGAATGGTGTTCTTATAACATTAAGTGTTTATGTACACAGCTACGCATATTGATCAAATCGGTTCGAAGCAGGATGTTCACATCACTGACGGAGTAAGCAAGATGCTGACAGACTACTTTGCTGTACTGTTAAAATATATATAATACAGTAAAAGGATATCTGTAAGTAATTTATGGTTCTTTCGCGTATCCTGTATAAGTAACCGAGAAAACCAACCGATTCTATTATATTCTAAACAAGGGTAATGTGTTGAGTATACATTAGTACTTACTCAAACGACTGGGGTTGATGGCAAGAACTTTAAAAAAAAATGAGAAGAATGCGCTCAGGTGAGCGATAACTGAGTCAGTTTCTACTTGGATACAGTATTCTCGTCATCGTTGTATGTCGTCCCATGAAGATCAAAGGCTCTCATGATGGCCAGCGCAACAGGCGAATGCCCCATGATATCGTTGTGCCCTGCCAGCGCATTAGTTAATTTATCTTTCCTGAATGTAGATGTCTTTAACATACCGCCATATGGAAAAAGTTCTTGACGGATAATCATGTTAGGCCCAGCTTTCCAAGTGGCCACAAATGCATCCTTTCCCTTATGAACAGTTCGCTCTTCTTTCCAAGCTGCGAACTCTTCATCGTCCATCACCCCAATCATCTCTTGGACAGCCGCTCTAAACAGCTTGTTGTCTTCTGTCCATGGAATGTCTTTGTCGTTCTTGGCGTGGACCAAGTTGAGCCTGAGCCTTGTCTTTGTGTGTCGCACAACATTAGCCAAACGGTGATCCGAATGCCACTTATCGACGACGAATCGATGAATGAAGCGTATGAGCGTGGGCCACATTCGGAAGGGTGCGAGGACAGGGACAACACCTCCAATACGATAGCCCAACAAGAGATTGGCCAGATCGCTGAAACCTGCGACAATGGTGATGCCGGCAAATTCTACACCCTGGAGGGCGTACTTTTCGGCAACTGCGCTGACCACAGCTGTGCCTAGACTTTGTCCAAGGAGAACAATGCGGCTGGCTGGGATGTCTGCAACCTTGATAGCCCACTCCACGAGGGTCGCAGCATCTTGAATTACTCCAGTTTCAGTAGGCGAGCCAGTCGAGTGACCGAATCCTCTGTAGTCAATAGCGACAACATGGTATGAGGAGGTGTCAGTCAATGAGTGGTAGCTGAGAGGTCTAATGGCTTGTGCGACATGGCCAGCGTTCTGTGACGTCAGTTGGTTTCGATAGACATTTTATAACCACCACTTACACCGTGAACTGGAAAAGGTGTGAGCGATGATCAAGCGAGAAGATTTCTGGTCAAGTCTTACAGTACAGAACAAGTCGAGATTCTGGGTCTTCTTTTAGCAGGCGGAATGATTCAGTTTTGGTGAAATCAGCTGAAAACCCTGGCTCTTGGGATTCAATGATGGCCTCATTTTTGAGATAAAGCGGCAGGGGAAGAATATGCCAGGCGTATATGGATTCCCCGTCGGGAGTTTTGAGCGAGAAAGGGGTGACTTGGTTTCCTGGTTGACATATCTATGAGTTGTCGTCGTCATGATTGGTTGGTATGGATTGAACTGAACCTACGAGCGAAGCCCCATCGTTCTGGCTGATTCACATTACTCCATAATAATGTGTTGATTTTATGAGCGTACAAGAAACTACATATGAAATGTTAGAAAGGAGAATTCGAGGTTGAAGGGTAACATACTGTCTCTGAAAGAAAGGCGTCATGCCCAAGCCGATGAAGACGCAATACAGACTCAGTGGCGCTGCAACCGCAGCAATTACAGCCCGTAAGGCGGGATGTAGAGACGTCATGACTTGGTTGGTAGTGAGGAGTAGACAAAGAAAGGCCGAGTGCAATACAAAGCGTCTATAAAGAATTGTAAAAGTAAAAGACTACAGGGATTAATGTGAGTATTATTCCTGTCCTTACTCTGCCACAACCAGACGCAAGACCTGACGTTGCTTTACTCGCGCTAAGCATCAGTGATCAGCAGCGGGACTTATCACGCGGGGAAAATTACAAGTGCATACAAGTACCCTGAGGCGCGTCTGATGCGGCTGTGGCTCCACCCACTTGAGCAGCAGGAAAGAGCCGCGACGACGTTGTTGGGTTGATAAATAAACTTGTTTGGAAGAGACGTCGCTTTATAATGTATACCATTGGAGCTAATCTATCATGCTGTACAATTGATCAATTCGTACAGTAGACTGTAATCAAACGTTGCTATCTTCTAATTTCCATGTTTATCTCTCATTTGACTTTATTCCATGTATGAATATCACGGTCACTTTTGCGGCGCTTCCGCGGGCGTCGATAGACTGCCTGTAAAGTCCCCTGAGCCCCAGCTTCTTATTTCGCTCTAGGCGCTGCAGTGCCAAATTCATAGGCCCGCGCCCAGTCCAGAACTGGCAGTGCTTGGCTCCTCCGCCTTTTTTAACCAATTGAATCTCTTCCTTTAACTTTCTGGGCTCCATTATGAAGGTCGGACCTGCACCACTGAGCCTCGGATTTCTGGCCGTGGCTGTTGCTCTATTATTACTTCCTCTTCCCAATGGGAGCCTCCATTCCCACCTTTCATCTTCCACATCCATACTCCCTCGACCTGCCCTTGTACCCCAGCTTCAGCTTCACCTCACCATCCGACTCTTTCGACTATAAAAATCCCGAATACTGAGCTCTACACGTCCACATTGTCTCCAGACGCGCCTTGCATGCTCTTAATATATAATGATTAGCTTCCGCTTCGCAGTATAATTCCGTTGCGCTTTCTGTAGTTTGTCTACTGGACGAACTGTCACATGGAGCGAAAGCGCAAACTGCCCGCGCGGGCAGCAGCTCGAGGGGAAACTGCTGCGAAAAAGCGCAATGTTACACCTCGAGAGCGTTCTGCGACACCTGCTGCCCCCCCGCCAGCAGCAGTCCCAGTCCCAGATCCCGAGCCAGAAGAGCCTCCGCCGCCTCCGCTGCCCAAGTCGGTCCAAGCTGGTAAACCTTTGCCCACCGTTGAGGTAGCCCAGCCTGAGGATCTCTCTTCTAAAGAATACCAGTCTGTTGGCGAAAGGTACGTCATGCTAAACTGTGCCATGAGGCAACCACGTTAACTGACGCGTTACTCAAGCGGCGTACTTGCTGAGTCGCTCTCACGATCTCGTCACAAATGGATTAGCGAAGGCCTGTTTGCTAAGTATTGGACGAAACCGCATAAGCGCAAGGGCGTACTCATCGAAGACCCCAAGAACCCGCCTAAGGAGACCATGTCCAAGGTCGGCAACGTGACAATCACCGTTGAGCCTCATATAATCGAAGCTACGATGTACGTGGTTAAAGACCCGAAACCAAAAGTCCAACCATCACCACAGCAGCAACCGCAACAGCGTCCAATTATCCAGTATGGGCCTCCGAATGGCTCGATGCCTCCACAACTCGCACCCCAAGCATCGATAGCTAGCGCCCCCAGCCAGAACAAGGCCGCGACGCCAAAACCCATACCACCTAGCCCATCCCAGGGTATGGCTCCAAGTCCGGCGCAACCACCTCAGCCTCTTCCTCGAGCGCCGCAAGAGAAGACTGGTATCCCGACGCCAGCCCATAAGCCAGGGAATGCTCCGCTGCCCAACATGACACCGCCTCCAAACCCAACTTTTCAGCCAAGGCCACAAGTTGCAGGAGGACCTGCAGTACCATCTCCAGCGGCTCCGCCAATTGGGCATGCGCCCTCCAGTGTTGCTGGACCAGCTGCGCCGGTCTCAGCACCAGTAACAGCACCAGCTCCAGCTGGACCGATGGTGGCTCCTGCAATGTCTACAGCACCTAGACCACCGAACGCTCAAGCACCCGCAAGTGGCCTTGCGAAGCCTGCTCCAGCTCCAGCTCCAGGACCTGCAGCCCCGGGGCCTGCTCCTGCAGCAAAGCCATCGGCAAATGACCCTGTTATTACCCTGCTCGCACAAAAAGCCTCAGGAGACGCGGAGCTTCGTGATCTAATGAAGAGAGTGGCTGTAGGACAAGCGAAAGATGGCGAGCTAGCCCATTTCCAGAAAATAATCGATCAATTAAGTGCAGAGTACCGAAGAACAGGAGGACAGCAAGGACCATCAGCAGATCGGCTTTTAGTGGACGGTAGAACGGTCCAATATTTTGCTACCGAAGTCCGGACTATTCTTGATATCGTTTTGGCCTCAAATCCCAACCAGAAATCGTCTGACTTGCGGCCACCTCATGGAAGCGATCCGCTCGTTGTGCAACTTGTCAAAACTGCCTTGGAGGACCAAAAGGCTCGAGACATGATCCGCCGAATAGCAGAAAACCGACCAGGTTTCACTGACTCTATAGATCTGAAGGAAATTCTTGATAGACTACACCGCGACATGAAGAGCGCACCGCAGGCTTCTCCTGCTCTGGTACAAATTCGACAGCAGGCTCCGAATGGTATGCCAAACGGCCACGCTAAAGTGCACCCGACTGCATCTTCGCCAAACCCCCAGGCTTTACGATCTAAAGGGCCACCACCTGCTCCCAAGCAAGACGTTACGGCAGTTGTGTTTGATTTTGGAAGTGGGGACCGATATCTGTTCCCAAAGTTCAGCATACTGGAGTACTTGCCCACGGCATCCGGCCAGCAAGTTGTGGCTTCATTCCTAATTGTTCGCAAGGGAAGCACTTCAGAGTATGGAGGAGATCCGAAGCTTGATTATTACCAGCCTGTCACAATACGCCTTTTCACACAGACTGGTCGTCAATTGGAGAATCTGGCACGCGTTGTTGCTCCTCAAGATGAGGTCCGGCGTTACATGGATGATGTAATGGATAACATGACAAGGGCCGAGTATGTGCTTTTGGCCATGAGGCTTCCCAAAACTTCTCCAGACGGCGAGAAAGACGGCACAGCCTCGGAGGAGCCAAGAACCAATGGCTCGACACCCAAACCTGACGCCGCGATTGAATCAAAGACGGCACCGAAACCCGGTGTTCTTTGGACATCCAAGGGGAACTCAGAGACGCCACCGGTGGAAGGGCGGTTGTCCAAGCACGCTCGAGATGCTGAGCAGGAAGCAGAGGCTAAATACCAGCGCTTGATCAACCAAGTATCCGCCAAAGATACCGGAGCTTAACCTGTCTGGTTTCTTGTGTGGCACTATTTTTGTATAAACTTATTTCTTTGTCGGCGCGAACTCATCGGGATTGAAGTTTGGCGAAGTTTGGAGCGAGGAGTAGGTCATCATTTTGTCAAGGGCTGGTAACATGCATATTACATATCGAACTAGATATACTGAATCAAGCAAAGGCTGTACGAGCTCAATATTGGCCGTACATATGTACAACAAGCACTCACAGCACGGTGATTCAGCATTCGGCGAAAGTTGCCACAAATGCGTTTAAGAAACCGAGCCGTCGTTCTATAGCTGTGTCCTCAGGGGATCTATCTTGATATTGGTCCGCCAAGTCCTAGCATGTGACAAGCTTCAAGGTTTGTTGAGCGCCTCCTGATGCTGTTGATAAGGAAGCAAGACATGCGCAGACGTTTGCTTAATTCTATCCTTATTGAGCAGAAATGGTACAGTATCGCTTTGCGGTGAATGCTATTCATCGTAAGTCGTAGATTGTGATTCTTTCGTTTTTATGTCCTATCACTTCTATGACATGGTAAGGGAGGAGGAACCAGGCTCAAGACGTGTCTAGTAACTGGTTCTGGCGCTATCCAGAGAACTCTGTTGCACAGTAAGACTCGGAACGTCTCGAGTCTAATGACAAGTGCCATCTATCGAACGGACTCGTCGAAGATTGAGGCGGTCACAGAACACAATATCCCTCCAACTCAAGAGGTCAGAAGATTGATCACCAGGCATGATGTTCACGACTTGATACCTCTAGCACAACCTATTGATGCTCAGCGATACATGCTTCTGAAGTTACTTTGCCCTGGCGCAATGCTGATAACAGGTCCTGTCTGAGCCCAATGAGGTCGCTGTAATATGTTTATGCTGAATACGATTGAGTAACCTTGATTTTCAGAGCCTTGTGAGGGCAAATAGTATCGCTGAATTCATTGTTCGAGGTAGGTCTTCGTGTAAGTGGCATCGTACTGAGAAATACGATGATGAACCCCTCTATGTGTGTGAGCACCAATCACTTGGATGAGCCTCGTCATATCTTGGTTCGACGCAAACTTGTATCAGGCCATGGAGGCAGTAGAAAGAGGGGAAGGGCTAGCCAATCCGCAATGATCAAGAAGAACACATGCCCTCTCTTAGCTATAAGTTAGCTCTTAATCCTATCTTCTAACCAACTTGTTTCTTTTCCTGTTTTCATAGTTAGTCCTGAAACATCTTGGGTACTACTTGACTTGCACATCTACTGTTAGCAAGACCGAGTAACTCACCATGAGGCTTTCCATCACCGTCCTCGTCGCCATACATGCGTCGATGGGCTTGGCTCACGCTATCCCTTTCATCCCCAGCGAGTATACCGAGGAGGAAAACAAGCGAGAGACACTCAAAGACTTCTACAAAAAGTACAAAATCGACACGAGCCTCAGGCTACCTGATGATGAGACCGACAAATCCGAGTCCAAAGGGCATCATGGCAATTACAAGTATAAACTCAAGCAGTACTTTCCTAACGACTATGATTCTGGCCACGGATACAGCCTCGAAGAAAAGTACGAACCTAAGGAAGGCCATACCATCACCAAGTTCAAGGTCAGAAAGTACTATCCCCATGAGCATCACGAACATGAGGATGACTACGACCACAACGACAAGTACGGCGATCTCGAAGAAGACTACAGTCACAACGACTACAGATCCGAGAATCAACACTACGAGCAGAAGAAGGATTACGAGACCGAGAAGTTTGATGCATTCAATGATCATTACGGCCTCAACGAGCATGATTTTGACAAATACTTTACCAAAGATCACCACGGCCCCTCGGAAGAGTATGAATCGGAAAAAACTTACGACTCTAATGGAAACAATTACAAGAGGTGGCCCCCCAGGGATCCCCAATATAGCTGGTGGCACCCAAACCCTTTTCCCCAATTCAACACCCGGCTGCAGGAGTTTGATCCAAACGCGGAGCATTCGCATTCCTACAAAACTGAAGAGAAACCTGAATACCCCGAGCCTCCACATTTAGAAGAAAAGTACAGTCCCAAGGATGTCCACGACTTCAGTAGAGACAGGGAGGCCGATGAGGATATATTCAGGCCCGGTTACCGCCGTCCAGAGAAGTATGATGCTGAAGTACAGGATGAAAAGCTCTCCCACTTCAGCAAGTTTGAGCAAGAGAACGACAATCTCCCCTACTTCGAGAAGTATCCAAAGAAGGCCATGCCGACGCATCCATTTGAGGAGAAGAAAAAGACCATTCCCAAGGCAGAGTACGACGGAGGAGATGATCACTATCACACCATGGAGCCTGAGGACTGGCCTCACAACCGGGAGATTCATAAGAAGCCTGACTACGACAAGGAGGACCACGATGAGTACCATGACGAGGAAGAGGATTACTCCAAGCATGATCCTTCTCCTAAGGGTCCGGACGAGTATGGAATGAAGGGGATCAACAAGTTTAACTACGGATACCATGTTGATGAGAAGTCTTTCCTTTCAGATGAGGCCTTTGAGAAACTCACACATGGTGGTTCTGATCAGCCTGAGGGTTATTCTTACAAGAAGTACTTCCCCAGGGAAGGGGAAGAGAAGAAATACCCCAATGAGGCTGCGAAGTATGGTTACAGGAAGTACGATGAGAAGGAAGACGACGAGAAGCACAGCCGGTCTAATGAGAAGAGCCACCACCCTGAAGAGGAGGATGACGGAAACGCCAATTACTCTGAGGAGGACAAGAATCATGAATCGAGGCAGCTGTATTACCCGTCGCATCATGAGCCTACAGAGAGCGCCGAGTATTACCGCAAGCAGGAGGTTGACCGTGGGGGTCATAAGTCCAACGAGCAGCCCTACGCTCGAAAGAAGGACGAGCACCATGGTTACTACAAAGAACCGGGGTACGAGAACGTTGTTCCAGGCTTCATGTGGGCAGGTCCTGGAACCGTGACCAAGACCCCTTGCGCGAAGAAGGAGGGATGTCCTCATGGACATTGGCACATGCTGGAGCCCAAGAACGGAGAGCACAGACGAATTGGAATAACTGGGACTAACATCGTCGTCGAGCCCGACTATACCAGGCCCGACTACAAGGAAGATACGGTGAACCACGTTTTACCAGGTTACGAGAATGTTATCCCGGGCTTTGAGTGGGCAGGAGTTGGTGTCGTTACCGAAGTTCCATGCCGCAGCGCCGCGGATTGTCCCGAGGGAGGTTGGTTCATGCTGGCACCCAAGCTCGGAGAACACAGACGCATCGCCATGAACTTTCCCAAGGCTACTGCGACACCCCACCCTCATCATACCCCTGGACCTACTGTGCAGGTGCACAAGTCTGACTACAAGGCTCGCTCACCTGTTGGGCATGAAGGCTTAGTGTACGAAAGGGATCACGAAGAAGCTGATCTCAATGAGAGAGGATCGAGACTCATCAATCGTCGCGGGAGACGCTCGGCCAAGAGAACTATCGAGGCGAGAGCACCCTGCAAGCCAAAGGCGCCAGAGAAGAAAGAGGTTAAGAAGATTGACCCCAACAAACCACTCCCCAGGCTCACTACCATTCACCTCCTGAATATTGAGAAGCTCAGTGACGAGAAACGACAAGCAGTCGTTGACGCTTTTCCCATGATGGATGACGAGTTCAAGAAGGAGTTCCTCACATTCCAGGAATTGACTCCCGAATTCATCACCAAACTCAACGAGCTGTATGCCATCCTTCTCGAAAGCACTGATGGGAAGACAATCATCGAATTCATCAGCAGGAGACCACGATACGTTCCCGGAGACAAGAGATCGTTGCCGGAGCTTAGCAAAGAGGAAATCGAGAAGATTGAAGAATTGTCCCCAGCACTTCGTCAAGTAGTTGCCAAGAAGCTTGACTTTGATCCCAAGCTTACACTGGAGTTGGCCAATGCGGATGAACTGTCGGATAAACTGATTGAAAAGCTCAATAAGGAATATGCCCGTGTGGTTAGCGACCCCAAATACGCGAAAGTGATTGAGAAGTTCAAGCCCAAGTCCAACTCCAAGAGAGCCGAGCCCGAGCTCGCCAAGGAGATGCTCAACAAGATCGAGGGTTTGTCTCCAGCCATGCGCGAAATAGTTGCGAAGAAGCTCGACTTTGATCCCGAGCTATCAGTCGAGCTGGCTAATGCTGACAAGCTTGACGATGATCTGATTAAGAAGCTTAACAAGGAGTATGCTCGTGTCGTTAACGATCCCAAGTACTCCAAGATCATCGAGCGTTTTGCGTCCAAGTCCAAGTCCAAGAGAGCAGAGCCCGAGCTTAGCGATGAAATGATCAGCAAAGTCGAGGGCATGAGTCCTTCAATGCGCATGATGGCAGCTCAAAAGCTCGACATGGATCCGGAGCTTACAACTGAAATGGCCAATGCCGACAAGTTCACGCCTAAGCTAATCGAGAAACTCAACAAAGAGTATGCTCGTATTGTCAAAGATCCCAAATACAAGAGCCTCCTCGATAAGATCGGTTTCAAGCAAAAGCGGGCTGATAAGACCCCCGAACTCAGCAAAGAACAGCTTGCGAAGATCGAGGAAATGAGCCCTGCGATCCGCCTGATGGCCGCGAAGAGGCTCGGCATGGATGCTAGTCTCTCGACTGAGCTGGCTAACGCTGACGAGTTTACGCCGGAGTTGATCAAGAAGCTCAACAAGGAATACACTCGTATCTACAATGATCCTAAATACAAGGACGTGATTGCAAAATTCGTTTCCAAAAGCAAGCGGCGATTCACCCGATACCTCACTGACCAACAACTCGACATGATCTCGAACCTGAGCAAGTCTGAGCGTCAGTCCATTGCCGAGAAACTTAACTTCGAGAAGGAGCTCGCCATTGAGTTTGTTGAGAGCGAAAATTTCACTCCCCATGTTGTCAAGAAGCTCAACGAGGTGTACAACCAGATTTACGGAGGGCACAAGTACAACGAGCTTGTCGACCGTTTCAGTACCCATATCAAGCGTCAAGTTGCCTCTGACCCGAAGGAGGAAGAAGAGGAGAAGGACAAGCAGGACATTAAGGAGCTGAAGGATCTTATAAAGAAAATTCGCGAGCAGATCGCCGAGGACCTGAAAGTTGACGTGGACCTCGATGGCGAGTTTGAATATGCCAAGAGGATCACAGAATCGCTCATTGAGAAGCTTGCCGACTTGGCCCGTGAAACTATCACTGAGGTGGAGTGGGAAGAAATTTTAGAGGATCTTCTTGAAAAAGATGAAACTCCAGAAGAGAAGGAGACGTCGGATACCCAGGAGGTGACAGTGAACATCGAGAACCAACCTAGCGCCAACTCAACCAAGACACCAGAAATACAGTCTGTGAGTGTTGAAAATACGCCCGCAGCTCAAAGCAACCAGACTGTCAATGCCCAGAATTCGACAAGCTTGGCGGTGTCACGACTTGAGAGTGATCAAAAGACGACAAAGATCTCGGAGGACCAGCCTACCAGCAACCAGAATGCCACAAATATCCCCGAAGGACGAACCGCTACAAACCAGACTGTAACAAGGATCTCGATGAAGCAGCCCTCCAAAAACGACAATGAGAGGAGGAGCGATCTGGACGAGAAGCTTGAAGAGTCAAAAAAGAATGGATGGTGTAACGAGTTTCTTGGCACGCTGAAGGATACTTGGGATGAGTCTGTGGATGAAGCTACATCGAAGACTAAAGAGGAGGATGATTAGATGTAAGTAGATCAAGTTGTTCAGGAGATTAAAAGAGATAATGCCGCAGTTGTATGACGATAGGAGGATGATCTCGGCAGAGACAATTTGTTAGATTCATCTAGCCGAAAGTACCTAGATAGAAGATGACGTGCATCTCGAGTCTCTCAACCCTTTTAGACATATAACAAATAAAAATTGTCTGTATACACATAGTAACATTGTGACTTTGTGGTGCAATCTAGGAATAGCTTCATGCTAATCAAAAGTAACCCGGGCCGATCATCCTGCCGATTCACGTGTTAATCATGTCATGTTAGGTGGTAAGGAAGGTACCCGTCATTGAGGCTTGGCGTAGAATAGAGCGACAGGGGAAGGAACAAGTCATTACGTATGGGTACGTACCTTTCCTGTCCTGTCAGCCAATTCGCCCACCTCCCATCCAGATGGAATGTCATGAAATCGTCTAGGTAGACTCTCGTCTTTCACTTCATCATATCATCATCAATTGTTGGATTGTCTCAATCATAGACCCTCACTACAGCCTCGAAGTGATGAGAACGCAGTGGCCCTTACAAAATGGGTCAGATTCTGTCGGATGAGCATCCGCAACGGCGGTCGCATGAAGAGTTAACCAACCAACTTGTGAGCAGTCATCACTATCATGCGCTATCGCCAGAATGAAACTCACCAACAATTATCACAATTTTATAGGCGGAGAAGTTCAAGAAGAAATGCTTCACTTCTCTTGAATTGTACTCACTTAGGGATGTCTTCAAAAGTCTTGCAGATCAGCAAGACTCTATCAGATACCTCAAGGAGGATACCATTGCCCGATATCTCGAGATACCAGACATTCTCGGCACCTCACCTGTCATATTTCAGATGGTTTCTTACATTGGCGCATTTCCCTTTCTTCAAGAGGCACCAGTAGTTTTAGAACTTCAGCGGATGATCATGGTCGTTGTCATCATGACAGAACGCTATCGAACTGTGTTGGCGCGTGGCTCAGCAGACAGAACCAAGCTCCTCTTCAAAAGCTTAGCTGTCTTTGACCGCAAGATATCCGAAGCAGGGTTCCGACCGAATATCAAAAACCTGGAGCCTTCCAACCCAAAGGGTGATGAAAAAGAGCCCAGGTCCCACGCAGCTGGCTTTGCTGTAGATGCAGCTGGCGAGGATGACGAAGATGACGAAGATGACGAAGATGATGATCTTGTCTTAACCGCCTTTGAATTACTGGATGTCAAGGATGCTGTGGATCAAGGCCATGCACCAATCTTCCATGGTGCAACAATCCCGACAGACAACTTTCGAAAGCTCATCATGCTCCTCTTGCTGGCCGCCCCGCTAGATCCTCAAGAGAGCTTGTCGATGTACTCAAGTCGCATAGTTGGTGAAGAACTGGAAGGTCTCCGCGGAGCTGCCGAGTGTATTCTTGCCTCCTTCGTCAACGCCGAAACATCAACTGGCATTAAGTATCATCACTTCAGAACTATCATACCTGTGATTTGTCCTAATCTTTTCCGTGGCTTCAATGGTCTCTTTGAACGTTTTCTCTTCTCCCAAAATCTAGACTTTTCCAAACACCAGAATAATACCCCTGCGACGACGTCACCTCCAAAAACAGCACAGCCTTTGCTGACCGAGGCGGGCGATATACTGAATCAAAACACCCTCTCTCAAATATCATTGTTCCTCCCTGGCACAGATCTTTTTCGACGAGTCAGATTATTGTACTCAGGCAATGACGCAGGTTTCTCTATGGGAAGCTTTCAGACAAAGGTGTTCAACTGGCAAGCTCCCACGCTGCTGCTTGTGAGTGGAACAAGGCTGGGTGATATACCAGAAGGCGGCCAAGAAACGAGCTTTGCAGCTTCCCTGCCTCCGAAACGATTCCCACACGGTAGCAAGTCTGATCGACTTACATTCGGTGTTTATGTCCGAGAACCTTGGAAGCACACTCACCGAGAATGTTTCGGTGATTCTGAAACAACTCTATTTCAACTAGAACCGGTTCATGACGTTTTCCCAGCTTCGACCATTAACAAGGACTATGTCACTTTTACAAAAGCGCCAGCACACCATCCTATGCTATCGTTTGGGTGCCCCCACCCACATCCTTCTCAGGCTCACAGAAAGCCTGACATGCTACGCCTTGGCCCCGTATCTTTGTTACTTGACGATTCGTTCGAATTTGCTGTTTTTAACCACGATCATACCTCTCGGGGCGGCGCGTTCCATTCAAGTGTAGTGAGAAAGCACGATTTCCAAGACCGTTTTCAGATTGAAAGCCTCGAAGTATGGGGCTGCGGCGGTGACAAAGAAGCACAGGCACAAGCTGAGAGATGGGCTTGGGAGGAACGTGAAGCAGAAGCACGCCGCAAAGTCAATTTGGGTTCCGGAGATATAGAGGCTGACCGGGCATTACTGGAGATGGCAGGGTTAATTGGGGGAAATAGAAGTGGTGGTTCAATGACGTAGGGATGATAGATTGTTAAACTGCCCCGTAATGAAGAAACAGTTTTGTGTGTTATGAGGGTGGCTCTGCTCTTGGCAATGGAATATAGTTTAATCAATCTTGAGTGCAAGGCTTGAATGATGTCGTGGTAAACGATCTGTTTTGAGCAACAAGGACAGCACAAAATGTATACGAAGCCTGAGGAAAAAGTAGCCGTTTCCAATATTGCAATCTCAAGGTTGCTCTTTAACTTCCATATCATACATGATGTGCTTCTGCTATATATCAGCACATGAAACTTTTGTACAAACCTCCCTCACGTCCAGCTGTTTTAATATACAGGTTCAGTATTTAATCCTTTCTCTTGGAGATGATTTCGCCGAGATCGCCAAGGGAGCTCTTGGGGTTCTTCTTCTTCTGCTTGGTGTTTTCCTCGTCCACAACCTCATCAACGACCTTTTCGACATCGCTCTTTTCGTCCTTGGCTCCTTTAGGCCACAAACCAACACGGCTCAGGATACCTCCACTGCTGGACGCCTCGGAGCCCTCGGGCTTTAACTCGGTAGGCGCAGCAGTTGCTTGAGCCTCCTCGGCCCGTTGTGCCTGGACTTGTTGCCTTCTCTTCTCGAGTCTTGCGCGCATGGCCTTCTCTTCTTCGTCACGAGCTTCAAGCTCTCGGATCCACTTCTGTCGCTTCTCTTCGGCCTCCTTCTGCTCCTGGAGCTGGCGAAGCTCCTTGCTCTTTTCTCGGTCCTTCTGGTAGTACATGCTGCCGGCAAGCATGGCGAAGACGGTGAATCCCTGGGCTGCGACACGGGCTCGGAACATGCGGTTTGCCTGTTTTGAGTCGCCGCGGCGAAGGGCTCGGTAGGCGTTGATGAAGGCAGCAGTAGTTAAACCAATTCCTATATGGCGAAAATGGAGCTGTTAGAAGCTATGTCGTGCATTGGTTACCGTTGCCCAGGAGGAGAAATTACCAAGAGGGATCAGAGGCTCTTCCTTGATCTTGCGAACAACCTTTTGCATAGGGCGTTCATTCTGAAAATCCCTAGACTATCGCATGAGCTGGGAGTGTAAGGTATAGCAAGCTGGGGTAAATGAAGCATACCCTTCACCATCAAAAGACGAGGGCATTGGGCCCGGAAGTGAAGGAGGAGCGTCAGCCATTATGTTGACAGAGACTTTGATTGCAGGTGTAGATGATGAATTGGAAGCTTGAGAGAAGTAAAATCGGAGCTTAGAGAGTGGGCTGAGGATTTACAGAGCCGAGAGAGAACCCATGATGGTTCCGTCCCATTAACTTGCGCATATCCACTTCCGTATTCGTCCACTACAAGCATCATCACTTTTCTGATGGCGGGCAGGCTCCACTTTAGTTTTCGGGGGGCACGTACTGTGTATCATCGCCTATCGATTGGCTGTTGTTACAGCTTTCATGGTCTAACGTTAGCATCTTCTCCACCAAAACTTCACAGCTTCCATCCCACTCATTACATTGAATTGCATTTAACTGAGCTCATTGCTTAAATGCAGCTTTGTCATCATCAGAAACAATTTATCCTTCATTTGACGACAGTACAAATCACCTCACAACACCAGCCTATCATTAACCCAATATCTCCAATAGCCCGCTAGACACCCGAACGAAATTTGTAAACAAATACTCGACAATCCTACAACGCCCGCTTCCACAGCCGACCATCCACTTCCCCTGACACGTTTAGCTTCACCATCATGCGACACACATGATATAGCCCACAATGTGGTTGACGACGCCGTCCGTCGAGAGCATAACACGGCCACGGCTGGCTGTGGCCGTAGTCTCTGCAGTGGCTGCGCTCTCAGCCGGATACTATGCATACCAGGTCCGATCGCAGAGCTTCGAGACCCTACCGGGTGGTGGTTTGCACAGGAGCAATGCCATACGACGTCCGCGCCGCAACCGAAGAAATGAGGATGGCTCAAGCTCATCATCCGAGGCTGCGGGTGATGAAAATGCCAACGCAGACACGACTCAACCTTTAGGCGATGGCGAGACAATAGTCGATGGTGGAGATGAATGGTGGAACGATCCGAGTTCCTTTCCTTCGAGTCAACGAACAGGACATAATATTGTCACTCTACTGTTTCGCGTCTCGGAAGATAACGCTCGCCGGAACGGATGTGTCCATAGGGGTTGCCAGTGCAATTCGTGTGGCATGGTCCCTATTCGAGGAGTTCGATATCGCTGCGCCAACTGTGCCGACTTTGACCTGTGTGAAACCTGCGAGGCTCAGGGCGTTCACATCAAGACTCACATCTTCTACAAAATTCGTATCCCCGCACCACCTTTTGGTCCCAGGCAGATGCAACCAGTCTGGTACACAGGTGATCCAGATACTTGCAGACGTACCTTGCCCCGCAGTCTGATACCCAAGCTGTCGCAAGACACCGGTTTCGAGAGGCCAGAGTTGGAAGCATTTTGGGAGCAATGGACATTCATGGCTAATTCTGAATGGAGGGACGACCCTGATGAACTTTGTGTTGCAATGGATCGCAAAACGTTTGAGCGATGCCTCGTTCCTACGGGGGGTTCGCGTCATGCAGCGCCAAATCTTATTCATGATCGAATGTTCTCCTTCTACGACTCCAACAACGACGACTTAATAGGCTTCACCGAGTTTCTTCATGGATTATCCTACCGAAAGCGAAAGGACAAACTTCGCAAAATCTTTACTGGATACGACTTGGATAGTGATGGATATGTTGACCGGAAAGACTTTCTACGTATGTTCCGTGCTTATTATGTGCTATATAAGCAGATGCATAAGGACATTCTAGATGGTCTCCAAGATCAGTTACTCGCCAGTACTGAAGCTCAACAACTCGTTAACAGCCGCCAGCCTCTTAGCAGTTTGTTTGGACGCGAGGGTAGAGTTCCTCCTGGAGAGGGGCAGTTCCGCCACGAAGGCAAGACATACCATCGAGACGGTAGCGTGGATATTGCTGAAGGATATGAGAGTGTCGTTGCACCGGATCGTGGTGACACAGCAGCTCGAGGAGATATCCTGACCAATCTGTTTGCTTATGACACTGATCGTCGCTTTGGTTCCCGGAGACAATTCATCGCAAGGAACGATACAGATAGCAACTGGCGAACAATGCGTCGACTAAGCGGCAGCGAGATAGATCGTACCTACTGGGTTGCGCTTTTGGAACCGCCGTCAACTCTGGAAGAACTTCCTGGCCTTATCATGGAAACTATACACCCGGAGATCGAGGAGCCTTCTGATGATGAAGATGAGGATGCCGAAGTGGCTGCTGATGGTGTGAATGGAATCCGCAACGAGGAAAACGGTGTTGGAGGACCCTCAAGGACAGAAAGCGAAATCAGGGCCGAGACAATTGCGAAGGATCGTAGCAGGGCTCCCAAACTCGACAAGCGAAAACGTGACATGGCGCGAAAACAACTACACGAGAGATGGCGGAGACGACAGTTCTACCTCGATGAAGAAGAAGGCGGACTTGCGCCAGATGACTGGCAGGGCAGTGAGGATATTCTCCAGGACTTACGCCAGATGGATGAGGAATCGAGCAAATACGAACAACACGGTTCTACAACGGCACAAAACGGCTCGAAAGCCCGGTTTACCAATGGCGATGTCAGGGAAGAGGAAGACTATGATACGACAACTTCACCTAGTAGCGCTTCTGAGCATGCTCCAAGATGGAGAATACCTCATGCAGAACGCGATGCGGGCAAAGAGATTCTCTACCAGGTTACTCAACAAGCCTTCAACGAGCTACTTGACACCATATTCAAGCCAGCGGAGGACCTCGCTGTAGAAGCAGCTGAAACGAAAGATCAACGACAAAGGTATAAAGATGTGTTAGATACCATCGAACTTGGTGATGATGAAAGTTCCAAATCTGCAGACGAGGGTGACGCCAAGGTCAGGTCCGCTGCGGATAAGAGCCTCGAGGAACTCCTGTCCGAAACCGGATACACCATCGCCTTGCCTGAAGGACGAAATGCCGTGGAAATTGATACCACGGTAGAGAACATCCACGAAGACGGAACAGCAGAATTAGCTCCCAAGCCAGAAACCGAGGAAGCCATGCCAGTCGCTCAGGATCAAGACCATGACCCTACTCTGCCTCAATTCCGACCCGACACATCGGATGATGCGGCTGCTTCTCCAGCTCATTTATACTACCCCATAACGCAGTCTTCGCCTGAGAGTTCCGACACCGATAGCGTCGATGAGGAACAAGAGACTGATAGCGCTCCCACGTCAGACATGCTACGGCACTGGAAGCGCTTGAGTCTCGCAGAGGCCCAGGCTATCAAGAGAGGCGGATGGGGCAAACTCAGCTTCGACGAGTTCGAAGCCATCTACAAGAGCCAGGAGCACCAGGGTAACAGGCTGGACTACCTTGGAAGTTGGATAGATTTTTGCATTCCTTAGGGATTGAATGACAAACAAGGGAGTTTTCATGACTGGCCGTAGGGGTGCCTTTCGAATCGTCCAGCAAGATGACTCTTTCAAATATGCCAGATAGACATTGTAACTGACTTGCATGTACATTTTATCATAGCAATAAAATAGGGCTGCATACAAGATGCTGAAAAGCTGCAAAGCGAGATTCACTCATACAATCAAGACTTTCAACCCTTTTCAACCTTTTGCTAACATGTTGCTGATTGCATCACAGTAAGGATATGGACAATAAAGTTGGATATACCGAATTTGAATTAATTAAGCTAAAACTTATAATATGCGACCATCTTCACTCATGCCTCCTCTCAGACTCATTGTCTCATGACCAGCATGTGTCGATCTCCTCCGCCCCTTTTCCTTCTTAAACCTGCTGTTGCGAAGAGTCAACACCGGCAAATCCGAGCAGGGCGTTCCATGTGTCGGCAGTGCTCTGGTCGCGAGTTCCCAAAGCCTCGATCTGGGCCTGGGCATCCTCACAAGCCGCAACAGCGTCGTCGCTAGCGTTGCAGACGTTGGTGAGCTGATCGCAGATACGGTTGGTGATGATGTTGGGGTTGAGAGCCTCTTGTTGACCTTCGGCGATGGTAGGGTCCTGAGGGATGAAGGTCAACTCATCAGCAGGGCGACCGTTGAGACCACCGATGAGGGCCATTGTGGGCTGGCAGATACCAAAGTCGAGAGCACCAGCGTTTCCGGCGTTTCCACCAGCGTTGTTACCATTGCCAGCATCGTCGGCGTTGTCAGCGTCATCAGCGTTGCCATTGTTGTTGCCAGCATCGGCGTTATCATTATTGTTGCCAGCGTCAGCGTTGCCGTTGCCGTTTTGGTTATCGTTGTTGTTACCACCGTTCTGGTTACCATTCTGGTTGTTGTTGTTGTTGTTGTTCTGGTTGTCGCCATTATTGGCGGCGTCGTCCTCCTCACAGTCTTCATCCTGGTTATCATTTTGGTTGTCATTCTGGTTATCGTTCTGGTTGCCGTTACCTGCACCGGCACCAGCGTCAGCGCCATTATCGGCGGCATTGTCACCTCCAGCGGCAGCATCACCTCCAGCGGCAGCATCACCTCCAGCAGCGCCACCTCCAGCAGCGCCACCTCCAGCAGCAGCATCCTGACCGTCAAGCTGGACGTTGGCGCCACTGCCATCGACAGCCTGGAATGTGGTGAATCCCTGGGCGATCATGACCTCGGCCTGAGACAGACCCTCGGCGTCAAAGGGGGTTGTGACTGAAGTGGCCGAGTTGGCATTCTCGGTGTCGGCGCCATCGACAGCTGGGTCGACGAGGGGAATGATTCCTCGAAGAGCAGCAGTGGCGGGAAGAGCAGGGTCGGCACAGACAAAGGGTCTGTCAACAGCCGAGGGGTTGAAGTTGGTCTCGGCAGCAACGAGGCCAATAGCGGCATCGATAACTGCCTGATCATCACCGAGCTCAGTGATCATCTGATCAGCGATAGTGAGCTTGTCACAAGGACTAGCAGCGGCAAGAAGAGCACTGGGGATGCTACCAGCAATGGTAGCAGCGACACCAGGGTCGCCGAAAGTTCCATCAAGTGCCTGGACAGCAGCAACAGGCTCCTGCTCCTGACCGAATCGAGCCTCGGCGTAGGCCAAAAGAGCGGCAAGGATGAAGGTCTTGGAAATAGCCATTTTGAATGTTTGGTTGGTTTGGATGATAGTGAGATGTAGAGAAGATTGCTAAGGGATTAGAGAGTAGTGAAGCAACCAACCAGCGGTGCAAAAAGAAGGTATTAAAATAGAAGGAGTGGTTGAAGCGAATGCGTTCACAGAACAGCAGATGAAGTGAGAAAAGACGAAGGTGAAGGAGATGCTGAGAAGAGGCTTGTGTGAGTGATGATGGAAAAAGAAACTATGTGTTGGAGGATAAACAGTCTTACTTATATAGATGTTTCCTTCTCTAAAGATCAAATAGCTAAACACGAATAAGCTTGTGTCAATGCAACATGGTAACAAGCTTGAACCTCGTCCCAACGATCAAACGCGACCTGCTACGACATAGTTTGAAGAAACCATATCGGTAAGCGCCGTTGACACCCCGATGCACCATCCAAGCCGGGTCGGAACTCCTGGGAACTAGGGTTCATGCTTCATTGCTGTGGTGTTTTCGAAATTAGACTATAGCCACCGTAGCTGTATACAAGCTTAGTTGACATAGACTATAGCTTGGAACATCTTGGCCATGACTAGGTGACAGGCATCTGTCGCAAAAAGGGTCCTCCGACACTCCGAAGCATGGCAGGTCTCGGATGCGGAACTCCCGTCCCCTTTGTTGCAAAGCAGCAAAGCTGGTTGCCAAAGTGTACGAAGTGAACTGCCAAGGCGGCTACATCTCGGTGGGATGAAATTTGCATGGAGAGTTGGACAAATATTCAGAGTCGAAGGTCGATGTGTTGTTCGATCTTTGCCGTTACCAAAGACAGTTTGGTGCAATTGCGCTCAAGAGCATTGGGGCCCTTTTGGCTTATCGTTCTTCGACTCTCAGTCAGATAGAAGTTCTAACAGTTCATCATTTCGCCTCGTCCAATTTCATCTCTAACTATTGCAGTAACTGCGACCGGCAACAAAGAGTTCCGATGATTTTGGGGGTTTCGTGCAAGGCTGGCTTGAGCATACCCTTGTAAATAGTATAACCAAATATGTGGGAGATGTGAAACGCTACCGAAACTTTCCACTTTCTGTTTGGGCAACCAGAAACAACACGCTCAATGCCCCATAAACGTAAGAGGAAAGTGGTGCCAGATTTGGACGATAAGGTGTTTTAGGGATGATTGTTTCTTGGAGAGTTCGCTTGTACTGTCATATTGCTCCAACCTCCAGATAATGATAATGCGTGGCGCGAATGACCAGCAACGATGGTGATGAACACAAGCCAGTTCAATCATGCAATTGGCATTTCATTTTCGATCGGCCATATCAAGAATTCGTCGATAGACCAAGAGCTGTCACTGATTGTCGTTAATGGTGTTTCTGTGATTTGATACCCTGAACCAGGAACAAAATCATCCCAAGTTCCCGTGTCAATATCTTGGCCCAGAGTTTCAATGTCAAACCGACTGTCAACCCGACTTGTTTCCGGTGAATTTTGAACGCATTGACTCTGACGTTGTATTCGTAGATATTCTGTTGGCGTTATACCAAGACATTTCTTAAACACTCGATGGAAATGCCACTTTGACAGCCCCGTTTGTCTAGCCATCTGGCTCAAGCTTAGTCTAGCTTGTGCATCGCTTTGTTTCTCTGTTTGCTGTTGTACAAAAGCTCGGATCTTTCGCACAGCGGCCTCTTGAGGCATGAACCCTGCAACTTCAGGCTTGCAACGCTTACAAGCACGGAAACCAGCTAGCTGAGCCTCATGGCCATGAGTGAAAAATAACACATTCGCGCGGCGAGGAAGTCGGGCTTTGCAAATAGGGCGACAAAATATCTTTGTTGTTCGTACCGCATAAACAAAAAGGCCATCGGCGTTAGCATTGCGTGATGTAACGGCATCCCATCGAGAGGAATCGTCGTTGTAGAGAGAGACGATGCCCACCGAATTGCCAAGATCAAGCGTACAACTATTCATGATGAGGTGTTGAGCTCGTGATAAAATGATTTTATAGATAATACATAATATTATAGAAAGAAAGCAGAGTTGAAGTTGAAGCAGCTACCCTGTGACCGGTAGGAACTTGGGAAGGAGATGTAATTAGTGGAACATTGCTATCAATATGACCAATGAAACTACTCGAAGAGCAAAGAAGCAAGAACAACTCTAGAGTATCAACTACTTACCATCTGCACTTTCCATAATGATATTATGATAATTGCCCAAGGTTTGTTATTAAGATGCCATGGATCTTATATCGGTAACAGCGTCTGTCCAGCTCAGTGCTATTTATGAGAACCCAACATTCACTATACACACTAAACATCCCATGAAGCCCATATCCAAAGTTGGGTCAGCTTTGCGCAGGAGAGATGATACCCTATAGATCATTATCTTGTACCACCCTTGATATTACGAGCTGGCATACCTAAGCATCAATGTCAGGCTGTCTACATGACATATGGTCTAGATTACTCGCCCACCATGTCTTTCTATACATCCTTGTCGTTGGATCGTCCAATCAAGCACTGTCGCATCAGACAAGGGGACTCATAGCCACTGCACCAACCAACATACATAAGGCGTTTTCAGTATCAAAATGGTTGCCTCTTTCTATCTATCTTCTATGGTGGAAAACACTTCATAAAAAGCTCCTCTTAGTATCACCAAGTTGGTGCCCCTCACAACTATCATGGAAGGTCTAGGTGCTGCAGCCAGCGTCACGCAGTTCGTCCTGCTTTCACTTAAATGCGTCAAAGAGGCTCACGATACTCTCTCCCAGTACAAGGATGGTCCAGATATCCTAAAACGCCTAATAAACGACCTTCTTGGTGTGCAGCACATCTTGGAAGCCCTTCGTCAGTCAGAAAACGTCTTAACCAACACGACTTTAGATGCGCACATTCAACAAAGCATCGAGGGTATTTGCTCAATAGCAGAATACCTCGTCGAGTTACAGGCCACACCGGGAGACAAACGGGGCAAACGTCTGTGGAAGCACCTTAAAATAGTTCTGAGTGAGAATGATATGAATCGCATAAGAAGTGAGCTGGCACAGATTGTCAACAACCTAAATTTTCGACTATCGGTTTTGTCTTGGTCAGCTCTTTTATCGGACTCTGATAACTCAGATGACGAAGACCGGTTTGGGAATGAGAGTCGGATGCAGGAAATGTGGTCTGACTCTGAGGATGAAGACGGTGGTGCTCTATTGTAGGAGTATCCCACAAGTCATGAAGCCAAGTCACGACATCTGTATTTGTATCATCATCGGTAGTATATTTCTGATGGACAGTTACATCTGGGTCATGCTATATAATATCACTTGATCACTTGGGTCTTGTAAGTTTTTTAAACAGAAATCTTATTATAGTCAGCCCGGAGAAAATTGATGGCTATATCAAGTTACATTCCTGTTTTGCATCAACCTCCCAGATCACCATGAATTTCATTACCCCAGTATTCTTCCTGATATACGCCTATCTCAGTAGCAAATCTGACCCTGCCAAAATATTGCATATACTCTCAAAGCGGTTCGAGACTCTTCAAGTTTATCTGGAAGTTGACTTGGGCTGCGACTGGGCCAGATGGGGTGACCCGGTGTCAAGATTGTATGACAGCGGGTTCGTCAATGGCTGTCTGGGCATCGGCGATGGGCTCGGAGGCGTCATTTGCGAATATACGCCAAAATGGTTCTGTTCGTGACTACCCAGATCCGAGAACGGCGCCAGAGGAGTGAAGAGAGGATCCATCCCTGCTCTGCTCATCGACTGTCCGGCTGGGGTGGGAGTAGAGATTGGTCGAAGATCTCCTCCGGAAGTCACTGGAGAGTTAACCAATTGTCCAAGATAAGGGATTTGTGGCTGCTGCTGCTGTTGCTGCTGTGCCGTGACTGATCGGTAAGATTGACTTGCCATCGAAGGCGTGTAGGACAAACCAGAACTGCCAGTACGGCTTGTGTTGTTCATGGCCATCGCGGCGATGGACTCTTCAGCTCTTCCGGGGTGACGTTCGAATCGAGCTGTTGTGTGAGCGTTGTTGAGACTATAACTACGCTGGTTTTCTCTGTATGCTGAGTTGAACTGTTGTCCAAAAGATGGTTCATCGGAGAAACTTGGCTGACGGTTCAATAGATTGGAAGCTTGCTCGTAGGCAGAGAGGCTAAATGCAGGACTCGCCAAAGGAGAACGGGTGGTTCTGTTCTCCTGTTGTCTCAGTCTAGCAGGACCTCCTGGATGACTAGGTCTCATCATGGAAATATCAGGCATACCGTAGTCTGTGGTCGGTGCCTGACTCTGCTGCTGGGGGGCTTGAGAAACCTGGTGAGGACGCTGCTGCTTCTGCATCTGCTGTTGCTCGGAGGACTTTTGATCCGGCAGATGAATTGAGGAAGACGTGGATGACGGAGTTGACACTGCAGCTGGAATTTCGATTCTAGGTCGCTTGCGACTCTTTCCGGAAGACCTTTGCGGGTGTGGCGACCCATGATGCTCGTTCAGGCTTACAGTCGTTTGTCCTGAAGACAGAGCTTGTCGCTTGTTTGAGTCTTCAATTGATGGCATGTGCGGCGTTTCAATGGGACGACTTGTTGGGACTTCAAAGCGTGGAACCTGAGGTGTCCTCAGGGGTTTAGCTTCACTTGCTCCGTTATCTGTCGGCCAAGTGCTTGCAAATTCTCCCATTTGACCGGGAGAAGGCAAATTGCTGGGTACGACCCATGGCAGATCGTACTGCTGGGCTTGCTCGATCATTTCCGCAAATTCCGTCGGTTCTGGTACGGTAATGCTGTTCGGCATATCCAAAAAGGCCCTTGGAGTCGCTTTTCTCAAGATCCAATTATGTATCACCTGGGCAACTTCATCGCTGTTGGTTTCGAGGAACATTAGGTGTCCGTTGCCTTCGATGCCAACCTCCTCAAGTTTGACCCAGTCAGTTTCGACACCAGCTTGCATCATGTATGCTACCACTGCCCAGTCATACATAGCATGGGAGCTGGCGTGCGCGGTGACAACCATGCAAGGAACTTTCTTGATGTTGATAAGTTGGCGGACCCTGCCGCTTGGTTTGCTAGTTGAATCAGCCGCGTCATCGGGAGGGCGTTGCATGAAGCATTCACTTCTTCCATCTGGTGCTATCACTTTGATCAAGTCCAAAGGTTCTTTCGCAGGAGGGTCGTATCCTTCATGGTGGTAAGCAGGAGGATCATAAGTGATAGGGATATCTGTGAGTCCGTAGATTCGTGTTGCCTCTTGTCTTTCGATAAAGGGGCTGTATTGACGATATGGATTCCCTTCCCTAGGGCAAGCCGTCCCAAAAGGAGGTCCCACTGGCTCTACGGCAATAGCCGCAGCGACAAGATCGGGCTCGACATCAGCTGCTAGCCAGGTCGTGTTCCCGCCCGCACCTTCACCAACGAGGATCGACTTTCCAACATGGCGCAAGAGAGCCTGAAGGGCGTTTTGAGCAAGGGATTGCCTTTCAACCTTGCTGAGGTGAAGACTGACCAAAGAAGCACAATACTTGGCAAATATGGGATCTCCACGTCGGCCAGTCTATAAATCATCAGTCAGTGTACATCAACCAAGTTGGGTTCGTTCACTTACGCCTGGCCACTTATTATGCAATTCAGCTTTCTCATATTGGAGAGGTACATTGGGACCTCTTGGCACACCAGGTGCAGTCAGCGTAGTTTCGACAGCTGGTGCCTTGAGTGAACTCGAGTTCAATCCCACGTCTCTGTGAGTGTAGTGGGAAGTTGTAAGGAAGTTGGAACGGCCAGAAGGAGGCAGGTCGACGATCATAACTTGAAATCCTCTCTTGAGAAAGAAAGAAGCCCATCCTGGCTGACCATCCGGCTTGGTTGTCTAAACCTACAGAGGGTTATTATCTGCCAGTTTCAAGGGGAAGGAGGGTTCGGGATTACCTGACCAGTGTGAAAGTCTCCGTGGATGAGAATGACGGGGTACGGATGAAGTCTCTCAGCAGGTTCCAGACACTCAACGTACATCTGGCCCACAATGTTGGTAGCTGTTGCAAGCGTTGCGCCCATTCGCCAATCAACGTTGACGAATAAAGTCGTTCGGCGACAAAGTGGTTCACTGCTCCCGGCTCCCGGGGCGGGTGCGTTTGATTGATGCATCAAGGGTTTATTTTGTTGGATGTTCCAGCCACGATCGGGCGGTTGCGTATGGTTTTGCCAGCCTCCCGCAGGCTTTCCGTCCACAGACGAATTCCAGGCATCCATTTCTAAATCGTCATTTGTTGTAATGTGAGGCCCGGGAGAGAAAACCCCTGGAAACAAATTCTCAACGCCGAAATGCGAGTAGGCCAAGAGAAGTACGCGATATGGATGATAGGGATGATCAGTCAAAAATCGCCAGGCAAAGTCCCTTTTGATGGCTTGGGGGGTCCCAGGTCGAACTTTGGAGAAGAGTGTTGTGATGTTTGTGTTGTAGGAGGGGAAGAAAGAATGATTTGGTAGAAGCCTGAAAACACAGGCAATCAAGAAATAATTTCGAGTCGCTGTCGGCACAGTCGCTGAGTTAACAATGTCCTTGAACTGAAAACTGAAAATAATTATCTGTGTAAAGTAGTATTTGATCCAAGTTTTCGTTCCTGTGAGGTTGAGATGAAAGGAGTACGTTTTGGTGTGTGAGGAAAGAACAGGGTGGTTGATTGATGGTGGTATGGAGATGCAAAAAACGAACAGATTGATTACAGGTACCAATGTACTAAGGCAATATTCATTCAGTGCAAAGCGGTTATGACGGTATCTTTTCCTTCTCACTGTTCTAGACCGATCGCTGTGGAGCAGCTGCCTGCAAACAACAGAACCAACATTTGCTGCTTGAAGCTGTCAACCAATAACGCGGAATATGCTTCGTGCATTTTTCTACATTGTTGTCTGGAAGTTGAATCAATGCATGGGAAAGGGAGTTGTCGGTACCCAAATCCTACCTACCTAACCATTCAATAACTGCAGAACAATACAGTCATAGTCCCTGGGGTTTTAACGATATACTCAGATCCGACCCGGACTTTGTGTAGCAAGAAGCATCGTTGTTTAGTCCTTTGACATGAAGCTATCATTTTCTTATGTTCCAGCAAGTGTGGTGGCCTACCTTAAGTCAAGCCAGATAGACATCCTTTGATATCAGAGCGACCAGCTCTAGCAATTCAACCAAATAGCAAAAATGATGTCTCCCACAACAAGCATCCCTCTCCACCGTTTCCATCACACCAAGTCATAATTTTCCACATCATGGCGACGTAGGCTCGGGTGCATCGTCCTTCATATCCGGTACCCACCCCTTGGGTCTCTCACTCCCTCTCACCACAAGTCCATAGCCCAGCTTCTCAACCTTCTTGACACTCTGTCTCATCGCACCCATCTTACCTCTCCAATCCTTGGTAGGCACATCGGGCAAAAGCTCAAAAGCGCATCCGAGCTCTTGAATATCGCCCATAATGTTTCGTTCACCGTTGCCGGCCAACTCGCCTGTCTGTGCTGTAGTGACAGTTGCAAATCGCATCAGCTCACCAAAGAGGTCGAAAATACCGTACATGTAGTCATGCGGTGTCAGTGACATGCCTGCCGGCATAGCCTCTTGGGCTTGTGTAGGAGTGATGACGGTTTGGTGGCGAAGGTAGTGTGCGAATGACAGCGCCTCAACGAATTCCTCAAGGCATCGTAGAGGAGAGGTGTAGCGGTAGCGGTTGACATTTTGTAGATCGGGAGCAATAGCACTGAGAAGTTTGGCGATTTCCTCAAGACGAGTGTCTATGTCTTGTTGAATATGAGGTGGGAAGTCTTTGTTGAGATGTTTGACTCTGTGATATGTGAGCAGGCAGACATTCACTGAGATTGATGGGAGATGAGTTCTCACCTCTGAAGTGTAAAAATGCTATAAAATTTGTGAGTAATTTCCCAATTGGACACTGGTACTCTGAGAGAACTCACATTTTCTTGCTCATAGCCGTAACATCTCGCGAAGCCTTCACAATCCTCTCCCGTCGATCATGATGCTCATCAAGCTCATCGCGAAAACCTTCAAACATATCATGAAACCTCCCCTTTGGCCCAGACTGCTTGGGTGGGCCCGCGTTCTTAGCACGAGCGTTACCGTCGCGGTCTCTCTTAACGCCGCCTGACATGGTTGGAACTATCGCTGAGACCGGTTTAAAGAGGAAAAAGTTGTTAGTGAAGTTCTTTTCTCTGATTCGGTGGTCGATGATGTTGATGTCGGAGGTTGGTTTGAAGGTGGGTCCTGATTTGTTAGTGCGGGTTTGCAGGGATGACGTTGAAATTGTTAGACTAGCTGTCCATTTTTGGCAGTCACCTCGAGTCGAGCTCTCACACTCGGAGCATGAAATTGAAACCTCATTGTTTGTCATCAAAAACCTGCCATTGACTGGCACACGACAACACCCTTGAGACAGGATTGATATCGAACTGAGATAACCTCATCGAGAGTAACAGATTTATAAGACATGGTGCACTAACATATCACCAACTATCCATACTCGCTCATCTCACGCACATACTCACCGCCAACTGTCATCTTGACAGAATCTCATATCAATCTTTCACAATGCCCTCAATAGCCCCCTTCCTACGCACAACGCCTCTCTTCACCATATCCCTACTCCTGCGGCTCGGTCTTCTTTTCTACGGCATATACCAGGATGCCCACTCAGCTCTGAAGTACACAGACATCGATTATCTCGTCTTCACTGATGCTTCGCGTTTTGTTGCCGACGGCCTGTCACCGTACGCCCGCGACACATACCGTTACACGCCTCTGCTAGCCTGGATTTTACTCCCGACTGTTTGCTTCCCCGCCTTCGGCAAGCTTGTCTTCGCTGCCGCCGATCTCCTCGCAGGATGGCTTATTTTGCGCGTGCTCAGAAGAAGGGGCATGGATGAGGCTACAGCCGGAGGATTCTCTGCTTTGTGGTTGTGGAACCCAATGGTTGCGACCATCAGCACTCGTGGAAGCTCAGAGGGTCTGTTGGGAGTTTTGACTATGGGCTTGTTATGGGCTGTTGACAGGCGCAAACTCAGCCTTGCGGCCATCATTTTGGGATTGTCGGTTCACTTCAAGATCTATCCTTTCATCTATGCACCGGCTATTGTCTGGTGGATGGATGATGCGCGCTTGGGAAAGGAGGCAAAGCCTGCTCGTCAGCCTTCGTCGACCAAAGAAGCCATCACAAACTTCTTCACGCCAGATCGTCTCAAGTTTGGCCTTCTCAGCCTCATTACTTTCATGATTCTCAACCTCGTCATGTTTGCCATGTAAGCCTCTTTACATGAATTTCATCATTCTTTCGACTAACAAATTCATAGCTATGAGACCCCGTTCCTTGTTCATACTTACTTTCACCACGTTACAAGGATTGATCATCGCCACAACTTCTCACCCTACAACGTCTTGCTGTATCTCACATCTGCAACTCCCGCTCACGCGGCGCCTGCATTCCGTATTGAGTCATTCGCTTTTCTCCCTCAACTCCTTCTGTCATGCGTCCTCATCCCTCTGGCCCTTGCCAAGCGCGACCTTGCGATATCCATGATGGCTCAGACCTTTGCCTTTGTTACATTTAACAAGGTTTGCACGTCTCAGGTAAGTAGCTTCTTCTTACAATTAACTTCCATTCGCTTATGCTGTGAAACAGTACTTCCTTTGGTACATGATCTTCTTGCCACTCTACCTCCCCAACTCATCCTTCCTACGCAATGGAAAGCTCGGCATCTTTGCACTGATGCTCTGGGTGGTCTCACAGGCGGCTTGGTTGCAACAAGGATATGAGCTCGAGTTTCTCGGCGTCAGCACCTTCTATCCAGGTCTTTGGCTTGCCTCGATTGCCTTTTTCCTGGTCAACTGTTGGATCTTGGGAGTAATCATTAGTGACGGCGCTCGTCAATCGACCAGGTCAACTGTCAAGTTCCATGTTGAGTAGACTATCTCGTCAGCCATTTATCTTGACGGCGTCAACATCAGTGGGTGACGAAAGTCCATTAGCGAGATAGGAACTGAATATCAGACAATCTTATTCGTCAATTATAATACCAAATCGCCAGTATCGTAGGGTATATGGAAGTCGCGTCCTAGAGATAGTAACCGCGCTACTTTCTCTTCCATTCTTCATGAATTTTTGACAAATCCCAAGCAAATTCTTCTCAAAACCAAGTCCGCCATTCCCATGTGCCCATGCGCCCTCGTAACTCCCACCTCCTGGGTATGTGGTTCGATTAACAGCTTCCTTTCGACCAATGGTCCAGTCCTTGAACGCCTGCCCAAAAAAAAGAAATAACAATAACAATACGAAACGAACACTGGTTCATGTCGGGAGTTGAGAAGACCTCTCGAGTCTTGTATGCAGCAGTGCGTTGGCTTCATCCGCTTATTGGATTGTGATGCCTGTCGCAAGGGAGCGGTAGTTTGATAACTTGAGTGATGTTATCTTCGTCTTTGGAGGCTCAGGCGTAATAACCATTCTCCCATCTTTATTGTAGACAATGTTGCCAAACGACTCGCTCAATTCTGTAAAGTGAACATCGGGACGAACGCGTCCCATCTCGGCCAAAATTCTCTCACTCCACACACCAGAGCATGCACCGTTGCGCATGATGAAGAAAGGGTTAAGAGGTGGTAGAACAGAATCTGCAAGAATGTTAGTAAACAATACATAATCGGGTTACCAGTCAAACGTACCGAGATCAACAAATCGAATCCTCAAGTAAACCACCCCTTTGAGCTTTTCCAGTGATCGAATTGCTGACAAAACTAGCCTCTCGAACGCATCGATAAACCCCATATCTTGGATGCCAGAACCAGCCTCGTGGAAGCTAGTATTATAGCGGCAGCAATTCTTGACAGTCAGGTCCAGTGTCTTCAGTCGATAGTCTCTTGAATCCGTCGATCGCATGGCTATGTCGAAAAATTGGTGGCAAACACGACCAGTATACGCAAAATGCTCCAGCGAGGGTAACGCCTCAGCCATTCTTGCGCAGATGTGTGTCTTCTGGATAACCTTGGAGTAGAATGGAGGCATGACTCCTTCCCGACGGTAGTCGCTTTCGAGGCAGACGCTCAGATTCGTGATATGGCGTGGCAGTTGGGGGAGAAACTCGGCCATGGTAATGTAGCTCTTAGACTTCGGTTTACTATACGAACCCTGCCACTCGTAAAGACCTGGCAACGCGTTCAGGACTGTTGCGAAGTCCTGATTATCCCTCATTAGATTCCATTGACCCCTTGTCACCAGAGTTTGCACCGAGTGAAGGGTCGGTAGCGATTTGTAAATAGCTGGATCGATCCTTTGTTCGGGAAAATGAAGAACTCTAGGAGCCTTGCGTCGCTCGCCTCCCTCCAATGTCAAAACTCTTGCCTGGGGTAGAGTCTGTCCGACAAATTGGAAAACCTGCTCGAGGGTGCAGTTGTTGCCCGGTAAAGTGTATGTGGCGTTCGTTAATCCTTCCATTGTCACTGTCGGTAGCGTCAGACTGTTCGATAGAGCGACTGGGCCGTAGGTAGGCTGGAAAACAGGGAACCAGATCTCGATATGTTTCACATAGGTTTGCAAATGTTGATGCATCGCCAAGTGCATCATGGCATCTTCAAGGCAGTCCACGGTCGCCTTGAGTTTGATATGGCGATAAAGTCGCTGCTGGACTAGAACTCTCCAGACATCGCTCACGAGGGCCAGTGCAGTCAATTCCCTTCTCCTCGAGTGTCTAAGCGCCGTTCCCCAGCTCTTGCTAATACTCGATACGGCCATCGAGCTTCTAGATGTAGCGGAGACTCGGTATCCAAACAGGTGGTCTAGAATGGCTTCATGAACCTCAATCGGCAGATCGTTGAAGTTGGTTTCTGGGTGTGAGATGACAGGCTCGGTGTCGGATGAAGCCGCAGAGTCCGCGGTAAGATTTTCGTCGGCGCCGTGCGAGAACCCGTTCAGGCAACATGGCTTAGAATGTCGGTGATCGGGATGCGGAAATGGCGTGCTGCTCGGTCTTGTAGGAGGAACGAAATCGGAAGTCTTGGCTTGATCGTGAGAAGGGCTGGAAGAGCCCGGAGAGACGGGATTGGAAGTGGTGTTGTGAATGCCAGTCAACATGGATGAGGCCATGATGGAGGCGAATTCAGTATCGGAATCCGCATTGTCGTCTCGGTTGTCGCTAAAATCGGTTCTTCGTGGTGAATAACCATCTCGGATAGGTAGAAGGGCGGATGCAGCAATAGAGGTAGGACAAGGCGCACGGGGGCCAATATGGCCGTCATCGGCAGTGTCCATGGGTTCGCTGATAGAGTCTCCCATATCGATGTCGTTATCGGACAACGGTTCAAGATGCTCCATAAGATGCCTACAAGGCCGGCCCGTATGGCATCTCAGAGGGGCAAAGCACTGTAATATAACGGCAATCGGGCAAACGATGCAGCAGCGGTTGCTGGACGAGGAGGAAGGTGAAAAGGCCGAAATAAATGAGGCGACCAACGAAGCAAAGTCCCGTTAGTTGGCAGACGGAGGTGAATGCAGGGCTGGAGATTAAGGCCTTCAAGTTTGTATGTACCGAAGTGTGCACAGTGCAGTACACAAAGACGGGGAAAAGAACGAACGGGAGGGAGGGATGAATGAATAGTATGTAAGGAGGAAGGAGAATGGGCGACTAATGGCCTAGACGTTTGGGTGTTTCCAGGGAGGGGGGATGGTAGTAATAAAAAAGGAAATGTGATGAGTGACGAATGGATATGATACGACACGAGCGAGACGAGACCCGATGGGATGGAAATCCCGAAACCAGGGTCGATCGATCGATAATATGTGTTTACGAGATGGAAGATTTGACTGCCTCGTAAAAGAGAATGTGAATGTTAAAAAAAGAAGGGGGAGTAAAAATTAGATGAGAGGAAGATGAGTAGGCAGGATTGGGTGTGATTAGATTGATTGGTATTTGGGATTGAGATTGAGATTGGGGTAGGTTGGGAGGCGTTGATTAGCACAGCGCAGCAAGTGCAAGGTGCAAGTACAGCGCATAACAGAGCAGAATGGACAGCGGGCAGCCCGCGCAAATGCGAACCTACTACGGACAACCTTAGTAGGACTGTTTGATGGAACCCCTCACTTTCACCAGACCTTGTTTATGACTTGGGTCTTACGATTGCAGATAATGTCTCTTTCAGCTTGACGATATGCACTGCAGTGTGTGCATATGCTCAGCTTGGATGCATCCAAAGATGCTTTGTTTTACATCCATGACATCCAAGCCTCGTGTTTTTGTTTTTTTGTGTGGGTGATCTCTGAGGCGACGACGACGTGGCTATGAACATGGATCGGCATCTTATCTTTCTGAGAGGCTCAAAAATCACATGACTGATGATGAATTGTACCATAGATAGATAGGTATACTGTGTAGTATTCTTTCTCATTGAACTGCCGCTGCCATTCATTCTCCAGAATGGATCTTTTATCAAGAACCGATGGAACCCAACCTCACTGTGGAGGTCGCGTGCTTCTTAGCGGCAACGGGGAGTCCACTGTGCTGCAGCAAACACATGTACAGTGGCCCACACCTAGAGAAAAAAGGCATGTGGAAGTGGAAGAGGAATTCTGCTGCTGGTAACCAGAGAATGCTTCCATGGCAACAAATAGCATAACAATAAAAACATAAATTAATCTGAGGACTCTGCGTTTTTTCCTCATCTACCAACAAACAAGTGATGATCGGCTCGGGCTTTTCCGTACGGTCAACCAACCTCCTCCTCCTCCCCTCTTTGCTGTATGTAACTTTAGAGAAGTCAAATACAGACCAGGCAATCAATATGGAGCCCAAGAACATAGCCCCGGTGGGCGCCTCACTTTAGGCCAAGCAGGCCAGGCAGCTTTCAGCCCAGATTTCTACTTGACGTTTTGCCCGACTAATGCACCAACTGAATCAGCAACTTTTATCACGTCATTGGGGCACAAGACACACACATTCAAACTTTCTCATGAGTTAGTACCCGATTTCCAAGACTAGTCTTATTGTGCCATATCACATTACTCTCTCATCCAGAAGCGAAGCCCGCGAAATGTCTGATTTCCATGACCTGAACAACCCCCCAGCCCCCCTGCAAGACCCTGAACATGAAATCATGTATTAGCGCCGCGCCAGGCTCGATCTGTTTGCTTATTCCCAGTTTCTCCCTGTTGACGGGTTGTCTATCGGCTCGCTAGTTCTAGACACTATCGATGATTCATTCCAGAAGTAAAAGTGCACAGTTGGACCGAGCAACCAGCAGAAATGTCTAATCATCTGAAACATGGCTGATTGTTCTTGAAATGAGCCTCGATAGCATAAAGAGTCTTGCTTGCATCGATAATTGGTCATCGTAACCTATGCCCTGGAGCATGATATTTCGATCACCGCTACCCTATACTATACCTTTTCACAGGCAATAGACTTGAGGAAATAAGTTGTTTTGGAGGAAGCAGTGTGAACCACTATACATATACCACAAACGGTAAATTCTTACATATCTTATCAACCGAATAACTCGTCATTTTCATCAATTGCCGAATGATCTTCCTGCTGCATGAGGATCCCTGTCGTATGAGCACAAAGTCGACAGCTTCCCCATAGCACAAATGCCGAAATCCACCTTTTGAGGATGGCTAGTGGGTGGCAGAAAAAGTGACCTCTAAGCTTTAGGGTACAAAAATAAATGAATTAAACCTCGAGTCTAAATGGTATAAACTGATCTGCTAGTTTTGTCATCCACACATCGAGCGGCCATTTCTTTTGATACCTTGAATGATCGCATGAGCGTTCAACGACATCCCATCCTTCTTATTCTCACAACCACAACTTTACTTAACAATGTCATATCAAAACGACATTTAAAAAGCCCAACAACCGTTGATAATTCAACATATTTTCCTGAGTTAGTTGCCCACGTAAACTGCCACCAAAAGACCTCCTGAGTACGGGACAGTCGAGAACTTGAAACCATTCGCACCATCCTCCAAATAGGCGATAAGTTCCTTGTAGCCCATCTTGGCAGCATCAGTGTTGTCTGCAACCACTGTAGCACCTGGTCGCATACGTGGTTGAACCAGCTTGAGCGTAGGGAGAGCCAGCGGAGTCCAGACTACAACATGATCAGCAATAGTTTCTAGACGAACGGTCTTGTGACGAGATCGAAAATCAACTTACTATCAAGAAGGAGGAAGTCTACCTGCTCTGGCAAGTCTGTCTTGAGCGTCTCACGCAAATCACCCTCTCGTAATTCAATAAACTTTTCAATGTCGTCTCCCGCTCGCCCCCAGTACTCGCGAGCCCGGGCAGCCTTAGTAGGCTCATTCTCCGTAGCAATGACCTTTGCTGTTTGCGAACCAGAGTTTTGTGCAACTGCTAGAGCGAGGTAAATAGTACTAACACCGAACGACGTTCCTGCTTCGACGACAAAGCGCGCCTTCATAGACCGAAGCAGGAGATAGACGAATGCACACTTGTCAGGATCCAGAGCGACGAACTTGTCAAGAGCGGTAGACGCAGGTCCATCTGTACTGACGTAGGCCGGTTCATCGAGAGCTTGTTTGTGTAGATCGCGAAGAAGCTCAATGGTCGGGGAGCTTGCGGCTATAGAAGCCAGAGTTGTCTCGATGACGGAGTAGTCGGGCATTTTGATATTAACACGAGGAGTAAATACCGGTTTTGAGATCGCAAGTGTTCAGGCTCAGAGTGCAAGAAGAACTTGAGTTATTTTGAAGGCTGTAGGCTGTATGCTTGAACTGACACTGCCATCAATCTCATATATAATAAATGTGGAAAGCCTGTTAACCCCGCTCCTCGGCATCAGAACAAGACTTCTCGGCCCCGGTCTTCTCCTACGAATCACTCCAACTCCGATGTTGCACCATGAGGTGAGTCACTTTGACTTGACAAGCCACAACACGTCAAATCGATATTGAGCCCGAACTTCGGCTATTTCATATGGCCGACCGGTCGGCGATATCAGTCAAGGAAGTTTGATATTCTCATCCGTTATTTGCGTATGAATCAGAGCATACTTCACCATGTAAGTCATGAAGCCCTCGATATCTTTACCAAATCGATGTCAATAGCTGACTCTACGATGAACGTCATGTCCATGCGTGAGCTTCGTTTCTTTTCAAACAATTTTGTCAGCATATATTATGAGGATACCGCGAAGATTCCTCACCGAAATCTCGTACTCCGATGCGCTTGAATCGACGACCAGCATGAGTATATCTCGACAAAAAAAAAGATAAATGATCAGCATATCGACGGAGAGTCCAGTACATTTTTCAGATGTACCTGTGTCCTCGCTACGTATGGAATATAGCGTCAAGATAGAAACGCTACCAGGTAACACAGGCTCGATCTTCAGGAGTTATGTCGATCTCTAGATTGGAATCGATTCTTTGTATGAACGTCGTGGTTTTAGTTCGGCAGCTTGGTTGTCGAACCGGATGCCATTGATTCCTATCGTTCGAAATCATGATGCAAAGTCAAGGCCAGACGCTTGATGCGAGATTTGAATCTTTTGCTGCGAGTGTTTACCCTTGGCGGCATAGCACGAAGGCATAGTGTGAGTTGATCTCGAAAGAACTTGAGGGAAGAGTTCCTGGGAGAACCACAGGAACGAGCCATCGAGACCATCGCTACCATAACGTCAGCATGTTCCCTGTTGACAAGAGAATCTCTATCTGTAGAACAGCAAAGTAGTATCTGCAATAGCCTAAGAGTATAGCTCTTGGCCGAAAAGGGGCGCATAAAATGTGAAGCGTACGGTTGAGCCTGCCCAGCTTCAAAATACGCGGTGAAGACCCTTTTTCGGATAGAAAAAGACCTCGGAATCTAATGTCGAGGACATATATGCTGAATTGGGCTAGTTGTTTGGGGACTCTCGACGTTATATGTATCAGCGTATTGTTTTCAATGCAGGCAACTCATCCAGACCAAGCGAATGTTATAGCCGCCATGTGGTCGATTGGCGCGCCTACATTTCCAACAAAGGGGGACTTCACCTGTAGCCGATCTTACACTCGTGATCATATGAGTGATCTTCGTGATATATCCTGGGATAAAACTCGACCTTCTATTGTAGGTTGTGCAGCCCCCTGTTTACGCTATCCTTCATTTCTCTACCTCTAGGTACAGTCTCAGGTATTCCCCATAGACTTGGCACGAAGAATTATAGAGTAACTTCGCATAAAGACCAATAGAGCAGAAGCATTCGTCCTGTATGGAGACTGAAGCAGCCATAATATCCGTTGATCTCCGCCTGGGGCCGATTGATGTGAAAAACAAGCAAAACGTAAGACGTTATCACTCCAGCATGTTGATCATGTAGCATCGCTTGACGGAAAATTAAACAGATTTGCACAAGATCGAAACAGCTGCGCAATCACTTGCCGTTTTCCCGAATTCTCATGTCACTTTGGTGGTGGGAATTACTGGGCCATTTCTGTGGGCGACACATGATATAGGTAGACTATAGGTAGACAGGACAAGGGTTACTATGTGTCAAGTTATTCTTGAGACGATCCAGACTCTTTAGGTGCGATTCTGCAAGTTTCAGAGCGTCGTCATCTCAAAACACCAAAAATACTTGTACACTGAAGACGATCGCATAGCATGTGTTATTTCGTAGGCATCATTTTATGCATAGTCTCTTTCATCAAGATACACGGGAGAGAAAGAAACAGAAACAATTACGAAAGGAGGTAAGTATTATTGGTACCTGGCAAATAGGTCAGTACCAAATTAAATGATTTGTCGTCTGAATAAGCTTGGCAATTTATTAGACTTTACTCGGCGGATCCACGTCGGGAAATCAGTCAGTAGGTATTTTTGGAGACGCTCCTTCCCTTGATCATCACTGTTGCTAATAACATGGATGTAGCCATAAAGGAAGGAGCAAACAGGTGACTTCCTCGCCTACACCTACTTACCTAAGGCACTAAACAGTAAATCACTGAGTTGCTACGTTACTGAAACATCCACGTCGAAACAGAAGTTGTTCACAAACGCAGACCTGGAATCATTTTCTCCAGCACCAAGTAACGATCGCTTCGATTCTTGCTTGTGTTTCAATGGTGCCAAATCCACTGTGGCATCGTCCAGTGTCGTCTCATCGCGAAAACACTAGACAGTTTATCCATCGAAAAATCCAACGGTAAAGAGCAGACGAAGTCCACTTTATTGCTCAACTTGTAAGAGCAGGTTGATTTCTCCGAGGTTGTCTCAAGATCGTTAACTAGCCTTCCTTGACTTTGAGCCACACCAAAACTTGACGCGGAAACCTTGTCCTGGTCATCTTCGAGACGCCATGGGCCCGTGAGCTGCATAGCATCTTGCCTATTCTATCCCCGACAGCCCAGGATTATACATGCTCGTCATATGGTGTGTTCGGCCATCAAATGCCCCTTCAGGAATGTTCAGACAGCCCCTGGGTCATTTGTAAACGGTGAGCTACCAAAACGCTAGCCAGACCATCATGACAGATGCAAAACTTTTATCTGGCACACGCCAAAACAAATCATGCGGACAAACAAAACAAAAACACAGTACGACCTTGGACACGTATCACTCCAAATTCAGCGACACATAGCGTTTGTTAACCACGGCGCTTGGAATAAGGGTTGTTTGGATACAAGACGCCGCGTGAGAAAAGACTTCACAGGCCAACCAAGTTGACTTGTGCCTTGCAGGTGCAGACGCCAAAGCCTAGTGTCGCTGTTTCAAACTTGGGATTGACAGGGGTAGCCCAGGGGTCACCAAGCGCCGATTCTTGGATGGCTTGGAGGGAAGCATGGGCTTGGCTGGTTTCCAGTGAGTGGATACTCGGTAATGATGTGACATTGGGGTTTTGTATTGGCCGCCAATTGTACTGCGTTATTGAGGTTTCTCAAAGGAGTCACAAAACCGTTTTTTTTTTACTGGCGATGATGCATAGGTAGTCAATGTTTCTCGGCATCATCCTTGGCTTGAGGCTTGGCCTGGCTGATGCGACTTCATCTCTAGATGTGCATTTATGGGGTTGAGCTGCAGAGACCAGCTGATAACACGAGCTGGCTTGCCAAGTACTCAACTATCTCGAAGAAGGCACTCGATTTTCACTACCCCTTGCTGCTATCAAAACTAGTTCATCACTAATCTTGCCGCTACGAGCAGTAGGAATACCGATTCGATGACCATCTACCGTTCAACATGTGCCGCGCCAGTTACCCAAATTTACAGCCATGAGGCGGCTTTAACTGCTTATCATTGGCGGTACTGACTAGGGCCGCGGTTTGTAGGTGATATTAACGGTTCTTCTCGCCCAATGCACTACAGACGAGAGCTAATATTGCGCCTACTTCGGTACTCTCGAGAAACAGCAGTCAAACGCCAATTTTGGGTATACCAATCAATCATGACTCTCGATCAGATGCCCTTGCAGTTGCAAACACCATCATGACTGCTCCAAAGCAGATACGGTTTCGCACCCTACTCACTGCCACTGCAAATGTGCCAGATATTTGTCTATATCAGCTCCTATGGTAGACAAGCGATAACGATTCGAGTAAACAAGCTGACTGAACAGGCATATGCATTAACAAACCCGCCGAGAACAGAAAATCTGAGGGTTCTAGGGGGTTCTTGGAGTCAGGCTCTGGCGTTTGACTTGGCGACTGTGTACGTATCGTCGTACAAGCAGGCTTCTATACACTAATACTAAACAGTTTAATACATGGGGCCCTGATCCCTGGTCCCTGACGCCGAAACCTTAGGCCCACGACCCCTAGCGCCTCATCCCCGCCATGGATCTTGCGGCTCCCTCCTGAAGCTTGATCTGAAATATCCAGGCCACCAGTCAAAAGCTGAGATTCTATTGTTCGATATTCTCCTATTAAACCCACTTCTCCCACCCATTGTTTGCTGCTGGACGGCCATTCTCATTCTATTGTTCGGGTTATTCATTGTTTGGAAGACGTCTCTTTGAGTCTTTTATTATTTTCTCATTCTTCCTTTCCCTATTTCCCTTTCCTCTTTGTACTGCTAGTCAGTATCAATTAGATTTAATCACTCTCACATTCATTGTTTATTTCGAACAGTGTATCGTCAACTTGCGAGCACTCACACCACCGGTCCTTATTCAGACATCACGAGAGGAGCGTTGATCGCCTCACTCCTCTTCTAGCATTCACTTACTGCTTTGTTTGCCAATACGAAGCTCACCTTCCTTCAAATCCGAGCCCGGTTTATTATACGATCGAGTTCTCAACAGAGTGAAACGGCTGGAACCACTTCACATTTCTCTCACTTCAGCATAACATTTTTCAAACAAGTTTAACCACAAAACGAACATTCAATTCATCATGGCTTTCCTCAAGACTTTCCTCGCCTCTCTGCTCATTGCAGCTCCCTTGGCTACCGCAGCACCTGTTGATGTTGCCCAGTCCATTGGTGACATGGCCGACGCTATTGGTAGCGGCATTGGTGGTGATCTTGGCGAAGAGCTCGACAAGAAGATGGGAATCAGTTCTTTCCTTCGACCTATGCTTTCTAACCCTGATGCTCTCAACATTATCCCTAACCGATACATCGTTGTCTACAACGACACCTTCGATGAAGAAGCGATTAGCGCCAAGGAGTTTTCCATCGCCTCCGCCATCAAGAAGCGAAACCTCAACAAGCGAAGCTCTATCGGCAAGGCCATGTCTACTTCCATCAAGTCCTTCCGTCTGAACACATGGCGCGCCATGTCCCTTGATGCCGATGACATGATGGTTCAGGATCTCTACAAGTCCGACGAGGTTGCCTACATCGAGGCTGATACCCGTGTTCAGCTCAACGCTGCCATTGCCCAAGTCAACGCCCCCCCTGGTCTTAACCGTCTCTCCCACGCTCAGGCCGACCAGGAGAACTACATCTTCGACGACTCCGCTGGTGAGGGTATTACTGCTTACGTTGTCGATACTGGTATCAAGGTCGACCACAGCGAGTTTGAGGGTCGTGCCACTTTCGGAGGCAACTTCATTGATAATGTCGTAAGTACACCGGATATCATATGAGATTAGACCTGAAGCTAACTGAACAGGATGATGATGAGAATGGTCACGGTAGCCACGTCGCTGGAACCATTGGCGGTGCTACCTTCGGTGTTGCCAAGAAGGTTGACCTTGTTGCCGTCAAGGTTCTCGATGCTTCGGGTGGTGGCAGCAACTCTGGTGTCCTTCAGGGCATGCAGTTCGTCGTTGACGATGTCAAGAAGAACAACCGTGCTGGCAAGGCTGTTATGAACATGTCTCTCGGTGGTGACAAATCCGAGGCCATCAACCGTGCCATTGAAGCTCTTTTCAAGGCCGGCGTTGTCCCCGTTGTGGCAGCTGGTAACGAGAACGTAAGTTAATCCCCTATCAACGCTCAATCACAGATGGCTAACAACACTCACAGCGGGCTACTTCCCTGACTTCTCCTGGATCTGCCCCCAACGCTATCACTGTCGGTGCTATCGATGGCCTTACTGACCAGCGTGCCGACTTCTCCAACTTTGGCCCTGAGGTCGACATTTACGCCCCTGGTGTCGATGTTCTCAGTGTTGGTATCAAGTCCAACACTGACACTGCTACTCTCAGCGGTACCAGCATGGGTATGTTTTACTTTCTAATCCCTCCCGAGACAAGTCTCATGCTAATCCTTTTTATAGCCTCCCCCCACGTTGCCGGTCTCGCCGCCTACCTTATGGGCTTCCAGCAGCTCTCTGGCCCCGACCAGGTCGTTAGCCTTATCAAGAGCCTCGCCCAGGAGAGCGGCGCCAAGGTCCGCAACAACGTCCGTGGCACCACCGACGGCATCGCCAACAACGGCAACCAATAGAAGCAGCGTCGCAGCATCAATTAAGGAAATAGGGACAAGGGAAAGCGACAATTTTTCTTTCATATTATAAAACATATTTCAGGATACTTGGCTAGTTTACCACACATACCTGACTCTTCTACCCCATTGCGTGTGTTTGTGGGTAGGATGTAATATAGGGTGCACTTATGAGCGGCCTCACATGTGCATCAGGAGTTTTCATTTCGAAACAAGCGCATTTGTTTGTTACTATAGATATGGATGCTACGTAACGACATCATAGATCTTCTGAACTACTACATTGCCTCTAAACAAAGTGAACAAGATGTGGTGCATCCATCATGTAACAGTTTGATTTTCGGGAATCAGAGATCCGGCAGACCAACACATAGCGAAAAAACTGTTCCTGCAGCAGCCCGTGCCTCAAATAGCACGATGTAACCTTTGGGACACAGGATCCAAGCCCAGACACGTTTGATGTATAGGAATGGCCCGTTGACGGGAGATCAGCTAGGGCATAGCCTGCTTGTAGCGTCACATCACATTGCAACGAAACCGTAAAGATGAAACCATGCCCAGACGCATGTCATGCCTTACTAGTAACGCTAGGGCCGGGCCCAAAGAAGGAAGAATCGTCGAACATTGTTTTCATGGATATAAATAAAAGTTCTACAATGACATATTGAAATGTTTGCTCGCCGCCACCGGCCTATCGTACTGGAAAGATGTAGCGATAGACTTGTGGCGTTGACGTCGCCTCGCGGCGGAAACCAAGAGCAAGGATTTTAATTTTCGCACTTCTTCGGCACAACCTTAGTCATAAAAGGACTAGATTGCAATTTGACATCCGTGCAGGGAATTGGGGGTTTTTCAAGGCAAGAGACAGACAGTCAACATTAGCATCGGGGAACTGGGAAACAACGCTGAAATTGGCAACGCGGGCTGTATCGCGCGTTGCTCGTAGTATTAACAAGAGTATAAAGCCCAGCACCTCGCTCAACGGGCTGGTCCCATGCCAAAAGGGACTTGTGCTAAAGGTGGGTATGTACGTTAGGATATCGTTAAAAAAAGATTTGGTGCCGTGAAAAAAAAAAACAAGAATAACCCGGCATAATACTACAATTCTTCGTGACCCGTAATCATGGGGGTGGCCTTTTCGCGACTCGGTAGGAAGACGCTAGCTTCCCTAAAGATGTGATCGAACCTGGCTCCAAAGAACCAAGCGGTACCAAGCTGGATTGTGTGTTAGTTTAGTATGGCCCTAGGAGCAAGAGGACTGCGTACCATGATGCCCGAAATACAAACCAAGGCTGCAATGACAACGCCAAAGAGAACAAGGGCCTCGCCACCATCCATGGTGGGCTCTTTGTTTTGCGCTTGGCTTTGAGCAAGAGTGAGCTTCTTGGGATCTTGCTTGGGGAATAGAGTCTCAATAAATTGCTCGATCTGTGATTTGTTAGTGACGGATGTAGGTAAAGGGGATGTCAAGACATACCTTGGCACATTGAGCACTGATGGCAAGGAAGTTGGGGTCGCGAGGGTCGTTCTTCTTGGCGATTTTTCGGGTGTATCGCTTGAAGACCTCACACACGGTGAATAGGTTCTGTGTGCATTCGAACATAATCTTGCAGGCATCGCCCTTTGTGATCTTGACATTCCTCTTGAGGACGTCGGGGTTGCGGAAGACAAGTTCCAATGTGGCAATGGCCATTCCCTGGGGAATAGCAACAAAGTTGAAAACACTCTGGTCCTTGATGCCGGCCATGTAGAAGAGGCACTCTTCGCTGTGCTTTAGCGCGTCGAGGACCATGTGGGAAACACACTCGAGAGCCTTTGTTTGTTGGCTGGGGTCGAAAATGTCTTCCCACTTGTCCACGTGCTGGCTCCAGATCTCCTTGGGGTACCACCTTCGGCCATCTTGCCAGTCCTCGTGAAGATCTCGGATAATGTTTGTCTTCTGGAGGAACTGGCCCATTGACTCGGTAAGAGAGGGGCGCTCAGCAAGCTTGGGGTTAGCAAGCTCAGATTCGACGAAGAGGCGTGTTAGACCTTCACCGACAAGACCAGCAACGTAGTGGCAGTACAGTTCATACTCCTCAATCGTTTGGACACCGTTCTCGATCATCTCCTTGTTCTCGGCGTAGTCAGCCATGCCATTACCCATCTTGCGAGTCATGTCCTTGATGATCTCATGATAGGGGGCCTTGATCTTCTTGAGCTCGGTGATGACAACATCAAAGTGCTCTAGCAGCTCCTTGTCCTTCTCTTGACTCTCATGGAATTGCCAGCCATCCTCATCCATAGTGTTATGGAAGTTTCGAAGAAGAGGAACCTTCTTGTCCAGAGGCAGGGTCATGTCATCCTCGATGGTATCTAGGCCACGGAGGCAGAGGTAGAATAGAGTGATGGGGACGAGGAGTTCGTGGTTAAGCTCTTGAATGACAGCCGCAAAACTGCGACTTGTCATGTTGAGGTAACGGAAGCATTCTTGCAGCTCTGGTGACTCGGTGCTGGGATCGCGCTCGTGGACGGGATCATGCCAGACCTTCCTGGAGTGCCATTAGACAGATTCTTCAGAAGGATGTGCTACAGCAGCATAGACTTACCATTGAATGATGGACCGGAGCTGGTAGGGGTGTAGGAGGTAGTAAAGGTAACCCATCTTGGCGGCGTGGAAGTTAGGGGGAAGGGGGAAAGGAGAAGTAAAAGGTTGAGCGCGTGAGAAGAAGAAGAAACAGTGCAGGCCTTGTAACAGCCGTGCAGAATCAAATGAACGGGAGGTAGAAAAGGTTATATACCAATTCAGTTACGACCAGGTCCCGGAAACGTCTTGTGGTATTTCTGTTACCACACGATGCTTGGAAGAAGAAAGAAGACAGATAAATGCGAGAAGCAAAATAGGACTGGATGACCTCCGCTCCGGATAAATCCACAAAATATGCAAGAGCTCAATTTCTCGCCTTGGAGGTGGATGTGGCTGATCCTTGTAGAGCGATCCGAAAGAAGGCATAAGCGCCCCGCTACTTGCATTAATCATCGTATTCGGTTTCCCTGCCGTATTCCAGTATCAAATTGACACTTGAACTCAATCGCACCGCTCGTGTCAGATTTGAGTATGCAACAACTGAGAACCATCTGACATCTTCTTGTCCGGATCTCGCAGCTTGTTAGCAACCGGAATGCCGGCCATGATATCGCTTCGAAGAGCAGTTTGACTACCGGTCCGGACACGGCAGTGTTATCAACAAAGCAAGGAGAAACATTCAAGCGAACTAGTCTAACCCTGCTCAGACAGACCCTGGAATTCTGAATAAACATCTTGAGGATGAGCCTACATAATCGCGTCCATCATGTTGCCTATTGTTTTGATGTGACTGACCCTGGGAACAAGATCCATACGCCCCAGTTCGTGGAACAGTTTTCTGTACTAGACGGGCACAATGCACCAATAGATGAACAACTCGAGAGCTGTCTGGCCTTGACCGCCTGGGAACAACACCAGTCGATTTGTTCGAACAAGAGCTTGTGAGGTGATTGACAACGGACCCCTATGCATGTAGACGATCCGGACGGCACTGACCGCCCTGCCGGATCCAACCCAAGCACATTCTACACCTGTGCACCAGCTTGACTAGACTACCGAGTAAGGTTCGATTGGATTGGATGATTTGGACATGGAATTTGCTGATCTCGATTATGGAAGAGACTGCAGCGACTACGGGAAATTGCGCTGCAATGCTTGTCATCTGCCACCCGGTCAAGAGACAGGGGATAGACTACAAACCTACTGAAAGGGCACTTGTGTTCTGAAGCGTATGTTGCTATCCAGGCCACAGTAAAAAGTGAGGAGCTTTTGAAGTACAAAAACTCTCATCATTGTATCCTGGGGTTTTCGAGTTACCTTTATTGGTAGAAGCTTATCACAGAGTGCATGGTTTTATGGCAGTCCTTTGCAATAAGATACTAACGTAGGTAGGTATGTAAGTGGCATATTGAAGTTGTACTTCTAAACCGCTGACACTCTGTGACTTACCCGTCTTTGTCCCTCGAGCTCAAATCCAGGTACATACAGCTTGTTATACTAGGTCGAAATCTCACCGCGATAATTGTACTTTGGTTTTTATTAGAATTGTGTCCGATTAGAGCTCGGCTGATATGTCTATAGATTGGACCTAAGAGTCTATATCTTTCGCTTGTGCACAAGGACGTGTTGATGATGCTGCTGCTGCAGATAGCAGTATACAATCAGATTTCCTAGTCTGGATTTCTGAAAACTTGGAAATTAACTAAATCATTCTGATATTTACCTAAAATAGCCAATTTTTATGACTGAATTCATGAAATAAATGTTGACGTGGTAAAAGAGGCGCTGCTTCTTCACCTGTCTAAACACTGCCCCACCATTACGTAGACGCTAATACGTACCTGTCTTCAAGACCCAAAAGACCCCTCCTTCTCTAAGGCTGGGCTGGGCTGCACTGGGCTGGGCATGAAGCCTGAAGTTGGAGGAAGCCCAGGGAAGAGAGAAAGTTTCTTAGGTCAAGTTTATACCAGGAAATTTCCGCCAAGCCAAGACTGGGCGGGCAGGCGGTCATTTTAGGCAAACCGACGCCATCATCATTTCAACATTTCCATTTCAATCTCTAATTCCTGCTCACTACAGTGACTAGATTTTCTCTTTTCTCTGTATACTAGGTTCCAAACTTTAATACCCAACCAGACCTTACTACCTTTCCAAGGTATCTATCTATATATCTCGCTTATACCAGAACCACCAATCTAGAGCCTGGGAAACACCATCCATCATGGTTGTCGATACCGCTTATTACGACACCTTGGGCGTCCAGCCCACAGCCACCGAGCTGGAGATCAAGAAGGCCTATCGCAAGATGGCTATTGTCCATCACCCAGGTTCGTCCATCTTTATAACCAACGACTTTTCTTGCGAGACTAATCATACTGCGCTCTACAGATAAGAACCCCAATGATCCCACCGCACACGAAAAGTTCCAGGCCATCGGTGAGGCCTACCAGGTCCTATCCGATTCCGATCTACGAGCAGCATACGACAAGTTTGGAAAGGATTCTGCCAGACCACAGGAAGGCTTCGCCGACCCCGCTGAGTTCTTCAGCTCCATTTTCGGAGGCGAGGCCTTTGTCGACTGGATTGGTGAAATTAGCCTCATGAAGGATCTTACAGCGACTATGGATATCACAATGCAGGAGGAAGAAGCTGCCGCCGCTGAAGCCGCCGCTGCCGAGGCTGCTGGAGAAGAATTTCCCGGAACCGAAGATGCTAAGAAGGAGAGCATGAAGGAGCAGGAGAAGAAGGCCGAGGAAAAGACCGCAGCTGACGCAGAGCAACACGCTGGTGCCGCTCCTCCTCCTTACACTGCTGCTTCTGTGAGCGACGATAAGGAAACCAAGCCTGCTTCACCCGCTGCTGCTGCTCCCGCTGCCGCCGCTCCTCCTCCTGCCGCTGGCCTTTCCACCGAGGCTCCCCAACGATCCGATGCTACATCC